>QXTE01000161.1:1068810-1449461 GCA_003942145.1 Platysternon megacephalum
GACTGGGAGTGGATGGGCCATTACACAAGGTAAAACTATTTCTCCATGCTTATCTTCCCCCCCGCCCCCTACAGTTCCTTATATCTCCTTGTCAAGTGCTGGAAATGGGCCATTTTCATTACCACCACCACCAAAGACTTTTTTTTCTCTCCTGCTGACAACTGATCACTCTCCTTATAATGTGTATGGTAAGATCCATTGTTTCATGTGTGTATATATATATCTTCCTTCTGTATTTTCCACTGCATGCATCTGATGAAGTGAGCTGTAGCCCACGAAAGCTTATGCTACAATAAATTTGTTAGTCTCTAAGGTGCCACAAGTACTCCTGTTCCTTTTTGCGGATACAGACTAACACGGCTATTACTCTGAAATCTGAGGTCTGAGAAAGGTATTCAGAGTGTCACAGCTAAATACAAGGGGAAACAGATTGTTTAGCATAAATAGTTAATACATATTGTAAGAAACCATTCAAGGTGAAATGGCCAGTTAACACCTCTGCAGTCGTAGAACAAAAAAGGGAGGTTAGTGGATTACAGATTGGTGTAATAAGCAATAAATCCAGTGTCTCTGTTCTGTCCCTGATTTTTAGTGTCTAGCAGAGTAATGAATTTAACCTCCCAGGCTCATCTTTTGAAAGTGTGCAGGTCTGCTTTGTGGATGAGGACTGAGAGGACAGATATGGGGTGATGGCTTTGTGAAAAGTGTTTGCCCATGAGTGATGTGGTGGTTTTATTTTCTATAATTTTTCTGTGTGAGCTCATTTGAGAGCATAGTGATTGCCTGGTTTTACCCAATTTTTTATTGGGGCAGTTAGTGCACTGGATGAGGTAAACCAAATGTTGTAATAGGCATATGTAGGACCCAAGGATATTGAAAGGTGTGTTGTGGGGGGTGTTGATCATTGTAGCAGTGGGGATATGTCTGCAGGGTTTGAATCTGTTGTTATGGCAGAGTCTGGTGCTGCTTTGAGTTGGTGAGTCCTGGTCTGTGGGAAGCTTGCTTCTGATGATGAGCTTAGGCAAGGTTGGAGGGTTGTTTGAAGGCCAGAAGAGGGAGTTTGGGAAAGATTTATTTCAAGATGTGGTCCTTAATAAGTATGGATTATACCCCATATGGGTTCCAGTGTAAGATGGTAGGTGAAAACTAAGGGTGTGCAGTCGGAGGGTTTTTTCCTGTATTGATGCAGGTTCTCACAGCATATTTGGGTGGCCCATTCCATGATGCAATCTACTCCTCTGCTGGAGTGTCCTTGTTTGGTGAAGATGGTTTTAAGTGCATTAAAATGTGTATCTCAGACTTTCTCCTTGGTGCATATTCTGTGGTTATCTGAGTGCCTGGCTTTAGATCACAGATTTCTTGGTGTGTTTGGGGTAGTTACTGGATCTGTGAAGGTAAGTGGGGGTGATCCTTGAGTTCGTTGTGTATAATTGTCTGTAGTGTTCCATTGTTGAAGCTGATCATGGTGCCCAGGAAGATGATGCTGGTAAAGGAATGTTCTAGAGAGGGTTTGATGGATGGATGGTTGTTGCTGAAGTTGTGGTGGAAATCTAGGTTGTCGGTCCAGAGGATGAAAATATCTCAGGTACATCATTGGTTTCTTGATGCATTTGTCCAGGCTTCCTCAAGGTGGCTCTTGAAGAGGTTGGCATATTGGGGAGTTATCCTAGTACCCATGGTTGTTTCCATAGTTTGCACAAAGTGTTTGTTGTTGAATGTAAAATTGTTATGGGTAAGGATGAAATAGGATAAGCTTGGCAGTGTGTTTGAGGGTGGATATCTGAGTGTTGTCCATTGTCTTGTAGATATTTGAGGCAGGCAGAGATGGCATCATTGTGAAGAATGTTGATGTGTAGGGAGGTGACATCATGGTGCCAAGGATGATGTTCTGAGGGAGGTTGTTAATGTTGGGCCAGAAGTTCAGTCCCTTGGAAAGTACAGATAATTCAGCTCCGATTGATACATTGATGATGATGCGGTGATGATAAATGGATGATGTTGGGGAGTCATGTAGTGTCCATATGGCGGGTCTTGGTATCATGGTTTCTCCCAGAAGTGGTGTTCTGTGGTTTGTGTAGTTGTTGTAGTTGGTTCCACTTTTTGTTTTTGCGTTGGATGGCTGTTGTCAGTTCTTTGATGAGTTTTATAGTTGTTTTGGGGTTCTTGCATAATCTCCAGGTAGGTTTCCTGATTTTTTCTTTCCAATGTGTGGGAGTATGTGACATTTTCTTGTCTGGCATGGTCACTTCTGGAGTATGTGAGGTGCAGGAGATGATTCCTCAGTTTTTCTGAAGTCCTTCTGCAGAGCTATTCAACATATTTAGAATTGTATGTAGTGGTCAGAAGGTTACAGATGGTGAGTCCTCTGGGGACGATGTTTTGTTTCTTGCATTTGCTCAGGAAGTATATCACTGTTAGCTTCTGCTTCTTTTTTCTTTATATTGTGGAGTTTCCTTTTCTGATGGCAAAATTTGATATCTTCCATTGTTGCTTGCAGTGTTGTTGTAGCCAAGTTGGTCCCAGTATATTAGAGGGACAAGGTGGGTCAAGTAATACCTTTTATTGGATCAACTTCTGTTGGTGAAAAAGACCAGCTTTCAAGCTACACAGAGCTCTTCCGCATATCTGGGAAAGTTACTCACTGTGTCACAGCTAAAGGTGGAACAGATCTTTTAGCTAAGTAGTTAACATAAAGGTACGGTAGGACTCCCAAGTGCAGCTGTAAAGGAACAGGAGCATCTTGTATGTTAACACGTGCTCCTTGGAAGTGTTCTTGTAAACTCATATTGGGCTGGATGGGCAGTGTGCACTGAGTAATGGGCAGCTCTTACAAGGCAGGGACTGTGACGAAGAATCATGATTTGGCCCCTGCTTACCCATGCTATATGAGGGAAGTAAGCTTCACCAGCCCTTTTCCTGGTGTAGCTTACTTCCCCCTCCATACTGATTCCTGCCAAAGTTCTGCCCATTCCTCACCCCTGTCCACTAATCCCCACCAACCTGAGTGGGAAAGGGAGTGGTATCCTGGTGGCAGCTGAGTTCCCTTTATGCCCCAGCCCAGCCTAATAATGTGGGTAGCCCACATAGGATGCAAGGGGACCCCTTATACCATTTTATTACTCTACGTAGGCGCACAGTCTGACTCACAATTGAGTCCACTGTATTCAATAAACCTTATACCTAGTAGTTCATATCTATTTTTTCCATTACATATAAAGCATGGTGTCTGTGTATAATCTGCCAAACTCATTACCATGATGCAAGATGTTCCTTGTGAAATATGTCTGGACACTTATTCCTCTGCAAGTTCTAAAAACTTGTAAAATAACTGTATTGCTCTGAATTAATCTGGCTCCATGGGCTCTTGCTGCTTGAATTTTTTTAAGGGTGTCTCTTCTGCTAATCCAAACCTGTAAAGGCAGATTAATTAGTAATGCTTACACAGCAATTTGAAAATGTAAAACTCTATATAAGTGCTAAGTATTTATTATCTAGGGAACTAATGTGGATGAATCATCTCATTCTAGCTATATTTTCTTCCTCTTCCTCTTCATAGAATCATAGAATCATAGAATATCAGGTTTGGAAGGGACCTCAGGAGGTCATCTAGNACTCTTCTTCTTCTTCATGCTGTGGTAGCTTTCGGTTGTTTAGAATTGCCAGATCAGAATTGTCCTTACCTTTTTATTTTCTCTGAATATTTTGATTTGATCACTGGCCTTTCTATAGTAGTTTTGTCCACTTTTTTGTCATTTTTGCTAAATCTATCTGAACATATGTATGCCCTCTTTGAATGTTGTATAGGACTGTAGTCCTTTTAATGGGAGCTGGAAGAATTTTTAATACCTAGCCCATAGTGTCAAGGCATCAAAGAAATCTTTTTCTGTAGCCTAGCCATTGCTGTAGGTGACTTGCAAGGGGACATAGTGGACTTTTACTGAATGATGCAGAAAATTCTAAAAAGGAATGTTGCATTTTTACATAAGCAGCTCCTTCAAAAATAGCAGTTTCAAAAAAAAAAAGAAAAAAAGAAAACTAGAACATTATGGTTTGAATTATTCACACATCAAAAGGTTACAACTTTTGCTTTGTTTCAGGACTAAATTTCAATTTTCTCTTTTTTGGGTCAGTATTTTTTAACACGATCGATTTAATTGTGTGTCAGATATGTTTTGGACTGATTTGACACTGCTTTAGAATTAAATTGGCTTCTTCATTTCTGCTATTGTAATTCAAACATTCATTGTGTTTTGATGAGACTCCTTTCTTCTAGGGAATGTGATTTCATTGTATGTTGGTAACAATATGTTTCAGGCTTTGACATTTCTTCTTGTAAATCTGTTGAAAGTAGCAGGATTCTGTGACTGTGCAGGACAGAAAACATTTTCTTTTCATATGGTCAAGAAAGTAATGGCCCTGTTCTATAGAAGAAATCTATGTGTATCATAGCCAGAATGAGATCAGCTCATATGATCAGGAGCCTGGATGAATTTTTGTGTTATTTTGAATTGGGTAAAAGCTCAGAATCCCAAGGGACACCATTAAGTCGATATCTAGATAGTTTAAAAAAAAATACAGAGTTCAGAGAGGTTTCCTGTACTGCACCTGTCTGAATTTTCCTGCCAATCTTTGTAGTTTTACAATTATATGTTCCTATATTTTTTTTTTAAATTCCTCCCTGTTGCTGTATGAAAGACCCTCATAAACAGAGGACACTGACTATTCAGGGGAAACAGTAAAACTGACTATATACAAAGTGCTGACCAATTTAATGCAGCAAGTAAACAAACCGATGAAATACAGAAATATTGTTTTCGCTAATATTTTAGTTACAGTAATTTTAGGCATTACTTTCTAGTAGTTGTCTCCTTAAGCTTTTAAAATAGTTTTAATTAGGAAAGGCTTCATCTAGATTTACAGAATTCCTTATTTCTGTAAGATGCATGCTTTCTGGAAAACTGAGAAAAATTCAGCTCTTGCTAAATTCTTATCTGATCTTCTCATTTGTAATAACCTTAATCTGTCAACACCTATAGAGAACAGAACCGTTATAAAGTATTATGCTTAACAGTGTTTTACTGAACAGATCAAGCAGATGCATTTGTATACACAGTGTTTACTGCCAGAAAGTATCAGGGACACCATACATGATGTGGGACTGGTAAGGTATTTTGCCAATTCCTGTAAATGCCCATTTAAATGGTTGAGCTAAATGGCTCAGGAGACCTACAAAGTTTTTTCCCGGTGCTACAAGGCTCTGCTATTGTATTTTTCATCATTGGGTTGGAGTATCATGCTTTGGAACATTCTGGAGAAGAGCGCTTTTTAAATGTGAGATCATTCCATATTACATGTTAAATGTAAATGTTAAATAGAATTCTGGATTCACTTTAAGGTCCTAGTCCTGATCTAAAAGCACTACATAGGGTAGGACCTAGCTACTTCAGGTACTGCCTCCACACAACACACCATGATTCACAGAGACATTGATGAAACTTAAGGTGTATCTCTCATGTGCCAAGGAAAATTATTTTTGGGTCTGACAGGTGGAACATCCTAATGCTGGAGATTAGGAGTAGTCCATGAGTTTTGGAGCAAAATGCAAGTTGCATTTATTTGTGAAAAACTTTCCTCCCAATAGAGGAGTCTACATCCATGCAACAAACAGATCCATCCCAAAATCTAAATACTGCTCCCCACGGCACATGCTTCCCTCACCCAACCCTGAGAAAAAACAGAGCTAATGGACTATTTTCAGTCGGTCATGAATGGGTGCTAGATACTTTAGTGATATGTGCATTACAAATGCATAAGCTTGATAAGGGTCTTTCTGACTGTTTTCTTTGAAGTGCTCATGTTGATTACTTGGATTTTTAGTGCCATTCTCTGGTAATTACTTTGACAAACTTCCACCCATCTTACTTGCTGCGTCCCTCCAATTCTGAATGAAAATGTCTAAATCAAAGTTTGCCAAATTGCGAAGTAGCTTAGGAATCCAGTTTGTGTATTAGGGATACTTTTCAAGCAGATGCCACTTACTGCTATTGAAAGAAGTCAGGTTTATTGCTCTTTCTTTGCTTTAAGTCATCTCTGTCTTCTTTAGTAGCTGTAATATAATCTCTCTTTTCAGGCTGGCTAAGGTCACTCTGCTTGCCAATATTTAAAATAAAAATGTGTCAGGCCTGGTAGAGGAGGGTTGATACATTTGTGTTTGTTACTGTGTCTTGCAAAGTTCCGCCCTCTCCTTCTACCTATATTTTCTCCTGCAAATATTTATTTAAATATTTTTATTCCACCCATTGCAGTTAGACCACATCAGTTAAAATATAGTATCTTTCATTTCCATAGATTTTAATTTTGAGTTTTTTCTTCTGTATCGCCTGTTGTCATTAATTAGCAGCTTGTTGCTGGTTAGCTAACCTGCATTTAATAAATGAGTTTAGCATTAATTCCTGTGGGTGGCCCATGTGTACTTTCCAATCCCTCTAGACTGGAGCTAGCTGGGTTGAAAGACATCGACAACATGGCTTCCCCCGAATGACATGCTGCCACAAGGGATGAGGAAGCCAAGGCAGCAGTGTCTTGTAATAAAGTGTGTATATCTGTCCTTGGTTGCACGGAAGGGAGTTGAGCTGCCTCCATGTCACCATCTTCAACAGATCCATGGAAGGGGTTGGTTGTGAGCATTAGAGGGTGTGGAGTAGACACAGGCAACTTGCAGGAATTGCACAAGACACATTGATGCAGACTCACAGTGTATCGACTATTCTAGAGAGCCGCTTCCTTTCAAGGGATCCCTCTTAAAACAGGGTCCTGTGAATTGCCAGAGTTGGAGGGAGTACAAATGGAGCTACACTGCCAGTGGCCCTGGAGTCAGTGCCAAAGCACAGGATGTCTATATGGATAGACCTGTGCCTTCAGACCTCCTCCTGCTCCTTCTGTTGTAAAGTAAACCATTGGATACTAATGGAAGAATCTGGCAGAAACTTCATGGGGGAAACCTTGAAGAGTTTCAGGTCAGGTCTACGCTACAGCTGGGATCAATGCTCTGAGATCGATCCACCAGCGGTCGATTTAGCGGGTCTAGTAAAGACCCACCAAATCGACAGCAGATCGTTCTCCAGTTGACCCCTGTACTCTACCCCCAATGAAAAGAGTAAGGTAAGTCAATTTTCTCCCATCGACCCCTCTTGGTGTAGACCCCAAGGTAACTCGACCTAAGGTACGTTGACTCCAGCTACATTATTCACGTAGCTGGAGCTGCGTAGTGTACGTCGATTTACCGCGGTAGTGTAGACATAGCCTTATTCCTTCCTTTAGTCTCTGGGTCAATGTCATTTTGGAGGTGAGAGGAAAGTACTTAATGTTAATAGTCTTTTTAGTGATGTTAAGTGCAGTTTAAGAGATGTGACTTATTATATAAGGCAAGATCGTAGTAATGGATGCCTTGGGAGAGAATCATAAATAAACAGCTTGCATGTGGGGTCCTGCTACTCTTTAGCTTCTGTATGGATTAGATTGGTGTCTCTGGACCCAGGCTTTTCATAGGGCATTCTACTTTCCATCTGTTTTTAAGGAGTGATTCTGCTTATGTTGTGTTGTAAATAAAACACAATCCAATATACTTGCTGGTTGCTTTATTAATCCTGTATTTAAGTTCACTGTCTTTCAATCTAATTGAAGCGTTCAGCTCTTGAATAAAGGACACTTATATCTTTGTGTATTATTAGTTCCATGATACCATGTGTTGTTTGGATATTCTCCAAATTTGCTGTTAAAGAAAATGTTCCTCCTTCAGAGTTCCTTTCCTTCCTGTCCACAGAGTGAAGGTAGGTCTGTTAGTTTACAGAAGTTTCTGGTCAAAGGGGTCACCAGGAGGAAGCGTATCTGTCTTATTTCCATTTTTATTGCATCTGTGCTGCGTTGATTAGAGCCGTGGATAGTAGTTCAGGAAGGAGGATGATTTCTGTAGGCTGAGGTACATTTGGTGAGCTAGCCGATAAAGGAAGACTACTCAAAGAATCCACATTACCCAGTGCTTTTCAAGGCTTATAATCAAACCAGAAGTCATAAGCTGATATGGTCAGAGTCCATCTCTGAATTCTGGCAGATGCCATACAGTGTACAGGTTTGCTCTCACCAACCAGGCCTTTCAGAGATTTATGGTCTGAATGTATAATAAAATGCCTGCCATATTGCTAAGAGTGGAATTTCTTTACCCCAAACACTACTGCTAGCCCTTCTGCTTCTAGTTGGGAATCATTTTTTTCTGCTGGAACTAGTGACCTTGATGCATAACTGATAGAATGCTCGGATCCATCTGATGTTCGACGAGCTAGTACTGCTCCCACCCCACATGGTGAGGCGTCACAAGACAATACTACTTCTTTCCGGCTATCTTAATGAACTAAAAGGTTTGATGACTTTAGCAATTTCTTTGCTTCTGCAAAAGCTATTTTTTGTTTTTGAATGTTTTGAACTGGAATGTTATCCCTTTCTGTAACAGTTTGTGTAATGGAGTGAATATGGATGCCAAGTTAGGTAAAAAGTTACCATAATAATTTAGCAGGTCTAGAAAGGATTTTAATTTGGATGCTGATTTTGGTGGTGGTGCCTTGGTAATGGCCCATACTTTGTCCTCTAACTGGATGTAAGCCAGTTGCACCAATTTTCTGCCCAAGGTAAATGTCTTCAGCAGCCTGGAAAATACACTTCTCCCTCTTAAGACTCATACCTGTGTCAGCCAATTTTTGTCGCACATGGTCCAAGTTTTGCAAGCGTTCTGATTCAGCATCCCCTGTAATCAGGATATCATCAAGGTATATACAGACATGGTCATGCCTTGAAATAAACTGTCCATTGCCCTTTGAAAAATACCTGGAGCTGCTGACACTTCAAATGGGAGGCAGATGTAAAGAAGTACATAGGGTTTAGATCTATTTTATAGAGCAGAGATTCTCAGCTGGGGGTCTGCGAGCTGGTTTCAAGTGGTCTGTGAGCCCTGACCGCCCCCTGCCCTATGGGACTAAAGCAGGGCTGGATTAACTTTTTGTGGACCTGGTGCCAAACATATTTGTGGGCCCCCGTTAGGAAAATACGGCATGTGATGAGGGGCGGTCCGCAGAGAGAGGGGCTGGTTGGGGGCAATGAGGTGCAGTGCAGCGGGAGTGGCCCCACTTGGCCCAGCACAAGGGCACTGTTTATAAACCCACAACTGCTAGACGCACACTGGCCCGCCCAGCCCATCGCTGCCAGAGTGCCCCTTCCACACTGCCCCCCTGCCCAGTGCCTTGCCCTTATGCCCAGCGCCCCCTCACCCAGAGACTTCCCCCACAGATCCCTATGCCCAGTGCCCCCGCGCCCAGAGACCTCCCTTATAGATCCCAATGCCCCCGGACCCACTATGCCCAGCACCCCCTGCCCAGAGATCCCTCCTGCTAACCTCCCACCACAACTGCACAGCACCCTGCACACCATACCCCCTGCCCAACTCCCCACCTACAGATCCCCTACTGTCCAGCACCCGCTTTAGAGTCCTGCCATCACAGCTGTACAGAGCCCCATATTCCTGAGGGAATTCTGCATCAAATTCTGTGCATAATATTTTAAAATTCTTCCTTCCTGCAGCCCCCATTGGCCTGGAGCGGCGAACCGCAGTTAGTGGGAGCTGCGATCGGCCCAACCTGTGGACACGGCAGGTAAACAAACCGACCCAGCCCACCAGGGGCTTTCCCTGAACAAGTGGTGGACCTAGTTTGAGAACCACTGATCTAAATTAAGATGGTTAAAAGCAGCATTTTTCTTCTGCCTAGTAAACTTTAAAAGCTGTTAAGTCAATGTTCAGTTGTAAACTTTTGAAAGAACAACCATAACATTTTGTTCAGAGTTACGAACATTTCAGAGTTATGAAAAACCTCCATTCCCGAGGTATTCATAACTCTGAGGTTCTATTGTAGTATACCCAGAGTCCTCGGCTTCTGGCTCCTTTTCCTCCTTCACAATAATATGAACCTCTTTCTTGTGACCACATTTTCCCTTCCATGTGCCCATTTTTATGGCAATCTTTTGCAAGATGTCCTTGTTTTTGGCAAACCATATCCTTATGGGCAGGAGATATGGTCACATTTATCCCCATATCTAAAGCAATTTTCTGGACTCTTAAGGAGGCACCTCAGTTTACTTAAAGTTTCATTTGCTTTGTGTGGAATGCTGGACAATTTGTACATGGTGTCCACAACTGTCTACATACTGCTTAGTACTTCCCTGTAAATCCAAAGCATGCTGTGCAGCTACTTCCATGCCTGAGTTATTTCCAGAGCTTTTTAAAAGTCTAAGGTGGATTCTGCCAACAGATGTCTCTGAATTCTTTCATCACTGTTACCACAGACAAGTCTGTTCCACAGCATGGCATTTAATGTATCTCCAAACCCACAGTGATCTAACAAATGATGTTGTTCTGCTACAAAAACTGCAATGGAGATTCCATGTTGGCAGGAGAAACTTAACTGTTTAACTTTATTTTTGTTTTTATATAAAATATAAACACTTAACAAAACATATATAAATACATGCACAAGATGGAAATATCATATAAATAATAAAATTCAACATTCATTATTTGCAAAACTTGGAAAAAACAAAACCAACCAAACAAAAAAACCCTGAACCGGTAGAGGTCATGCAGGTCATCAATTATTGAAGTGACTAAATAGATAAATGAGTTGAGAACATAACCTATGAACATTAGGACCCAACATGTACTAAACTGTAAAAGTATGCAATAGTTTCATGTTTGACCAGACATCCTCATATTTTTTCCAAGTGTTTCTGTTACACAGAGTCATTTTTTCCATTAATGCAATAGTAGAGAGCTCACTAAACCAATCTGAGGGAGGAAGTGCAGATTTCTGTTTTCTCAAAATAACTCTTTTGGCCACTAAAATAGTTACTGCCATCCATGTCTAAATGTTATCTGGTAACACCCACTCATCCAGCACCCCTAAAATACACAATCTTGGAGAAGGAAAGATAGCGACACAACATTTTTGAGACATCACTGAATAGGGTGTTCCAGAACACATGCATGTTTTTTGACAGGTATAGAGAATGTGTGAAAGGTTGGCATGTAACTGTTTGCATCTCCAACATTTTCTGTGTGGAGACGTTCTGGAGTACAACAGTATCTCTTTAATAGCTTGTTCTGGAAGAATTGCAAGAATAAAGAACTTGACGTATCTTTCACATTAATTCAGACAGCCTCCCAGGTTTCTGTTGTGATAGTAAGGCTAAGTGCTTTCTCCCATTTTTTTTTGTTTTTTTGAGACTGAGAGTGAGAGGGTAATGGGGAGCATTAAGCCACCTATAAGTAATTCCTACAAAGTGACTTTTGTTTCCGTGTTTCTTAACATTTTCTTCTAGAGGTGAGAGAGTTGAAACAGACCAATTGTCCCTGTCCTTTCATGAATCCTTGAGCATAGCTGCTGAAAGAAGGAACTATGAGACAGCAGTAGCTGATATTTTTTACACATGTCATCAAAGGAGGTCAGTTTATCATCTTGTTTTATATCTTTAATTTTTGTTAATCCTTGTTCTATCCAAATGTCTTAAGCAAGGAATTGGCTTTGATCCTGAGGCATGGGTTATCCCATAGTGGTACAAGAAGAGAATTAGTAAGATTAAAGCATCCAATAAGCTTAACATAGATGCAAAGATCAGAATTTTTTTATTAAGGTATATAAAAAAAAGGAGAGGGAACCAAATGGCATAGCTACGCTTTTATCTATCTCAACCAGGCTAGTGAGTATACAGAGCTACTGGAGGGGAGGCTGCTAAATCTATAGTGAAAGTGGATGGGTACTTGATGCTGTATCTGACTTTGGTCCCCCTCAGGATTTGCTTCATGCCATTGAATGCAGCCCTCTTTTTGTTAAGTTCAGCTGAGAAGTCTGGAAAAACAGAAATTTTGTGGCCTTTGTACATAAGGGTTTCAGCTTTTCTGGCAGCATTCATTGCTATTACTTTATCACTGAACTTCAGCAGTTTGAAGATGATGGGTCTGGTCTTAGAAGATTCCTGCCATCTAGTATGAGGCATTTGATGAGCCCTTTCAATATCTAATGGGGGCAACCGGGCGTCCAATTTAAGTATGTCAGGAAGCAGCTTCTGCAGAAAGCTAATATCATCTTTGTCCTCTAGACCCTCAACAATTCCCAAGAGGTGAAGGTGGTTTCTTTGAGATTTGTTTTCTAAGTTATCCTGTTTTCCTTCCATTTTGTCTAGTCTAAGCTTTAAGGAGGCAGTTTCTTCTTTAATTTCACTGGTTTCAATTACAGTCTTTTGTAGTTCATGTTCCAAGTGAACCACTTAGGATTTTACATCATATATATCTTTAGAAATGCCACAGATAATTTGAGATTGAATCCAGTCAGTCTATGAGGTATTCTTTCAGTGCTGCGATATCCTGGGCCAGGTTTTGCTGTGGCCTGGCGGTCTCTCCCTTCAGCTGCTTAAGTGATTCAGGCTTTTGTTGCCTCTCATTTGTCCATTGGGATCCATAGTCAACAGTTTTAAGTTTATCCAGGGGATTAATTTAAACGTTTATGTCACAAATTTATTGCCAATTTGCTAGGAAAGTAATTGCTAGAGACAAACTGATATGTGGGCAGTGAGGAGGTCCCAGACTAGGCAGCCATCTTCCTTACAGGTACCCAACTGTTAAATTTTAAATGCTGCGCCATCTCTGAATGCCTGGGGTTATGATGGTGCATGACAACTTTAACCAGTTCATCAAAGGATTTGTCACTGGGTTTTTCTTGTGCCACTAAATTTCAAATTAAACTATAAGTTTTTCCTCCACAAACGCTCAGTAAAATGATGTGTTTCTTGTTATCCTCCTCCATATCACTTGCAATGAAGTGCTGAGAGAGTCCCTCTGGGTACGGACTCTCCCTGCATCATACTCTTCCATTTTTCCATATCCAGCCATTTTTCTTTGCAATTAAAAAAGGTTGTCACTTACTCACACAGTGTGTAGAACTTGCTGGTGGTTGTTTTCAGTTTCTCCTTGTCACCAGTGTAGGATATGGAGACCTAGAACAGATTCGAATTGAAAAAGAAGATCTTTTATTGTAGTACTGCCTCCATCTTGGAAAAACTTCCTCAACTCCTGCCCCAGCCCCCTGGAACATGCTAAGTACAGTCTTGGGGCTTCTACCAATAAATAGTTATTCTTACATTGGCCACCAAGTGGCAATAAGCATAACAAAAAAATACTTAAAACATTACAATTCCCCTCACAACCTGGAATAGAACCAGGGCTTTGTGAGTCTCAACAGCTCAGATCCACAAAGAGTAACACAAACAGGTCCAATCCATAAAAGTAGAGTTCAAGTTTGTGACTGGTAGTATCTATAATCTTAAATTTCCAAAGGGTGACTAAAATCATTTTTAAGAAACAGAAAGCATGTGAAATGGAAAAAAAAATTGTTCTTTTTAATACTGTCATTTTGCTTTCCGTTTGTAAGCTACAAAGCAGTGTTTACATCATGTAACGACTGGAGAGTGTACAAAAGATTCAAGCAAACCCAGTGAACTTTGACACTCAGATTATTGACAAAAAGCTTATCTGGTTCCCTAAAGGCTTTTAAAGTAATTAACTCCCCATCATTTTCAGAGGGAACAGTGATTGTATATTGATTTAGAAAAGGCAAAGTGTAAACCACATATGAATCAAACAAAATCAGTAAGTAACATCCGTATCTGTGTACGAATGTTCCCATTCCATACACACTACTCAGTGAGAGAAGAAAAAGTGTAGGTCAGTGGCTCTCAAACTTTTTTACTGGTGACCCCTTTCACATAGCAAGTCTCTGAGTGCGACCCCCCTTAAATATATAAAAATGTTAATTTATAACATCATTATAAATGCTGGAGGCAAAGCGGGGTTTGGGTGGAGGTTGACCGCTTGCGAACCCCCATGTAATAACCTCGTGAACCCCTAAAGGGTCCCGACCCCCAGTTTGAGAACCCCTGGTGTAGGTGGACTTGTGTGGTGCTTCAGCTCAAAGGGAGCAAAGTACAGGTGGAGGATAAGTCACGTACCGCAGAACAGTTTTAGTCCACTCCTTAACTGAGCTGTTTTGCTCTCCTTTCACTATTAAGGTGGGTTTTTAACCTTCTATACTATTTTTTTCTTTCGAACTCTTCATAATTAGCATTTCCTTTTTGTTCAAGAAAATTTTTGATTTTCTTCAGGACAAGTGCTGCTATGGAGCGCCTGCTGGAGGAAATATGCAGCGGCTCGAGTCCTTGTGAATCCTGCTCACTTTGAACACTGCATCCATGTTGACAGCAAACGATGTAGGTGTAAAATATACAGACACCTGTCTATCAAAAAGTACTGTTAAAACTCTCATAAACTGGGTGAGCTGGGCTTCAGGATTGGAGGATGAGAGGGGCTTCACAAAAGATGTGGGTCGATGTGTGTAAAATCTCAGAGACAGAGACTTGGGGTATGCCTACATTGCATTAGATATGTGATTGTAGCCTGTGTAGACATACTTGAGCTAGCTTTGAGCTAGCTAATGAGGGAAGCCACAGGAGTATGGACTTAAGCTGTACAGGCCCACCAAGGACCCTGGGTACTTACTTGGGTGTCTAGCCCACACTCAATTCCATGCTGCTGTAGCTTCCTATGAGCGGTACTCACGCTAGTTAGATTAAAGCTAACTGAAAGCTAGCTTAGGTATGTCTACACAGGCTGCAATCATACCTCCAATTGCAGTGTAGACAAACCCTGTATTGCCTCTGGGGCCTTGTCTACACAAGGAATTTTTACTGTAAACGTGCCTTTCATTTGGCACATCTCTGTGTACATCCACATGCAATTTTGTGTACTGCTGGTAACACCCTTACTTTCTGTTGGTGGCTGAAAACCACCTCCCTGAATGACTTACAGTGTTTACTGGTACAATGCCAGTACCATTAAAAACAGTCCTCCAAGAACAGTCCCACAATGCTCTTGTCCCCGCACAGCAACTGCTCTGGTCACAATTTTGAAGTCTGGTGCCCAGACTGGAAGCCTCTCCTCCTCTTTTAAAATTCCCAGCATGGTTTTGAAATGACTCTCTTCCTGCTTTGTGAGCACATAGGTATGGCTCCACTTAAAGTTACTTTACGCTGCTGTCTGGTCCAGGAAAGCAGTGTTGGATTTTTCTCAGCCTTTGGGAAGATTGAGCAGGGCAAGCCCAGCTGCAGAATAGCCATAGAAATAAAGATGTCTATTTGGACATTGCAGAGGGCAAGCAGAAGCTGGGGTGCCATGGGAATGAGCTGCAATGCCAGGCGAAGGGGAATGAACTGTGACAGTCCTACCAGAACGTGAGGGAGGGCAATAGAAAATCTGCTACCCCCCGCCCCCCATGCTTGCTGCTTCTATCTGGAGCTGGATGCCATAAATGGAGGGACCCTTCCATCACCTATAAGTGGCAGTGGGCACCTCATGAGACCTGGAGGAAGGAACCTCAGTAGTGCCTAATGATGATGAGCTCATAGAGGATGGGGATAAAAGCCAGGAGCTTTTTTTGAGATGCAGCCAGAGCTGAACCAAACGAGTCCAGAGACAGAATCCAGAGGGGAAGGGAGTTCAGGTAGGTGTATTAATACACATTTCCTTTTTCTTTTCTCTCTCTTCATGTTCCCTGAAACAAACACAAACACACACACACACACACACACACACACACACACACACGGCTTCACATTCCTCAGCTTTCCAAAATAGTTAGTGCACGGGCAGCGAACATAGGAATTGCCTTGTAAAGTAGCCAATTTTTATTTCAAAAACATGCCTTGGCGGTAAAATTAGAGAAAACTGTACGAATTTCAAGATTGTGACCATTTCAAGATTTTGTCCGGGCAGCCAGATCAAATTTCTACTAACCACTGCATAAATCAGTGCATTGATTACAAACATGAAAATAAATGTACTGAAACTGATTCCTGAGGAGTCAAATAAAATTCACAGAAAATTTCAAATAGCTTCTGTAAGCAATCCAGTAAGTGGTCATTCAGACTACCCGATTTTTATGAATAAACTTGAAAACTGAACATGTAACGTAAACATGCACAGGGTAGTGCTTTGGTTCTCCAGTCCAAGAACCCATGTCCCAAATGAATCATTCACGGGCTGTGGCTCTGGGGCTGGTTCACAAGAAGTCAGGGATTGGAGGAAGCACATGGTAAAAGAAAAGCAGAAGGACCAAGAGAAAAGGTAGAAGAATCGAACAATGTATCAAGAAGTGCATCAAGGAACAATGCCGCTCCTCAGACAGCAAACTCAGATGCTTCAAAACATAATGAAGCAAAACATACACAGACTTCTACCCCAGTAGCAAGGTTTGAACAATTCTATGTTCTTGGGCCATATGCCATACACACCACCCCCAGCAAGACAACAGCGTAGCCAGCCACAGAACCCTTTCCACCAGGGCCGGCTCCAGGCACCAGCGCAGGAAGCAGGTGCTTGGGGCGGCCAATGGGAAGGGGCGGCCAATGGGAAGGGGCGGCACGTCCGGGTCTTCGGCGGCAATTTGGCGGCGGGTCCCTCAGTCCCTCTCAGAGGGAAGGACCGGCCGCCGAAGAATGAAGTGGCGCGGTAGAGCTGCCGCCGATCGTAGCTTTCCCCCCCCCTTTTTTCTTTGCCACTTGGGGCGGCAAAAAAGCTGGAGCCGGCCCTGCTTTCCACCCAATCCCAGTATAAAACTAGAACGGCTATGATTTAACCAATGGAATGTCATGCCATTTTTAATAAGGCATGCAACAGGGCAGGTGCAGGGGCATGTACCTGGGAGCTCAGGTGCTGCTTCAGGCGCTAACTGCATACTGCTTTCTTTCAGTAGGAGAGGGGCTTGATGGTCTTTTCCTCCAGATACAGCTGGCAGCTCAGTACCAGGATGGGCCTGAAGTCGCCTGCTGTCAGGCCAGAGAAGGGCATGGACAGCACATAGAAGTCCACCTCGATGCTGAGGACAAGGGGTCTTTGGCTTGGGCTGGCATACTGTGGGCAGGAGTTCAGGCATGGCCCCAAGCTGGTCAGTCTCCACGCAGTACACACAACTCCACGAGGGATGGCAGTGTGTGCTGTGCCCATCTGGCCCTGCAGGGGGCACCCCAACCGTCGTGCTACGCCTGAAGACTCAGTGGGTGGCTTCGATGCCTCACTCCACTTAGGCCTTCTCCAGAACCATGCAGGAAGTGGCTCCTGCTCTCCGCTCCACCTGCCACTGCTGGGCTTCAGGTCCCATGGACAAGTCCCCTCCTGCTGTGGCACCTCCTATCTGGGCTCCTGGGTTCTGCCAGCTGGGAACAGCGGCTGAGCTGCAGCTGCGAGCGGGCACTCAGCAAGCTCTGCTGCTCCCCATCCAGCCATCTCCTGCCCCACTTCTGCTTTTAGGCCCTGATCTCCACTCCATAACCCAGCGGATGATTCAGTTCTACATTTGCATGCCTTAGCTACATTTTCCAATGTACAGCTGGTCAGGAAGTCTAGAGGGCAGAATTGGGATGTGTCCCGTCTATTGCACCACCACAGTTAGAGAAGCCCATCATGTTGAATCTGTTATTTTCTGTGCATTGCCCAGCATCACCATCCTGTGCAGCAGGACATACTTAATGGCCTTGCACACCTGGATGATGACAAGCGCCCACCACAGATTTTTTTCCAATCCCAATCTGGTTGTCCACTGACTGATAGCAATCTGGTTGCACGCTTCAACTCATGACAGCCACCCATTTCCCCACCATCAAAGCAGCTCTCTTTTTGGTGTGTCGGCACTGGAGGGTTGGGGTGAGCTTGGTACACAACTCCAGGAAGGTGGCCTTCCACAGCTGAAAGTTCTGAAGCCACTTCTGATCCTCCCATATTTGTATAAAAGGCCAAAGGGTGAAATCCTGGTCTCAATGAAATCAATGGGAGTTCTGCCATGGTCTTCAATGGGCTCAGGATGTCACCCCGTTTGTTTAAAATGGGCCTTATCTTTATAATGAGACAAACCATAACTATGGAGCTGAACATTCTCAGACTTGTGCATGTTTTGAAATCCAGAGCCAAATGTTAATTATATCTCAAACTCCTGATTCTCCATTCCAGTCCATTTATTTTGGTGGTTACATCAGTACATGGAGTGGTGACTCAGGCACTTAGCATTTAATTGCCTTTGTGCAGAACATTTTTCATTTTACAACAGTTCCAGAACATTTGGACAAAGTGGGCTCCAACTTTGATCTAATGACAATAGATTTATTTTATAGGAGGTGATTTTTTTCGTGGCTGATCATGTAAAATACTCATTTGTATTTAACTTTAGCAGAGAGCGCTTCAATTTGTTCCTATACCCGAATCCGTTATTATCTCACCATTGCAGGCCTAAGGTAATTTCCCATTTTTGTATACAAATCTTAAGTGACTCACAAATAGATTTCAGCTGTTATCAGAGTCGCGGCAAGCTATTTGTCAACTCGTTGGATCTGGCCTTGTGCAGATTTTTAATCTTGTAGCTGTTTTTATGATCTTTTATTCTTATTACATTTTTGCCTGTCATTAAGAAAATATCCTTTCTGAGGAGATACCAGTAGAAATACTTATTATTGATTTTAAGCCAGTTTTCCATAGATCATATACATGTTTGAATAACAGGGGTTTGTGTGTTGTCCACTGTCTTTTTAGCTGTTTAGTAAGACCTTTAAGACTTCCGAGACTACACGGTGGAGCTATGTGACCTTTATTTTGATCTGAAAACCTGTTGTGCAGCCTTCTTTCATGTTCTAGTCCGGAATGAGATGTACTGATGAATTGTTACTTTGTTTGATATCTTCATATAAAATATCTAAGAAGGGGATTGGAAGAGTTTGATTTTTTGGAATAATTTTGCTATGTTACATTTACACTGGGCTGCTTTCATGTAGGGAAGTTGTGAGGTCCCTCTTCTGATTCTAGGTACACCCTTTGGCCCAGAAATAGCTGGATTGATTGAGTTGAAAATTATGGGAATATTAACAGAAAAACTTGATGAGATATTTAAAGGGTGGCAAGAGTAAAAGAAACAAATTAGGAGGGGGTAGAGCCTCAGCTGGTGTAAATCAGCATAGCTCTGTTGAAGTGAATGGGGTGAGGGTAATTTAACCAGCTGACAATCTGTCCCTAGGGTTTATGTATTTTTTCTTCATTTTGCTGTTGTTTTTTTATATCGAGAGGCTTGTGAATGAACTTTTTGACTAAATGGTTCTGTTGGGGGTCAGAGCACATCATGGATAAAACCGGGGGTCAGAGCACATCCTGGATAAAACAAGATTAGAGATCAACCGATATCAAGGTATTTCCTTATTAATTATATCCTAAGCATGGCATCATGTGGGCCCACAACTTTCTTTGCAGTCTGTATTCTCTTCCCAAATGAGCCTACTCTAGAATTACACTGCACCTAAAGATTGCTAGTCCATGGAGAGTACTGTCTGCTTGCAGCCAGAAGGATAGTGACCAGGCCTTTCTCCATTGTAATATTAATTTAGTTTCCAAGCTATGTGGATTGAACAAATGAGCCCATTGTACCTATCTCCCCTGTACATAATCTCTCTCTTGTTACAGTAATAATGGGAAACTATGTAGCATACCAATCAGTTAATGACTACTAATTGTCCTGGAAACTGAAACCACAGGCAGGTTGCTCTTGAAATATGCAGTGAGAATATGCTCCGAACTGTCAAGGTAATATATTACAGTGGACGGTGACTCTCTAATTTTTTCCTGTAAATGAAGTTTGTAATTTGGGGAATTTATTTAGATTTGGTAAGGATAAAATCACCTAAATGGGAATGTTTGTCTATTCCATTGGTTCTCAAACTTACTTGATCAGGCCCCCTTCTTTGTGTTTGTAGTCATTTATGCCCCACCCCAACCCTGCTTGCTTGGCCAGCAGCCACTGCTCTCTGCTGCCCAGCTCTGAAGGCAGAGCAGAGAGCAGTGGCTGCTGGCCAGGCATCTGGCTCTGAAGGCAGCACTGCCACCAGCAGCAGTGGAGAAGTAAGGGTGGCATGGTATGGTATTTACACCTTTACTTCTGCGCTGCTGCTGGTAGCGGCTCTGCCTTCAGAGCTGGGTGCCCGGCCAGCAGCCACTGCTCTCTGGCTGCCCAGATCTGACTGTGTGTAGTAAGTTTTTTTCCCCCTAAATTTTCTCATGCCCCCCAGAATACATTCCATGCTCCCCAGTTTGAGAACCTCTGGTCTATTCTAATCCAATATTAATAAATTGACAAACAGTACTAAAGCAAGAGATGATGCAACCAGTCAGAATGCATAAGAGCTAGGTTTTACTAGGCATTTACCAAACAAAAGTCTATTTTTCTGTTCTGTAATTAGTATAATTGTAGTTATAGTGAACAAGTAAATAGTGAATTGCTTGTTTTGACTTTTTTTTTTTTTAAAACCCACAGCCTAATGAAATATTTTAATATATTCAGCTCTAGTTCTAATTCAATGGAAGAAAATGAAGGTGTAGAATAAAATTGCATTTTTCTTTTGAAATTTCTAAGTTGTTGGTTTCAGTCATCTCTGTTTAATAAGGTCTATGCCATGGCAGCAGAGTGGATTGATTTAAATCAAAGCAATTTAAATAACTGGTTTTAATCCTGATTTAAATCCACACACAGGAAACCTTGATTTAAATAATCATTTTAATTGTGTTTTGCATTTGTACTTTTCAGTTATTTTCCTAAAGAAAGGTTGATTTCATGTTGATTGGTAACCATTAAAACACATTGATTTGCAATTAAATGTAGCATTTGCACTATATTTGGTGCTTCTTTTTGCTAACCAGGAGGATATGCTATGTTGGTACACTTTTATTTAAGCAATTGTATAGCTTAATTTATATATCTTCAGATTCTTAATTTTTACATATTTTATTATATCAGAAAATGGTGAATGCTGTGTTTCTTATTTATGAGATGATTACTCTTCTACTTGTGATTTGTGTCAAGCACTGTTGGATGGAAATTCAAATTCAATTACAATGCACAAAAACAGCATTTAGTTTTTGTTATTACATAAAAGTACGTTATGCTGGATAAATAAGAAAAAAAGTTTATCAAAACATATTTGTATTTAAAACTAACTGATTTATTAAACAAAGGAAGTATTCTCTGTACATAGTGAATTGAACTGATTGTTTCTGGTCACCATGACCTTCAAGATTTTAGAACTAGTAGATCTCATTCTCTTATGCTTAGTTTGTATTTATAGACTGGAAGAGGAAAACAAGCTTTCCTGTTTTCTCAACTCCCAATTGATTTCTCAACTGTAAATGAGCCAGTTATTGAACTGAGCTAGTTGAATAAACTGAAATGAAGAAAATATTTTCTCTGCACAAGAAGAAGTGGCTACTGTTGTCAAAAGTCAGTTTAGTCACGTGCTTCAACAAACTCTGGTTGCAGGTGCTTACTTAAGTGGATTGACTTTCTTTAAAATTTGGCAGCAAACATGTTCTGCTTAATATTTTTTGGTTTTATTGTACATTATTAAAATAGATTATAATAAATTTAGATCTTAACAGAGGCTGTCAGTTTCAAATTGAACTTCAGGTTTATACTTTAAAAATAAACCTATATTTAATTTAAATTTAAAAATCTGATTTTTAAAAGAATCATTAATCACATTTAGAATTTGAAAATATTTCCCTAAAATGCTGTACAAATATTTCAACAAATTTGCAAGTGACTGTATCAGTGGCAGAGATTTTCATTTATTTGTGCATTTTATAGTATTCAGGAATAATATTAAATGTTTCTCTATTTTGTAAGCTCTACAATTTCAATATATCTACATAGGTTCATTCCTGTTGTTATTGCATAGACACATACTTCCTGGGGAAATCGGAGTTTCGTGTTTTACTGAAAGATCAGACCTATGTAATGGAACCAACCTTCATATTCTGAAGTGACTGGATAAATTTAGAGGGTCAGACTAATACTAGTGATGTTATATGAGGCATATATGTAATCTGAACATAATTTGAGAGCAAATCCAAGCCTTTTAGATTGAATGGCCACCATTATGAAGTTTGGATTGTGCAGGAGTAATTATGCCTTGTCTTCTCTTGGGTCATGAAAACAGGATGTGTATCTGATCATTCTAGCTGACTGGTAAAGCTTCTGGCAGCAGGGAAATGTGATATTTGTCCTCTCTTATTGAGATCTTGGGCATCCCAACGTAAGCCTTGTAAGGCACCTAGACGCCACAGAGATGAGCCACAGATAAATATTTATAATTCTAATGCTGACACTATTTCACAGAGCTCAATTTTAAATCCATAAGGTCTTCTGGGATATTGTTACATCATAGAGATGGATCTCTGTTGTTTCAGTTATGTGCCATGCTGAGAAATGCAGCTGGAGTAGCTGAGAGATTAGTTGGTGGGCCCTAGTGGGAGAGAGAGATGGCTGGGGAACAGATTGGGGCAGTCTCTTTATCCATCTTGTGGTATTTATATGACCCCCCTTATCTTACCATAGTATCTGAGCATCTCACAGTCTTGAATGTATTTGTCTTCAGAACATCCCTGTGAAATAGAGATTATCCCCATTTTACAGATGGGGAACTGAGGCATAGATTGCTAAGACACTTACCCAAGTCACACAGGAAGTCTATGGTGGAGCAGGGAATTGAACCTGTGTCTCCAAGACTAGTAGCCTAAACACTGGACTATCCTTCCTTGTGTAAATCACAAACATGCGGGCAGCCTCACAACTTAAATATAAACTGATGCCTTAGTATTCACCTGATCTTGGAACATCTGTGTGCTGGACCAGTGTCTCACTGTGACTTAGAGCATCCTGACTGCTGTTCCAAATTATACCAGCTCCCCTAGGAGTCCATATGGCAAGTATCAATTTTCAGGGCTGTCAGTGGGAGTCAGAGATAGTGTAGAAATTGCTGCATCAGTGCTATGTCACTGGAAAAGCAGCAAAGAATCCTGTGGCACCTTATAGACTAACAGAGGTTTTGCAGCANTGTCACTGGAAGGCTCCCCTGCACTGAGGTAATCTACCTGTGTAGCACAGTGTAGCTACACTGCAGCATAAAATATAGACCTGGATGTGTAAATTCAGGACTGGTCTGTACATCTGTACATAGTAGTTGAATCTCTAGAAAGGATAATCTCTGCCCAATTATTGTCGAGTGAATTGTATGCAAAATACAGTGCATAGCCAGTGCCTCACTTGTTGTATTTTGAACTTTGTGTTATGACCAAATGCCTTTATTATTTCTTAGCTGGTCACAGCTTTAAAATGTAATCATAATTATTCTGAAATTGTTTCCTTTATTGTACTTCAGTTATTAATGAATGCACTCAGTATAGCCAAACTGCTTACAAGTACTGTAGTCTACTTCCCTAAAGTTAAATTGACGTAGATGTATTACAGCCCAAACTCTGCTAATATGTTTCTTTCTTTGTCTTGTCGACTTTAATCATATCCAGTATGAAAACAGAATCGTTGTTAAATGTAGTTAATAAAACGTTCAAATTCCTGTTAAGACTTCAGCTAGTTGTTGAATCTCAGAGAGTCAAGTACTTTAGAAGGACACACTGAGTAGAGAGTTCAAGTGATTATGCAGAAAATTGTGTGAAGGCAAGTTAGTGATCTGTGTTGTGTGTGGCAGAGGAATAGTTTCCCCTATTGCTCCATTCCATTTGAAACGTGTTAGATGTTGCGTGACATATTGTAAAGCTCCAGTGATTGTAACTGAACTTTTGTGAATGTTGTAACTTTTGAGCAGCTGTTAGAAAGGTTAAATCTTGGTTATTTTTAACATTTTCTATGCTGCTACAATTTTTACCTTCCAATATTTACTTCATTCCAAAATTGTTTAATATGTATTTTTATTTCTTGAACCCTTTGGTAGTTCTTTTCTGTCTCATTTGTACAGTATTTCAAGAGTCCAACATGTAAACTTGGCTGTAAATACCAATCTTTTCCAGAAGAGGCTCTTAGCATTGTGCTAGACATTTGCGTAGGGCTTGGTCCTGTACCCTTGAACTTAGGGCAAGTGTTCCATTAAATTGAATGGATACAGTTTCAAGCCTCTAGTACAGTGGTATTCAACCTTTTTTCATTTGTAGACCCCTAAAACATGTTGAATGGAGGTGCGACCCCTTTGGAAATCTTAGACATAGTCTGCAGACCACAGGTTAAAAACCACTATTCTATGGTAACGACAGTCTTTTGTGGAGCCCTTAGACATAGTCTGTGGGCCCCAGGTTGACAACCACTGCTCTAGTGCACTAGATGCTAGTTTAGTGGCAAAATTGGGCTGCTGTGCTATGCATTTGCATTCCTCACAGTTCAAGGGCTTGGCGTATTCAAGAATCAGCACACCTCCCTTGGAGGGGAAGGACTGACAGTTGGGCTGATTTGGATAATCTCGAGAGGAAGTTGCATCTGAATGGTCTTGGCTGGGAGAAAGATTGCCCTGATGCAAGGCACTAGAAAGGTGAGGTAGGGAAAAAGAAAATGAGGCTTGATGTTGGTGGATCACACCTTTACCCAATCCCTTTGGGAAGTTCTGGTGGGCAAGGGGATGCCTTTTTTCTGCTGCTTTTGTTGCATGTGTAACACTGACAGACCCCGGTTGTCAGTGGCTGGGATCAAACCTGGCACCTTTGGAACTTAATGCATGAGCTAAAAGACATGCATCTTTTAGCTAAGGCTGTAGCAGGCTCATCAAACTCTAGCTGCCCCTAGACGGGGATAGAATGCCACACCAAGAAGTCATGGGTTACATTCTTCCCTTAGCCGAGGAAGTGCATCCTGAGCTTCAGAGACTTCCCAGTTGATATCCTGGACGTGCCCCCTCTTGTAATGCCAATGGACCCAGGTCGTTGTCAGCCAGGATCAAATCTGGGACCTCTGGAGATTAAAGCATGAGCCTCTACTGCATGAGCTAAAGAATACATGTCTTTTTGCCAAGTGTGTAGCAGACTCATCAATCTATAGCTGGTCTAGCTGCCACTAGAGCAGGACAGAGTGCCACACCAATCAGGCATGGGTTACACATGCACATGATTTGACCGTTCCAGGCATTACAAGGAAATGGAATATGCCCTGAGGAGAAATAAAGGGGACTGTAAAGGGTTTCACTCACCACTGTGGCACCTCCTGCTGGCTTATCTCAGTGGCAACTGCAGTCCATTGTTCCGGGGCTACACTGGAGTTATACCATCATAACTATATTGGTATAACTGGTAACACTTTTCCATGTAGCCAAGCCTGTAGCCTATGGATATTCTGGGATTTCATTTTGATCACCCTCCTAAGAGGTCTAACTGCTCTACTTATTCTATTTTTTGTATCTTTTCCTTTTGTCACTAACTTCACAGTGACTGCAGGGAGAATGGAGATGTGTATACCTGGGGGTAGTAGAGCTGTTAAAATGTTCAGTGTTCTTTGCTGAGAAAGGGATACTTTTACAATGAATCAGTGATTACATGTCCTGATTACTAAGAGAATGTGGGGATATTAGTATTGCCTGTTAAATTAAAATAAATCTAATATGGTGATTTATCTGACACAAGTTGCAGTGCCTTATGTATGGTATTGAGTTGTTAGGGTATTTGTTTTGATTTATATACCTGCGTGCACTTAATTATTTCTGTTTCTTCTTGACAGCCTGCTAGAAATGCCGCAGCTCACCGTGTCCCTTTGTAGCGTTGATGAAAAGCACCTGTGTGGGCTGGAAGCCTTCACAAAAAATTCACAAGGTAAAACAAGGTATCAGGATCCCTCCCTTTTATAGACAGTCTAGTATCAGTGAAGTATAAGGAAATAAACAATAATGAGCATACAGTGCAGTTGATGATTCCTCTGCTATGAGAATTGTTGATTCTAGAAATGTATTTTAAAAGATCCACCAGCAAAAATTTAAAAGTAATTGCAGGGACCTCAGTGGTACACATAAAAGCCAGCACGTCACAGCTGAGGTTGAAATGCTGGGTATATTTATACTGCAAAAAAAGCCTTATGGCAAAGAGTCTCAGAGCCCAGGACAACTGCTTGGGCTGAAAATAGCAGTGTAGATGGTCCAGCTCTGGCTGGAGTCCAGGCTCTGAAACCTCGCCAAACGGGTGAGTCTCAGAACCCAGGCTCCACTCCAAGCCAGAATGTGTATGCTGCTATTTGTAGCCCCATAGCCAGAGCCCTCCGAGCCTGAGTCAATTGACCCTAGCTCTGAGACTCTCTGCTGCCGATTTATTTTGCAGTGTAGACGTACCCATAGTTCCCTGCTGCTGTGCCTAGGTATTAGCATGATACATAAGACTACCCACTCTTTACAGATCTCTGTAATGACTACACAGAAGGTAGTGAAAGCGAGCTAGTTATAGGATGTGGCTGTGGGACAGATAGTGGTCAAATTAAATCTAAATAGGTAAGGAAGCTCTCCAGTGGTGGTGGATGCTGTGATATTGGGTCTTGTCATCATGTGGAGATGTGGCACTGTGTATTCAGGGCCGTCCCTAGCTATTCTGGTCGCTGCACTTCCTGCCGCCGGTGCGTGCAGGCCCGGCCCTGCTGCAGTCCTCAGGGGAGTGGGGGCAGGGCTGAGGTGGAGCAGGGGTGGGAAGAGGCGGGGCTGGGCTGGAGAAGGGGTGGAGGCTTTGGGGAAGGGGTTGAGTGGGGGCGGAGCAGGGGTGGGAAGAGGCGGGGCTGGGGCTGGAGCAGCACTCAGCTGCGCAGGGCACCAGGAAATGTGGTGCCCCAAATTTCCTGGTGCCCTACGCAGCTGCATACATTGTGTATGGGTAGGGATGGCCCTGTGTGTATTGATGGGATGCAGTATGAAGCAGACGAAAAGAGAGACACACAGAAATAATCTGAAAGGAGCTTGTCCTCAAACTAAGCAAGAAAAATTTAGTGTATAGGTTGCATATAGAAAAATAACTGGTAACTCCTCACCTCCATACCAAATTCTGGTCCTGCTTGCCTTACTCAGATGTGTAATCCTACCAAAATCAATGGTGCTGTGTAGTGGCGTGGCAGATTCCAGATTGCATAGGACAGCAGAACTCCTTTCTTGACCCACACTAAGCTCATTGCTAGTACCCTGCATAAATCTCCAGAGTAATTACTGATGACTCATGCTGGCAGGCAGTGGTGGTCGTGGATTAGCCACTGGGCCAACGGAGCCATGCCCCGGGGCCCCAGCCAATTGGGGGTCCCCATAAAAATGGGCGCCCCCAGGCCCCGACGCGCTCCCCCATGCCCCGGCGCTACAGCCAGGGAACAGGATTGGGGCACAGGGGTTCCCTGGCAGGAGTGCCGGGTGGGTGGAGCAGGGCAAGCCCCAAACTCCGCTCCCTGGCAGGAGTGCTGGGCTGGCGGGGCAAGCCCCCCACGACCTGACCCCATTTTCCCTGCAGGAGTGCTGGGGGTGGAGCAGGTGCGACTGCAGGCGGAAGGGGTGCAGAGGGGCCCCCACTTGCTCTGGACCAGGGGCCCCACAAAACCCTAATCCACTCCTGCTGGCAGGTGGATCTTTTAGCTCCAACCAGGAGGCTTGGAAATATCTCTCTGAGTGATATAGAACTAGAGTTGGGGACAAAAGAGGGTCCTTGAGGATAATCAAGCTTGAGGAGAAAACACTGTGTAACCTGAACAATTATTACATGTATATGATTATGTATTGGGCTGCAACTTACACTTGTCAAGGATAACGGGTTCTTTTCCTGGGTGGCTACTTAAGGTTAATTGAGAAGATGAAATGTGCTGAGACACAGAGAGAAACTTTATTTAATGCAGACAAGTATAATTGAAATCATAGGAAAGGATCAGTATACATAAATATAGGAATATGATAAATACAGTAAAGTGCTTTCCTGTATTATTCATATTTACAATCTTATACTGTGCCTACTTACAATTTATGGAGACCATATATAATCTCCCAGCAGCTTGTCATTAATTAACTATGGAGGTACCACTAACAATTCCAAGAATATGGTCAGCTTTTCTCTATACTACAGTCCTAATCCTGCAAGTGTGAGGATGTGTATAGTGCCAGGGAACTCACTGGGACTATTCACATGGGAAAGTGGCACAGGGTTAGATTCACAAAGGGACTTAGGGCCTAACTGCCTTTTTAGGTACCATGGTGGTATGAAGTGTTGTAGCAGTGTTGGTCCCAGGATATTAGAGAGACAAAGTGGGGGAGGTAATATCTTTTATTGGACCCTGTTGGTGAGAGAGACAAGCTTTCGAACTGACATAGAGCATCCTGAAGAAGAGCTCTGTGTAGCTCGAAAGCTTGTCTCTCACCACCCACTTTGTCTCTTTAGGTACCACTGACATTCACAAAACTACTGTTCAGCTGCTGCCTAATGCTGTAGGTGCCTAAATTCCCACTGGTGGGCATGGGCAACACCACTTAAGTCCTGATGCTGCCTCAAAGCTAACAAGCTGCTTGGAGCCCTTGCTTACGCCTAAGCCCCAGCCCTCAAACCAGGCATTCCCCTGCCTACCTTGCCCGTGAGACACGATCTGGTAGGCATGTTGAAAGCTTCTCTAACTCACACAAAAGATAGCTGGGGCAAGCAGGTGTGTGTGTGTGTGTGTGTCTCCCACATCCCAGGTGAGTGCTCTAACCACTGGGCTATTAGAGTGTGTGTGTGTGTGTCGCTCTTTTGTTTTTTGCAAATCCTGGGAGGAGAAAGGTGCCTCCTTCTGGCCTATCTGTCAGGACCAGAACAATAGAAGCTAGGCACCTAAATGCCTTTGAGGGTCTGGGCCTGAGCCCTGCCCTGCCCTTCCCTTTGTAAACCTAGTCCAAAGTGCATAAACATTTGCAAGGTTCGGGGGGGTCTAACTTTTTGATAGTCTTAGATTGTTTTTGTATTCTAGTGTATGCCCACTCTCTTGTTTTGCTTTTGTTTTAACTTTTCTTTGTCTTGAGAATCATAATAAAAAGCAACCAATGTGAGTTTTGACTGGGTAAGGACAGCAGAATTTGTCTCTGGGAAAAATACTGTCTCTCTCTCTCATCCACAACCAGACCTTTTAAGCTCCTTCATCCTTACACAATAATGTCCTCTGCCAACTAAATCAGAAAATATGTAATTTATTATTGTATTTTTAACAATGTACTATCTACAAAACAATTTTAAAAACTGACATTTGCCCATATTTTTGTTCTTCCTTTTTCTCCCCACCCTCTGTTTCTTTTCCTCTCGTTCCCACCTCCATTTTCCTTCTCTAACAACCTTCTAATCCAGGGGTAGGCAACCTTTCAGAAGTGGTGTGCCGAGTCTGCATTTATTCACTCTAATTTAAGGTTTCGCGTGCCAGTAATACATTTTAACGTTTTTAGAAGGTCTCTTTCTATAAGTCTATAATATATAACTAAACTATTGTTGTATGTAAAGTAAATAAGATTTTTTTAAATGTTTAATAAGCTTCATTTAAAATTAAATTAAAATGCAGAGCCCCCCGGACCGGTGGCCAGGACCCGGGCAGTGTGAGTGCCACTGAAAATCAGCTCGTGTGCCGCCTTTGGCACATGTGCCATAGGTTGCCTACCTGTGTTCTAATCCATTCCCCTGTATATCCCCTAATAATTCTGTCTCTTCCTTCACCTCTTACTCAACACTTCCACCTCACTGTTCATCTCTTTTCTTCAAGGTCACACACTTGTCTGCAGGGTTGTTCTCTTACCATTAGACTATACTGCCTTCCACAGATACAAGGGAAGAAATGTAGCTAAAAGCAATGATTCTTAAATTATGGTCCGTGAAGCCCTTTTTGTTGTTCCAAGAATACAGTATTTTAGGAACAAAACAGTATTAGGTAGGTGATTGAGAGGCCTAGGAGAGAAGTCCATGATAGACTATTTATCTTAGAAAATGGTCTGCAAAATGAATAGTTTAGAGAATCACTGGGCCAAAGTATGAGTTATATCTTCCCTTATGCATTACTTACTCATATTAAAGATGCATGATATACATTTCTGGAAGCTAACCACCATGTGTCCTAACAATTATTCATGTAACAGTGAACATTAATTTTTCAAAGATGTGCACTTTTTTTTTTTTTTTGGCACAGTGTGGATTTTAAGAAATGCCCTTAATAAAACAATTAAAGGAAACAAAGCTTTGTCAGACACACTTGGAAGAAAATGTTTGATGTAATTTTTGATAATGGTTGTATAAATAGTGTACACTTTGTTTGCATTAAATGCCTCATGATTCAGATATTCTTCATGAAACCTATGATGGATTTTTTTCCTCAGAGGAAAACAACATTATAAATGTTATGATTTATAGAATTCACTGCATAAATATTTGGAAGACACTTTTTCACATCCCATTTAATATTGTTTTGAAAGTTTTAATATATAAATCTTTGGATAAGATAAAATTAAATATTTTGAAATTAAATCTATGAAAAGTTTACTATGGAAAAAACTAATTAGTATCCTGAAAATCTTGCTAGTAACAAACTTCAGGTTTCGAGACATGAAATTAAGTATGCATATACTTAAGTTTTGCTTTAAATATACAATAACTTATTTGATAGTCTTGTGCTTAAAAACTATATGTAAAGTATTATGACATTATGCTTCAATATACGGTATTGAAAATTCCAGGTAAGTTATTCTCCGAAATTTTTTCTTTTGATAGCATCTCTAGGTCTATTCTGTATTGTCCCAACACGTGCGTAGCCTGCACTCCTTGGGTGCCTAAAGCTCCCAAAACAGCTGTTATAAATGTGAATGTTTCAAGACCAAGAATCCATCCTTTTTTTAACAGGTGGACCTGACACAATTTATCCTTCTGCACAGGGGTGTGTGCAGGAATAAAAATGTGACCCTTTTTGGAGGGGCACGTCCTATGCCCCAGCTTACTCTCTCCACCCTGGTCCGGGAGCTGGAGGAGTTCTGTGCCCCTGCTGATTACTTGGGCGGAAGGGGAGGGCTGTGCCCCTGCTTGATCCTCTTTGCGCATACCCCTGCTTCAGCACTATTGAACTGTCAATAGCAAATTAAAGGCCTGATCCTGCACATCTCGGCCCTGACTCCCACACAGAATTCCATTGACTTCATTGGGATTCTTTATGGGAATAACAGGCTAGGTAGAGCTGCTTGAAGCATTGGGCTCTAAAATTCTTTTTTTATAATGTATTTCTTACTGATGACCTCTTGTGTGTGTATATAGCATTGTAAGTTACCTATTTTTTTTTTTTTTTTTTTTTTTTTTTTTTCAATANAAATACCAGGGGCCAGATTTTGCCACTACTCAGCCCAGGTAAGAGTGGCAGAATCGAGCCCCAAGTAAATATTGTTCTTTTGCCAAAAGGTCTCATATTTTTAGGGTTTTCCCATGGGTCAGTTACCTGTCAGCAGAGAAACTCAGTGACATTGACGGGTATTTTCTAGTGTAACATATTTATTTACAAAATGTATACAAGTCCTATTTGCTTTCAGCATAGAGAAAAAACAGCAGAGTGGTACAAAGCCTGCTAGCCAGGAAAGCAGCTCTGACTATTGGTCTCCCTCCCTCTTTTGGCATCTCTCTCTTCCCATCCAGCCTATCTCTTTGGCCAAGGAAATCCATCAACCCAAAGTCAAATGGCCTTCATTTTCCTAAATACTGAGACTGGATGTTTCAAGTGGGCATGACTACCAACTCTCCCCTTGTCCAGCTGCTCTGAAACTCAGAGGAACTTCAAATTTGTTTTAAAGGTATTTCTTTGAAGTTATAGATGCCCATCTTATAGGTTAAAACAAACAAAATAATACAAAAGAGTGGCAATATCTTCAACTCAGTCCATTCCCCCTCCTCAATAGTCTCAGAAAAGATGGGTTATGTAGCAAATCTGTGCTCTGGCTGACAAAGTGGGGGGAACTGGTTCCAAAACTAAGGTCCCCTCCTAGAGAATGCTCTATCAGCAGTGAGGGGCTCCAGCTCAAGATCCTCTGCTGATCTTAGCTGTGGCCATACGTCAAAAGGAGAGAGAGGCAGTCTTTCAGGAAACCAGGTTCCAAACCACTTAGGGATTTATATGTTGAAACCAACACCTTGAATTTCACCCATGAGCTAATTGGGAACCAGTGGACACCACAGTGCTCCCAGCCAGTGACCCTGCTTAAAATGTAGACCTCAGCATTCTGCACTACCTTCTGCTTTCACATAGTCCCCAGGTGTGGCCTTGTGTACAATGTATTGTGGGAAGGCCCATATCAGAGAGGAAATGTTGTACTGTTCTTGCCAGGAGAAAAAATTGCTCTTGGCCTCAGCTACCACTTGGATATCAGGAGCAGCCCAAGATCTATCAGCACCTCTAAGTTATGCACTTGTTTGATTAATGGTGGACATCCTCCTTCAATGGCGGGTGCCAGATGTTTCTCCAGCTGTTCCCCCAGACAGGTCTGACTATAAGCAGAGTCCAGTGTGGACAGGTCTCTGCTAATCTCCATGCAGATAAAGGGCTTAATTCCTAATGATCATTTTGGTGAGGTTGCTGAAATCAACCCTGCATAGCGTGGTCCTGGGTGATGCTCCAAACGTTTAACCTTTCTATCACATTTTGTATCAGATACTTATATTAGTATTTCACAGCATGCTTTTCATTGCTACCCTTGCCCTAATAATATGGTGTAATGGAATTACTGATTTTAGTACAATTAATGATTTTGGTACAATTAAATTGATATCAGATTTGTCTGCAGCGTTTGGCATTGTTAGTGGTAGGCTGCAGATTTATTTTTTAAATTTTTGTATTGTATGTCAGCCTTTGAGGGGGAAATAAGACTTTTTCCTTAAATGTATTTTACCACCTCTTAGCTATTGTGCATCAACTGTTGCTCAAAACTTATTGCATATAAATAACTATGCATGTTAAAGAAAAGAAAGAACTGTCAGCAGCACAGTTTTTTCACAAAATTTCATAACTTCTGCTAATAAAATAAGTATTTCCTTCCCATAATCCACCCAGGACAACTCCAGTTTGAACAAGCAGAACTATTTAGTTTTTTTTTTTTTTTTAAATAAAGAAACCAGTATGTTTCTGGAGACACACAGCCATTAGCTCCAAGCAGTTTTAAACCGCCTGCAATAAAGAGGGTGGTTTATTCATAAATCAATTGATATTTTTCTGTAATCTTTTGAGCTTGTAGTTTCTTAACCTTGTGTCACAAAATATTTCCATAGAATAGAAGGCTCCAAGATGAAATAGCAAGCAGAGGAACCACGAGTAGTAAATTGTAAAGACTAGGAACACTTATTTCTTTATTTAACTGTATCTGGTAAATTTCAAATATCTGAGGCCCTTTGGATTATTTCTCTGTCCTCACTACACACACTAGGTTTACTATACCTTTCACTTTTATTTGATGCCTTAATGATGCACCAATGAGCAGTGAATAAAACTCTATAATGCATTATTTTAAATAAACATAAATTACTTTAGTGTAAGAATATTCTATGCCTTTTAAGGCGCTTATGTTCCTATGGATTGAATCTGTAAAGTTTAGAATTTTAACAGACATATTTTTACTTGTTTTCTTTAAGGAGTTTAAATAACCTAGTTCTCGATGCATTATTCAAAATAGCCAGATGCTTTGGGGATTTTGGTTGCCTTTGGAAGGAATCTAGCATTTCCAATTTAGTGTAATAATTTAAACTGAAATATCTAGGTCTAGCATAGTTAGCATACTTCAATACTTTCTAGCTCATTGAAGACATAAGAGTGAATTGTCTCCGTAATTAGATAGTTTTGGTTTCTAAAGTCTTCCAGACTCTCTTGTGGTTGGAAAATATTAATGTTTTCTATGTCTTTGGGAAGTATTTTCTCCGAACAGCTTTGAGGAGTTTTACACTCTTGGCCCCATTGCCTTTTAATTTGTTTTCTGACTAATTAGGGCCAAATGCTGCAGTTCATACTCATCATAAAGACTGAGGACAGGATAAGAAGCAATGGGCTTAAATTGCAGCAAAGGAGATTTAGGTTAGACATTAGGAAAAACTTTCTAACTGTCAGGGTGGTTAAGCACTGAACCAAATTACCTAGGGAGGTTGTGGAATCTCCATCATTGGCAGTTTTTAAGAACAGGTTAGACCAATACCTGTCAGGGATGGTTTACATAATACTTAGCCCTGCTTCTGTGCAGGGGACTGAACTAGATGACCTATTGAGATCCCTTCCAGTTCTACTTCTATGAGTCTATGTAAAACCTCCATTGATTTGGAGTTGTGCCTAAGACCTTGATTCAGCACTTTAGAATGGAGGCAGAATGTTTCTGTGTTTTTGTTTTTTTTTAAATGGAAAGCTCTTCCTGCTGGCTTGTTTGCTGAACTGACCACAATTTCCCCAGTTTCTCTGCATTTCTGGAGGAGAACTGATGTTTTTTCTTCTACTCTCTGAGAGAGACTTTAAGGATTTTTTTTCCTGGGAGTTTTCTCCCTTTTCCCCCAGCTTGGCCTTTGTTGGGAGGGAGAGGGTCGTCATGGAACTTCATTTGGGAAGGCTGGGGACTCTCCTAGCTTAGTGTCAGTGATTGCAGTAGTTGAGCAGCCCTAGCATTAACAATTAAAGGTCACTTACTTTCCCATTGAGTGAGTGAAGTGCAGTGCATGGGGAAGATAGTGCCAGAGGTTTCTCCTGGTGATTACCACCCTCTGGAAACATGGCAGGGCCTGTTCCTGTAGCCAGGGGATAACTTCCCCCTGCTTTGATGCATAGTGCATTGATGCATGCTAAAAGGTTCAGTAAGGTGGTTCATCGTCATGCCTCCCATATAAATAAGTCCTCCACTTTGCTACCAAATATTCTGGGATCGCCTCGAGGCAGCTTTTGGACCAATATTGACTGTTTGCTCCATCACTGGAAACATACACACACGAAAATAGCCCATTCTCTCAGAAAATATGGCAATTTGGTGCTTTCATTCAGATATGGCTCTCCAAGTCTGGTCCTGCCAGTTTGGCAGACAGTCTCTCAGCTGCTTGATCAATGCTCTTGAGAAGTTGAAGGAGAAAACAGCCAGCTGCTGGCCCAGCAGTGTGGGATTCCAGGGTGGTGTTTTATTTTGCTGTTATTTTAAAGTGCATTAGTTTCTTTCCAGTGCAAGGGTGTGTGTGTGTATTGACCATGCTGAGACATGCTGAGACAACTCTGAAAACAGGTTCTATTTGATTTACAAAAAATAGGTTATGAGCAGGAACATGTAGTGGTGAATAGAGCTGGCCCAAATATCCATTGTTCCAGAGGGAAATGCTGACTCTAGCCTGGTTGTTAGGGTACTCACCTGGGATATGGGAGACACAGGGACTTGAATCCAGGCTATAGGGTCAGTCTTTCTGGCCTAATGAATATTAAATTATTTCTATTACGTGAAACATCTCCAACAGGAGCGAATGAGAGTGACACACCTCAGAATAGTCAATAGCCTGGCAGCTATGGCACTCAGCTGGAATGGGGGACACCCAGGTGCAAGTCCTTGGTTTAAATAGGGCAGAGCAGGGATTTAAACCTAGGTTTCCCACATCCCAGGTGAGTGCCCTCACAGGTGGAGTATTCTGGGGTTGGTCTCTGTTTAGTTATTTTTTCACAAAAAAAGGACAACACCATTTCCTGCCCAGCTCCAATGTGAATAAATTGGGTTAAAAATAAAGGTCTGATACGGCCTAGTCACCATCTGGTCACATTAGAAATCCTGCATGCAGTATTGGCATGCCTGGCAGTTGGAATAAGTAGGGCGGGTGGAGAGAACGATGGAGATGCATTGTTTGGGGAAGTTTGTGTTACATCTTATCGCTGTATGACTGGCCCATGGTGGTGCATTAACTTCTCTCTCCAATAAATTCACCCATAAGCTTATGGACAAAATGTGATTTTCTCTCATATTAATTTTATAATGCCCCAAACTGTGCTAAGTATTTCACAGAAAACATAGAAAGTTCTGGTCTCTGCCCAGTGGAGCTGAGAATCTAAGGTCTTGATCCTGCAATTGGCTGCAGGTGGTCAGATTGCTGTGCCTCCAGAGAGCCCTACTGAAGTCAAAGTGGGTCCACGTGGGTGCAGGGGAGCTTCCCAAACATGACTCATGGTAGGATCAGGGACTGAATTTTAGACAAGACAAAATGAATGAGGATGACAAATAGTGGGTGAAGTGATGAAGTGAGTCAGGACAAGAGTTACAGAAATAGAATGGGGGTCACAACAATATAATCATGCAGTAAGTAAGGTTCGGCCTGTTCACATCTTGTTATTGTTTGATTATTTTAAATAAAAAAAACAAGAAAGTGATAATACATCCAGTTTTGCCCCCCTCCCTCCCAGAAAGGATGTGGAAAAATTGGAGAGTCCAGTGGAGGGCAACGAAAATGATTAGGGGGCTGGGGCACATGATTTATGAGGAAAGACTGAAGGAACTGGGCTTATTTAGTCTGCAGAAGAGAGGAGTGAGGGGGGATTTGATAGCAGCCTTCAACTAACTGAAGGGGGGTCCAAAGAGGATGGAGCTAGGCTGTTCTCAGTGGTGGCAGACGACAGAACAAGGAGCAATGGTCTAAAGTTGCAGTGGGGGAGGTCTAGGTTGGATATTAGGAAAAACTATTTCGCTAGGAGGGTGGTGAAGCAATGGAATGAGTTACCTAGGGAGGTGGTGGAATCTCCATCCTTAGAGGTTTTTAAGGCCCAGCTTGACAAAGCCCTGGCTGGGATGATTCCAGTTGTGGTTGGTCCTGCTTTGGAGGGGTGGGGGACTTGATGACCTCCTGAGGTCTCTTCCAACCCTAATCTTCTAGGATTCTCTGATTATATGATAAGGGAATTAATATTATTGGCTCATTTGTTGTGGGCATTGCTGAAGAAGTCTGTTTACAGGAGGGATTTAAATGAGGGAAAGAAGGTGGCTTGGCAGACAGAGTATTTCCTACATATGAGTGATATGAAGAAAGGTGCAGAGACCAAGTGGCAATTATTGGGTTGGATTTCAATGGTAGGGACATCAAATTTAAACTTTTATAGTGGGGGAATCAAAGAAGGGTTGACAGGCCAGGAAGATAAGCTGAGTGTCTGCAATTTAGATGGACAGGAAGGGAGGCTATGTAGATTTCAAGCTGAGGAGGGGGTGGGGAATGGTTGAGAGTTCTGGCTGGGTGTTGAGGTGGAGAAAAACGATCAGATCTTTGAGATGTTGTGGAGGAAGAAATGGCAATATTTGGACATGGCCTGGATGAGAAGGGAGAATGAAGGGGTGGAGTTTAAATTTATGAGCCTGGGTGACAGGGGATGGTGATGGGAGTGCCAACAATGATGGAAAAAGAGATGCTAGTGTAACTCAATAGTCAGTTTATGTTACAGATTCCTCTATTTGATCCCCAAAGGATATGAGTCTGTTGCAATCTCAGCTACAGAGGTTGGCTTTTTAGCTCAAAGTGTAGTGACTCATGCTTTTACTTCTGAAGGTTCTTGGTTCAATCCCTGGTGTGCTGTTCAAGATGGAAGCTGTCACACTATCTTACATTGAACACTTACTAGTTGAACACTTGTGTCTTGTTCAGTCTCCTTCCCCTTCCAGCAAAATGTCACATGCCTCTTTCTACTACACAAGTAAGATAGGTTTCTTTAAAATCAGAGCCCTACTTTCTACTACCTTACTTTGATATTCTGATTTTACCATTCCCTCTATTATGTTTTTTAATAATATATTTGGTTGTAATTTATAGATGGTACTAGGAAAAATGAGTGATGTCATATCACAATTGCAGCCTTAGAAATGTAAAGTTTAATTATTATCCAATGAGTGTATATTAAGGCTAATGAAAGAGTAACACAGTGGATTTATTGTTCACCGTTAATCCACACAGCAGAAAAAGTTTAGACATGTGTAGTTGAACCCTTCCCTGACTTTCAGCACCATGCCATAAACTAGCTTTGCTGTGCAATGCTGCAGCTTGCAGATATGCTATTTTTGTTGCCACATTTTCCCTATTTATTTCCTTTTATCCAAAACAGAGGGAAGAAGACCACTGGCTTTTATGTTGAGATCATCAGTTAGGTGGGGGCAATCAACACTGGGGGCAAATTGCTCAGCCAGGGCTGGATTAAGGCTATATGGGCCCAGATCCACCAAAAACTTTGGGGCTCCTTGAAATCAAAGGGTCTCTTTTGAACTCTGATAGTCTAACTTCATCATCCCCCAGAAAGATTCTTTCTTCTAATCCTCCCTTAACTCTCCAGTGGGCTTCTTGAGCTAGTCCACCCATAAATCTTGGTTTCTCACTGCAAGCCAGCTCCTCTCAGACCGCCAGGATGTATCGAAGCATCTTGCTTAAACCTGCCCTAGCAGAGCATTCTCTTTTTAGGTGTTTTCTCAAAAATCAAAGATAGAGTGGATGGCAGAAAAATCTCACTGTTTTGTTAAAAATTAGGATAGGTTAAGCAGAGCCAGAGACTTAAATCTTTAGAATGGGGCTGTCACATTCCAAAGGGGCAGATGGTAGGTAATTCTTCTGTGATCTGGCGCAGTGAGAGTGAGGAGATATATGCTCCTTCCGATATATTACTCCTTCAAGAGTGATTTATTGTAAATATATAGAAGTCATGTAAGTGTGTATATGTCCATAAAATAAGGAAAACCCGGGAAATTACAGACCAGTTAGCTTAACTTCAGTACCTGGAAAGATAATGGAGCAAATAATTAAGCAATCAATGTGCAAACATCTAGAAGATAATAAGGTGATAAGTAACAGGCAGCATGGATTTGTCAAGAACAAATCTGTCAAACCAACCTAATAGCTTTCTTTGACAGGGTAACAAGCCTTGTGGATGGGGGGAAGCATTAGATGTGCTATATCTTGACTTTAGTAAAGCTTTTGATACTGTCTCGCATGACCTCATAAACAAACTAGGGAAATACAATCTAGATGGAGCTTCTATAAGGTGGGTGCAAAACTGGTTGGAAAACTGTTCCCAGAGAGTAGTTATCAGTGGTTCACAGTCAAGCTGGAAGGGCATATTGAGTGGGGTCCCACAGGGATTGGGATTTGGTTCTGTTCAATATCTTCATCAATGATTTAGGTAATGGCACAGAGAGTACACTTATAATGTTTGTGGATGATACCAAGTTGGGAGGGATTGCAAGTGTTTTGGAAGATAGGATTAAAATTCAAAATGATCTGGACAAACTGGAGGATGAAATAGAATAAGGACAAATGCAAAGTATTCCACTTAGGAAGGAACAATCAGTTGCACACATACAAAATGGGAAATGATTGCCTAGGAAGGAGTACTGCCGAAAGGTATCTGGTGGTCTTAGTGGACCGCAAGCTAAATATGAGTCAAAAGTGTAACACTGTTGCAAAAAAGCAAACATCATTCTGGGATGTATTAGCAGGAATGTTGTAAGCAAGACAAAAGAAGTAATTCTCCCACTGTACTCTGTGCTGATTAGGCCTCAACTGGAGTATTGTGTCCAGTTCTGGGTGCCACATTTCAGGAAAGATGTGGACAAATTGGAGAAAGTCCAGAGAAGAGCAACAAAAATGATTAAACATCTAGAAAACATGACCTATGAGGGAAGATGGAAAAAACTGGGTTTGTTTAGTCTGTAGAAGAGAAGATTGAGAGGGGACATGATAACAGTTTTCAAGTACATAAAAGTTTGTTACAAGGAGGAGGGAGAAAAATTGTTTTTCTTAACCACTGAGGATAGGACAAGAAGCAATGGGCTTAAATTGCAGCAAGGGCGGTTTAGGTTGGACATTAGGAAAAACTTCCTAACTGACAGGGAGGTTAAGCACTGCAATAAATTGCCTAGTGAGGTTGTGGAATCTCCATCATTGGAGATTTTTAAGAGAAGGTTAGATAAACACCTGTCAGGGATCGTCTAGATAATACCATATCTGCAGGGGACTGGATTAGATGACCTCTTGAGGTCCCTTCCAGTTCTACAATTCTATGATTCTATGAATGTCCTGTTGAACCTTACATCTCAAGATAGTAGAGTTGGAACCATGAAGAGTAGCAGTAGACCTTTATTACTATTCCTATGTAAAGTTATATACCTAGGAACATAGATTGCATTCTGGGATGCAGTGACTCTGAAAAAGACTTGGGGGTCATGGTGGATAATCAGCTCAACATGAGTTCCCAACATGGGCTAATGAGATCCTGGGATGCATAAACAGGGAAATCTCAAGTAGGAGTAGAAAGGTTATATTACATCTGCCTTTTGCATTGATGCAACTGCTGCTGGAATACTACATCCAGATATGGTGTTCACAATTCAAGAAAGATGTTGATAAATTGGAGATGGTTTAGAGGAGAGCAATAAGGTTGATTAAAGGATTGGAAAACATGACTTATAAAGAGAGACTCAAGAAGCTCAGTCTATTTAGCGTTTCATGCAGAAGGTTAAGAGATGAATTGATCACAGTCTACAAGTACTTACCTAGATAACAAGTATTTGATGATGAAGCGTTCTTCAATCTATCAGACAGCGGCACAGGAGCCAGCAAACAGAGCTGTAAACAGGGGAGTTTCAGTGGGAGTTTTGTTGGAGGAGAAGGTTTTTGTATTTTGTGTATTGTATTTTGTAGTTTTATATATGTGGAGGCTGGTAGGGGCAGTGTGCTGGGAGAGAAGCTGAGCCCTGATTAGGGGGCGGGGCTTCTCTGCTTAGGGGACCTATAAAGGTAGCCAGCCAGCCAGGCATAGACAGCGGCAGCGGCACAGGAGCCAGCAAACAGAGCTGTAAACAGGGGAGTTTCAGTGGGAGGTCTGTTGGAGGAGACTAAGAGAGCGAGGCAGAGGAATAGACAGGCTAGTGAAGGGAGGGGGTGGTGTTCTGCCGGTGTTTTGGTGCCCCTTGGGGGTTTGTTTTGCTGTGGGTGTTGGTGGTTTGGTTTGTGTTTCCCGGACTAACAGGTTTTAGGTGGGAAGGCTATGACCGATACAGAGGAAGCAGTGGAAGACACAATGAGGATGACTGGAGGTGGAAGCTGAGGCATGTACATGATCCTGGAGGGGGTATCTGAAAAGAGTTTTGTTTGTATGAAGTGCCGCCTGATAGAGCTGATGGAAGAAAAGAGCCGAGGATTGGAGATGCAGGTGGAAACTCTGGTGGAGTTTAGAAGGGGGTTCGAGCAGATGATGGAGCAAAGACATGAGGAGGCTGAAGGAAAAAGCTCAGACTCGCAGATGGAAGCAGGACCAAAAAATTCTGAGGGGAGACTGCTGGGTGAGGAAAGTGGACAGTGGAAGAATGTGACTAAGAGAACAAGGCAGAGGAAAAGACGGACTAGTGAAGGAGAAATAGAACTCAGGAACAGGTTTGCGGAGCTGGAAAATGAAGAAGGGGCACAGCAGGTGCTCACTGAAGGTGAGAGGGCAAGGAAGAAGAGAAGAGCAGCTAGTCTTATAGGAAGAGGGGAAGAGTCAATGGAGATAACAACACCAAATATGAGCCCCAGGAGGATACGGGATGGGTTGCGGAGGATTGCAAGGGACAATAGAAATCGAGAGGACTTGCAGCCAGAGGGAGCAGGGGATAGACCGGAGAATCGCACCATCATCAGGAAAAGGCAGGTCTACGTGATTGGGGAGTCCTTACTGAGAAGAATAGACAGGCCGGTAACTAGAGCTGATCCGGAGAACAGAAGGGTGTGCTGTCTGCCAGGTGCTAAGATACGGGATGTGGACCTGAGGCTGAAAAGGATCCTAACGGGAGCGGGAAAGAATCCGCTGATTATCCTTCATGTGGGAACAAATGATACGGCTAGATTCTCGCTGGAACATATCAAGGGAGACTATGCCAGGCTGGGGAAGATGCTTAAGGAAATCGAGGCTCAGGTGATCTTCAGTGGGATTCTGCCTGTTCCTAGAGAAGGGCAACAAAGGTGTGACAAGTTTATGGCGATCAACAGATGGCTCAGGCAGTGGTGCTATAAGGAGGGCTTTGGGATGTATGGCCACTGGGAAGCATTCATGGACAGAGGACTGTTCTCTCAGGATGGACTTCACCTGAGTAAGGAGGGAAATAGACTTCTAGGATGGAGGCTGACACAACTGATTAAGAGAGCTTTAAACTAGGAATTTGGGGGAGATGGTTGGGAGATGTCCAGGTAATCTCCACGCCGGAATTTAACATTGAGAAGGAAGAAAACAAAGTAAGAAAGGATACAGCCATGGGTATGAGAATGGACGTAAGGAGGAAGGGTAGCGTAGATACCAGTCTAATAGGTGATACTGGTGGTAGAATGTCTGTGCCTAATCGGGTAAAGAATGTCAGTGAAGCCAAACGGCAAAAATTAAGATGTTTGTACACTAATGTGAGGAGCCTAGGTAACAAAATGGAGGAACTAGAGATACTGGTGCAGGAAGTGAAACCAGATATTATAGGGATAACAGAAACATGGTGGAATAGTAGTCATGACTGGAGTACAGGTATTGAAGGCTATGTGCTGTTTAGGAAAGACAGAAATAAAGGCAAAGGTGGTGGAGTAGCATTGTATATCAATGATGAGGTAGACTGTAAAGAAATAAGAAGTGATGGAATGGATAAGACGGAGTCTGTCTGGGCAAAAATCACATTGGGAAAGAAAGCTACTAGAGCCTCCCCTGAGATAGTGCTTGGGGTGTGCTACAGACCGCCGGGATCCAATTTGGATATGGATAGAGACCTCTTTAATGTTTTTAATGAAGTAAACACTAATGGGAATTGTGTGATCATGGGAGACTTTAACTTCCCAGATATAGACTGGAGGACAAGTGCTAGTAGTAATAATAGGGCTCAGATTTTCCTGGATGCGATAGCTGATGGATTCCTTCACCAAGTAGTTGAAGAACCAACAAGAGGGGATGCCATTTTAGATTTGGTTTTGGTGAGTAGTGAGGACCTCATAGAAGAAATGGTTGTAGGGGACAACCTTGGTTCGAGTGATCATGAGCTAATTCAGTTCAAACTAGATGGAAGGATAAACAAAAATCGATCTGGGACTAGGGTTTTTGATTTTAAAAGGGCTAACTTTAAAGAATTAAGGAAATTAGTTAGGGAAGTGGATTGGACTGAAGAACTTGTGGATCTAAAGGTGGAGGAGGCCTGGAATTACTTCAAGTCAAAGTTGCAGAAACTATCAGAAGCCTGCATCCCAAGAAAGGGGAAAAAATTCATAGGCAGGAGTTGTAGACCAAGCTGGATGAGCAAGCATCTCAGAGAGGTGATTAAGAAAAAGCAGAAAGCCTACAAGGAGTGGAAGATGGGAGGGATTAGCAAGGAAAGCTACCTTATTGAGGTCAGAACATGTAGGGATAAAGTGAGAAAGGCCAAAAGCCATGTAGAGTTGGACCTTGCAAAGGGAATTAAAACCAATAGTAAAAGGTTCTATAGCCATATAAATAAGAAGAAAACAAAGAAAGAAGAAGTGGGACCACTAAACACTGAGGATGGAGTGGAGGTTAAGGATAATCTAGGCATGGCCCAATATCTGAACAAATACTTTGCCTCAGTCTTTAATGAGGCTAATGAGGAGCTTAGGGATAATGGGAGGATGACAAATGGGAATGAGGATATGGAGGTAGATATTACCACATCCGAGGTAGAAGCCAAACTCGAACAGCTTAATGGGACTAAATCGGGGGGCCCAGATAATCTTCATCCAAGAATATTAAAGGAACTGGCACATGAAATTGCAAGCCCACTAGCAAGAATTTTTAATGAATCAGTAAACTCAGGGGTTGTACCGTACGACTGGAGAATTGCTAACATAGTTCCTATTTTTAAGAAAGGAAAAAAAAGTGATCCGAGTAACTATAGGCCTGTTAGTTTGACATCTGTAGTATGCAAGGTCTTGGAAAAAATTTTGAAGGAGAAAGTAGTTAAGGACATTGAGGTCAATGGTAATTGGGACAAAATACAACATGGTTTTACAAAAGGTAGATCGTGCCAAACCAACCTGATCTCCTTCTTTGAGAAGGTAACAGATTTTTTAGACAAAGGAAACGCAGTGGATCTAATTTACCTTGATTTCAGTAAGGCATTTGATACGGTTCCACATGGGGAATTATTAGCTAAATTGGAAAAGATGGGGATCAATATGAAAATTGAAAGGTGGATAAGGAACTGGTTAAAGGGGAGACGACAACGGGTCATACTGAAAGGTGAACTGTCAGGCTGGAAGGAGGTTACTAGTGGAGTTCCTCAGGGATCGGTTTTGGGACCAATCTTATTTAATCTTTTTATTACTGACCTTGGCACAAAAAGTGGGAATGTGCTAATAAAGTTTGCGGATGACACAAAGCTGGGAGGTATTGCTAATACAGAGAAGGACCGGGATATCATACAGGAAGATCTGGATGACCTTGTAAACTGGAGTAATAGTAATAGGATGAAATTTAATAGTGAAAAGTGCAAGGTCATGCATTTAGGGATTAATAACAAGAATTTTGGTTATAAATTGGGGACACATCAGTTGGAAGTAACAGAGGAGGAGAAGGACCTCGGAGTATTGGTTGATCACAGGATGACTATGAGCCGCCAATGTGATATGGCCGTTAAAAAAGCTAATGCGGTCTTGGGATGCATCAGGCGAGGTATTTCCAGTAAAGATAAGGAGGTGTTAGTACCGTTATACAAGGCACTGGTGAGACCTCATCTGGAATATTGTGTGCAGTTCTGGTCTCCCATGTTTAAGAAGGATGAATTCAAACTGGAACAGGTACAGAGAAGGGCTACTAGGATGATCCGAGGAATGGAAAACCTGTCTTATGAAAGGAGACTCAAAGAGCTTGGCTTGTTTAGCCTAACCAAAAGAAGGCTGAGGGGAGATATGATTGCTCTTTATAAATATATCAGAGGGATAAATATCAGGGAGGGAGAGGAATTATTTAAGCTTAGTACCAATGTGGACACAAGAACAAATGGATATAAACTGGACATTAGGAAGTTTAGACTTGAAATTAGACGAAGGTTTCTAACCATTAGAGGAGTGAAGTTCTGGAACAGCCTTCCAAGGGGAGTAGTGGGGGCAAAAGACATATCTGGCTTCAAGACTAAGCTTGATAAGTTTATGGAGGGGATGGTATGATGGAATAGCCTAATTTTGGCAATTAATTGATCTTTGATTATTAGCAGGTAAATATGCCCAATGGTCTGTGATGGGATGTTAGATGGGGTGGGATCTGAGTTACTACAGAGAATTCTTTTCTGGGTGTCTGGCTGGTGAGTCTTGCCCACATGCTCAGGGTTTAACTGATCGCCATATTTGGGGTCGGGAAGGAATTTTCCTCCAGGGCAGATTGGCAGAGGCCCTGGAGGTTTTTCGCCTTCCTCTGCAGCGTGGGGCACGGGTCATTTGCTGGAGGATTCTCTGCACCTTGAAGTCTTTAAACCACGATTTGAGGACTTCAATAACTCGGGCATAGGTTAGGGGTTTGTTACAGGAGTGGGTGGGTGAGATTCTGTGGCCTGCGTTGTGCAGGAGGTCAGACTAGATGATCATAATGGTCCCTTCTGACCTTAAAGTCTATGAGTCTATGAGATTAAAATTGATTGGAAGTTGAAGCTAGACAAATTCAGACTGGAAATAAGATGCAAAATTTTAACAATGAGGGTAATTAATTGTTGGAACAATTTACCAAGGGTTATGGTGGATTTTCCATCACTGGCAACTTTTGAATCAAGATTGGGTACTAAAAGATATTCCGTAGTTCAAAAAGGAATTATTTTGGGAAAGTTCTATGTTCTATTACGCAGGGGATCAGACTCTATATGATCACAATGGTCCATTCTGGCCTTAGAATATATGAAAACCATTTCTTGTTTATACAAAACTTACTGGATCAAAGATATGGTTAAAAAGCTGTGAGCAGCAACCCAAACTGTTTAAAAATTACTATCTCTCTGTTACCAAGCCACCCAGACCACATCACATTGTCAGACCTGTGCTACCAAGTATGCTGGACTGCCCAGTCATCACTGCAATAGTGCTATCTGGCACTCTGCACTTTTCAGTCATAAATATGCTAGTGCCCTCAAGCATTTCATACTACTTCAGAATTTCTACACCAGAGTTCTCAAACATATCAGAGTGCTCCAGCATCATTCAACAGTGCTAATAAGCACTTCAGTCTGCTCCAGCATAATAATACCCCAGTACTACGGCCATTTGCAGACTGCTTCACCAGATTAATCAAATACTATCAAAGTACTCCTAAATGTCCCAGCACCATCACCCCACAGCTATACAAGTTGCCTGTTGCTAGGCTCCAGTTGTATTGAACCTGTTATTCTGACCTCTGTTAGAACCCTGGTGAAATCAATTATGCAAAATTCACTTTTATGAGCAGTGCTATATTTGGTGTGCATTGATTCTCCCTGAAAGACTTCTATAGCTTGATCCCCACACTGTGGAAACTGTTACATACTCATTGCCTTGGCTAAGAGTAAATGGGGACTGTAGTTATCAACATATTGACTTCATTAGGAGCTGTGGGTACTCAGCACCTTGAAAATCAAGCCATTATTATAGAAGCATTTCTGCTCTCAGTTACTCCAGTTTAAAGCAGGAGAAAGTCAAATGAATTTCATCAGATTTAAACAGAGATCAGAATCAGGTCTTTAGACTTTGAATAGCAACATAGAACTTGAAATGTGTTGCCAAGAAGTCAATGAAAAAATTGAGTGCAACAATATCCTTTTTTCAGAAATTTGTTTTTGGTGAATTTAAATTCCATCTCCTCAAATTATTTTATATCCAGTATCTGAGAATACCCCACAGCTGGAAATCTGAAGAAGGTCATTCTGTGGAAGCATTTGTTGATAGGCTTTTGGGGATTTTTGTGGTACTTAATACATAATATATAACAAGATGCCATCTCATAATATAAAACTGTCAGAAGAGTGCACACAGAGTAGTAAGAAATAGTGAGAGGTACAGTAAATGAATCATTTCTTTGTCAGCCAGTAAATTCTTCTCCAGACCTCTTTAGAGGAAGTTCTTCACGTCTAGCTATGTTTCTCTATTTTTTCTGTGGTGATTCAAGATGACTTTTACTCTTCAAAGCAGTATCTTTAATTCCTGCTCTGTGGCAGGGGCTTAGAGTTTATGCTAAGCTGTGCTCTGAAAAGAGAAGACAGGAGGAAAAGGGAAGTAAAATAAATAAATCACACAGTAATGTAAACATCTTAGAAGTCATTGGCTTTCTGTCAATGCAAACTGATTAAACTTGCATGAGGGGTAACCTCAAGAGATTAAAGCATTGACATGCCGCACTGTGCTACTGAACGTTAGAGTACATATTAATAGTACAGAAAAAAATCCTACACAGTTTCCAATGACCTGTACAATTAAGGAATGAAACATTTTGATTGTCTCCTGTGTTGGCAGTGAATGCTGCATCAGACACTTCATTAGTATGCATTGTTGTATGATCTGATTTCCTATTGTAGCTGCAGACTGCCACTGGCAATCATAGGAGGTACAGGAGATTATACAATCTATAGATCTTGGAATGATTTCTAATTAAATGTAGCAAATAAGGAATCTGTAGTTTGCTCTGATTCATTTATGTCCAAGTTAATATAGTTTTGGTGAAAAATATAAATATAATACACTACTACCTCGATATAACGCGACCCGATATAACACGAATTCAGATATAACGCGGTAAAGCAGCGCTCCGGGGGAGCGGGGCTGTGCACTCTGGTGGATAAAAGCAAGTTCAATATAACACGGTTTCACCTATAACGCGGTCCGATTTTTTGGCTCCCGCGGACAGCATTATATCGAGGTAGAGGTGTAACACTTAAATTCAAAGTCCAAACACAAATTATTGTTTAGTAACTCAGATTGAGAGTCTGCTATGACAGTTTACTGAAATACACTAGGCATTTAATCTGTACTATGTCTTTTGTCAGTATGTGGAACGTTTACCTATGTTAGGTGTGAGATCTTCTACAAACCAAAAAATACTTCAATTTGACTTTAGCTGTCAGTACCTATTTCATAATGGAATGGTCATGAGAATTATAGGTTTCATTATATGTCTAGTTCTTAACAGAGGATGATCTTATCACTGCTCTACAGCCAAAATGCTTCTGAAATAAATGTAGTCAAACTTTGATAATTCTGGGTCACTGAGAACGAAAATGATGCTTAAAATTGTTGATTGGCTCTAGTTTTCAAGATATGCTATTGGGTCAGTATATACGACCCTTGACTTGGGAATGGCGGAGGATAAGTGAGTTATAAAGGGAAGGGATCTCAATTTAAACCAGAAATGACTAAAATACATCTTTGACTGGATCTATGAATAAATCTATGACTGGGTTTGGACAGTACTTGCTTTTTAGGCAAAACAATGAATGATGCAATCTGAAGCTGGTATTGCGTCATACAGGATATGAATTGCATCATGTTATTCCTAGAAGTCATGGATAATGCAATCATAACGAAGCTTACATCACTCTGCTGAACAAATTGCCCTATATCAGCTCTAGAAAACATACAGTGTCGTGCTCTCTTATTTGTCAGTGTTTGATTTTGCAAAGGGACACATTTCTGTTTAGCCAAAGTGAGCAGAGATGCCTCGTACTTGTGTGAACAGTGCAGATAACTTCTGCTATGTTTGTGGTGAAGTGACTTTTGCATCACAAAAGCGCAGTATAACCACTATGGTTAAGAAAGCCTATCACCTTTATTTTGGCTGCAAAATTGGAGATCAGGACAAGAGGTGGGCCCCACACATATGCTGCAACACTTGTGCAACAAATCTTCGCCAGTGGTTGAACAGGAAAAGGAAATCTATGCCTTTTGCAGTGCCAATGATTTGGAGAGAGCCAACAGATCATACCAGCAATTGTTACTTCTGCATGGTGCCTCCAGTTGGGAAAGGTGTGTCAAAGAAGAAAAAGTGGACTGTGCATTATCCAAACATTCCATCAGCTATACGCCCAGTACCCCACGGAGAAGGACTGCCGGTTCCTGATGCACCAGAATCATTCTCACTTGAGTCAGACGAGGAAGAGGAAGAGGATGAAACTTCTGGTCCTGAACCATCAATGTCACAGGACCCACATTTTCTCCCATCCTCCTCCTCTGAACCACACCTCATAACACAAGGTGAACTGAATGACCTTGTCAGGGATTTGGAACTACCCAAGAGTAAGGCAGAGCTGTTGGGCTCCAGACTACAGCAGTGGAATCTCCTGGCAGGTGATGTTAGGGTTTCCATGTTCCGTGACCGTCAAAAGGATCTTGTCCCATTCTTCTTCATGGAAGGTGATCTTGTAGCCTGCAACAACATCGATGGTGTGATGGCAGCCCTCAACATCGTTCACGATCCAGATGAGTGGAGACTGTTCATTGATTCATCGAAGACGAGTCTTAAAGCTGTTTTACTGCATAATGGCAATGTTTTGCCATCAATTCCAGTTGGTCATGCAGTCCATATGAAGGAAACCTATGACAACATGAAACAACTTTTGAGGTGCATAAACTATGACCAACATCAGTGGCAGCTTTGTGGCGATTTGAAGGTTGTTGCTCTCTTGCTTGGTCTGCAGGCTGGATACACAAAGTACTGCTGTTTTCTCTGCGAATGGGATAGTCGTGCAAGAGATTCCCACTACATCAAGAAAGATTGGCCACTCCGACAGTCATTGGAGCCTGGGAGGAAAAGTGTTCAGCATCCACCACTTGTTGAATCAAGGAAGATTTTGTTACCACCCTTACACATCAAGCTGGGTCTGATGAAGAACTTTGTCAAGGCCATTGACAAAACACAAGCAGCTTTCAAGTACCTCCGTGGAAAATTTCCAAGGTTAAGTGAAGCTAAGATAAAGGAAGGTGTCTTTGTTGGTCCTCAGATTCGTGAACTTCTTCGAGATGATGCATTTGACCATGCACTGCGTGGCAAGGAAAAGACGGCATGGAAAGCCTTCCAGTTAGTGGCAATAAATTTTCTCGGAAACAACAAGGCACACAACTACAGGTTGTTGGTGGAAAACCTCCTCAAGGCATACAAAAGCCTTGGTTGCAACATGTCACTAAAGATACATTTTTTGCACTCTCATCTAGATTTTTTTCCACCGAACTGCGGAGCAGTGAGCGACGAGCACGGCGAGCGATTTCACCAGGACATTGCAACAATGGAGAAACGCTATCAGGGCAAATGGAGCCCATCAATGCTTGCAGACTATTGCTGGACAGTGACAAGAGATGCTCCATTTAATGAATACAAGAGACAAGCCAAGAAGCGCCGAGTAGACACTGAATAGGACTAAACTATGTACATAATAGTTTTTTGCCTTTTGTTTCATAATAAATTTTATTTATATAACCCTTTTGCTGATTTTTAAAGTGTTACATAAACAGGACAGGTGAAATATTATCATGTAAAGCAACCATAAACACATGAAAAGACCTAGGTTTACAATTTATGATTAAAACTCTACTATCTACACAATATACATAGACATAAAATGTAAAAACTTAAATATCTTAGAAACAGTAGCCAATCAGTTGTTTTAATTGTCATATTTGAATTCAGCACATCAAAATACATAATAAATATCACATTTTATCTCTGAAGCAGANGAGCCAACAGATCATACCAGCAATTGTTACTTCTGCATGGTGCCTCCAGTTGGGAAAGGTGTGTCAAAGAAGAAAAAGTGGACTGTGCATTATCCAAACATTCCATCAGCTATACGCCCAGTACCCCACGGAGAAGGACTGCCGGTTCCTGATGCACCAGAATCATTCTCACTTGAGTCAGACGAGGAAGAGGAAGAGGATGAAACTTCTGGTCCTGAACCATCAATGTCACAGGACCCACATTTTCTCCCATCCTCCTCCTCTGAACCACACCTCATAACACAAGGTGAACTGAATGACCTTGTCAGGGATTTGGAACTACCCAAGAGTAAGGCAGAGCTGTTGGGCTCCAGACTACAGCAGTGGAATCTCCTGGCAGGTGATGTTAGGGTTTCCATGTTCCGTGACCGTCAAAAGGATCTTGTCCCATTCTTCTTCATGGAAGGTGATCTTGTAGCCTGCAACAACATCGATGGTGTGATGGCAGCCCTCAACATCGTTCACGATCCAGATGAGTGGAGACTGTTCATTGATTCATCGAAGACGAGTCTTAAAGCTGTTTTACTGCATAATGGCAATGTTTTGCCATCAATTCCAGTTGGTCATGCAGTCCATATGAAGGAAACCTATGACAACATGAAACAACTTTTGAGGTGCATAAACTATGACCAACATCAGTGGCAGCTTTGTGGCGATTTGAAGGTTGTTGCTCTCTTGCTTGGTCTGCAGGCTGGATACACAAAGTACTGCTGTTTTCTCTGCGAATGGGATAGTCGTGCAAGAGATTCCCACTACATCAAGAAAGATTGGCCACTCCGACAGTCATTGGAGCCTGGGAGGAAAAGTGTTCAGCATCCACCACTTGTTGAATCAAGGAAGATTTTGTTACCACCCTTACACATCAAGCTGGGTCTGATGAAGAACTTTGTCAAGGCCATTGACAAAACACAAGCAGCTTTCAAGTACCTCCGTGGAAAATTTCCAAGGTTAAGTGAAGCTAAGATAAAGGAAGGTGTCTTTGTTGGTCCTCAGATTCGTGAACTTCTTCGAGATGATGCATTTGACCATGCACTGCGTGGCAAGGAAAAGACGGCATGGAAAGCCTTCCAGTTAGTGGCAATAAATTTTCTCGGAAACAACAAGGCACACAACTACAGGTTGTTGGTGGAAAACCTCCTCAAGGCATACAAAAGCCTTGGTTGCAACATGTCACTAAAGATACATTTTTTGCACTCTCATCTAGATTTTTTTCCACCGAACTGCGGAGCAGTGAGCGACGAGCACGGCGAGCGATTTCACCAGGACATTGCAACAATGGAGAAACGCTATCAGGGCAAATGGAGCCCATCAATGCTTGCAGACTATTGCTGGACAGTGACAAGAGATGCTCCATTTAATGAATACAAGAGACAAGCCAAGAAGCGCCGAGTAGACACTGAATAGGACTAAACTATGTACATAATAGTTTTTTGCCTTTTGTTTCATAATAAATTTTATTTATATAACCCTTTTGCTGATTTTTAAAGTGTTACATAAACAGGACAGGTGAAATATTATCATGTAAAGCAACCATAAACACATGAAAAGACCTAGGTTTACAATTTATGATTAAAACTCTACTATCTACACAATATACATAGACATAAAATGTAAAAACTTAAATATCTTAGAAACAGTAGCCAATCAGTTGTTTTAATTGTCATATTTGAATTCAGCACATCAAAATACATAATAAATATCACATTTTATCTCTGAAGCAGACAACTTCTCAAAAATTGTAGACCAGTGTTATCAATCTCCTTCTCATGAAACATTTGTTTCAATCTCAGAGCATTTGTTTGTAAATGTTGCGAATGAGTAAATTTATGAATAAACTGGAAAATAAACATTTTTTTATTAGAGGTCTACACCTTTTTGACTGGCTTTGTTCTGGGAATCTTACAATACCTTGCTGGCTATCAAATATTAGCTGTTAAAAAGATTTAAGATTGTTGTCTAATATTTCAGTGACACCAATAACTTATGCCATGGTTATGTTTGTATGGTAAACCCTGGTTTTCAGGGAATAATATTTTAGCTATAGCCATTCATTTTGCTTTAAAACTCAGCGAACAAGGTCAAAGCCATTGTAGGGGCCTGTTCTTATTGGAGTCAATGGTATGACACACATTTTGTGATTAATTTCAGGAGAAGCAGCACTAGGTTTCAGGAGTGACTTTCCTCCAATATAAAATGGTCATGTTTTTTTCCCCAAGTGCTGGGGTGTGTACACACCTATGACTTTACTGGTTTCAGCTTCTTAATTTTCCAGAAACAGACTGATTATTTAAAACCTGTATTTCTAGTTATTATAGAATCATAGAATATCAGGGTTGGAAGGGACCTCAGGAGGTCATCTAGTCCAACCCCCTGCTCAAAGCAGGAGCAATCCCCAACTAAATCATCGCAGCCAGGGCTTTGTCAAGCTGGGCCTTAAAAACCTCTAAGGAAGGAGATTCCACTACCTCCCTTGGTAATCCATCCCAGTGCTTCACCACCCTCCTAGTGAAAAAGTTTTTCCTCATATCCAACCTAAACCTCCCCCACTGCAACTTGAGACCATTGCTCCTTCTTCTGTCATCTGGTACCACTGAAAACAGTCTAGATCCATCCTCTTTGGAACTCCCTTTCAGGTAGTTGAAAGCAGCTATCAAATCCCCCCTCATTCTTCTCTTCTGCAGACTAAAGAAACCCAGTTCCCTCAGCCTCTCCTCATAAGTCATGTGCTCCAGCCCCCTAATCATTTTTGTTGTCCGCCGCTGGACTCTTCCCAATTTTTCCACATCCTTCTTGTAGTGTGGGGCCCAAAACTGGACACAGTACTCCAGGTGAGGTCTCACCAATGCCGAATAGAGGGGAATGATCATGTCCCTTGATCTGCTGGCAATGCTCCATTATTAGTTCATAATGAAGACTAAGGACCTACTATTTAAAAACACCAAAACACTTAAAACAACTAATTAAATAAGGTAGAGAAAAGAGTCACTGTTCCTGCAACACCCTTGGTTTTTACTACATAGTCAGCATTACGGCAACATAAGAGTGTACCAGCGCATATGATGGATCTTTCATATGCAAATGTATTATATTGTGAATATGCATTTGCACTGTATTGTACATAATAATGATGTCAAAGCAGCCATTACAGTGTAATCTGTCAATGTGTATCTGTCAACCTGTCAATTAAGACTCAAAACATGACTGAATACATTTGATGTTGTGGTTCTATAAGACACATTAACAACAGTTTGCATGCTATATTTGTAACATTCTCAGTCATTGCAGTGTGCACTGTGAATGCATATTAAGAATAACGTATTGTGCTCAGCTAAATTTTAAACATACTGATTGGCATGTCTCCTCCACCTTTTTTAAAGTACTGCCATAATTTCTCCTACCGTCAAAACAAATTATATAAAACTGCCATGGCCTATGTTTATAAAATGTTACAGGTCTGATTTAAACTCACAGAAATATGACTGTATTTCTCTGGGTATTTGTAATAAGAAAACTGAGCCTTTAATCAAATCACTGGCAATAGTGGCCTTAAGTTATCATCTTCAGGCTGCATGGTGGTCCATGTGAAATAAGTTGATAGGCTCAGTCCAGTTCACAGTGGGCAGGTATCCACATCATACAATTACCTCCACATTTGTAACTACTGGGAGCTCTTGTTGGAGTTTTCAAAGAGAGGTCAAAGATTCTGTGAGCCTGGAAAGTGAAATACTCCATTATCCCACTAGTAGTGGTCCTGTCAGAACAGGGTTGAGGGACATAGATGGTGAAGTATGGGAAGCGTGCTTCCCATGCTTTGGGGAGTATACAAGTGATTTACTCTCCAAGGCTGTCAATCTGTGCACTTCTTTGGCTTCACCCTGATGCCAAGTGGCAGGACCTACTGCCACTTTGTGAAGGTGTAGATCCTTGCTGAACAAGTTGCGACTCCACCCTAGTTTCACATCCTGCAGGGACATCGCTTCACATCTCCTCCATGGAGTCCTTTGTGTTCACTTTTTATGTTGTTTATAATTTCCCAGAAATGTATTAGTGTGTCTTATATAAATTAATAAATGAGGAAAAACCAGTGCAAAAATTAATTTGTCTGGGTTAGTATTGGGGACTGGGAAAACAGAAAAAAAGCAATAAATAGAGGAAAAGTAAGGGTATTTAAAGTAAAAACAGTTTAATGCTGGGGTTTATTTCATAAACTGTAAATTAACAGTTTGTACACATGTGCACACATGCATGTGTGTGTATCTTCTATTACATTGCCTTATTTTAACTGACAGACTCGTATTTACACTTAGACTAATTTATTATTAAGATAAACATATCTACCCAATGTAGAGGGATTGGATTTTCTTAACATTATCAGTATTTTCATGAATGTTCCAAAGTGTGGGTGAAAATCAGTAAAATCAGTTTTTGCCAGTATTAAAATCAGTAAATACTGAAAAAAAGGGCCTTAGCTATGGAGCTGTGAGCACAGGAGCATTGTTGGTACTGTTCCCTGATACCTTCTGCTCCTGCCTCTTCTGGAGCGAGAGGAGGACCCTGGCACATGGCTTACTGCAGCCTCATCTTTATCTTCTCCAGAACCTCTTATTGAGTTTATGGTTGCATTTTTTCATGCACCTGTTCCTCTACACGCTTCCTATCTGTGGCTCTGCAATGTCCTAAGACCTCTTCATCAACTTCCTCCTGGCATTGGCCTAGATGACATCTGTCAATCCAGGAGAAGGAGTCTGAACAGGGCGTTGCTCTGTGAATCTGCAGCCTGTCTACAGTCCTTTGTCCATTCATGCAGCTGTGCAGAGTTCCTTTGGGTGGTATACATTGACTCCTTGGACGACTCCTCAGAGCAGCGGGCATTGTCTGGGGTACTATGCTTGATCATGTCACCCTCTGAATCCCTTGTTTTGACCGTGCACCTTGCAACTTTGTCCCTGTCCTCCTCCCCTTTTTTGTCTCATAGAATCTGTTGGCCTCAGTCACCCTTCCCTCACCTGAGGTGCCTTTTATTGTTTTTGGCTCCATTTTCTTTTGTCAAATAGGCTCGGACTTTTCATTACATTCATATAATGATTAGTTGCCACTAGATGGCACTGGTTATTGTTAGGGGAGTATCTCCCTCTCTGGTTATTATGAGCCCAGCATGGCATGAGAGATTTTTTCACTTGTGACCTGGGAGCCCAGAACAAGCAGCTGTGCCATGGAGAGAGATTTATTAAAGAGCACTCAATTACCCAAAACATCTGGTCTTCTCATGCTCCTGTTACTAGCATACTAGGAAGAATCAGCCTATTCTGTCATATATACAGCATATGATGTGATTCCTGCAGTACCTAGGAACAGGCAGAGGGTTAAAGGCAGAATTCAATCTTAGTGCAAATTTTCCCTCCTTGAGGAGTTTAGGTCAAACTCAGTATTATTGCTGTATAGTTTTAACTCATTTAATTCAATGAAATCAGCTTTATGGAGATCATGGCCACTGTGAAGACCCACCCCGTTGTGTCTTTAATTGGATTTCCTATGCACATCTCATTTATTACAATATTATCAAATGATAATGAAAGTCAGTAGTATTCTCTACATCAGACCCTGCTCATGCTGCTGATTAATATGGCAACTGCAGAGATTGTTATTCAACTTGTAGGTAGAATGGGAAAAAAGACATAACAGGAACATAGATTATTTCTATTTTAAAGTCTTCATTTCAGACAAGCAGAATTTGCTTGTTTGCTGCATCTACTAGTCCACTGACTAAATCTTTATTGGAATGGTGATGACAATATATGGTAATTAGTATGTTCCCTCTGCCTAGTGGGAATATTTCACAATTCAAGTGATTGAGTTCTCAGAGGGATTTCTTGTTAGTGGAATTCACTTATTTATTTCCAAATGCTTATTGAGTTCTCTGAACCTGTTCAGTGGAATTTCTTGAGAGAAAGAGGATAAACTAAATGGGCTGGTTTCATGTAGAGGTGTGTTCTGTTTTTTTTCTTTTCAGCTTTTAAAAACTTTGTAAGGGCATATGTACAGTTAAATAGCATATCTCTGGTGTGATAACTGAGGGAAAATAATGACAAAATCCGATGGAAACCTGAATATGAAGAAGTCAGATAACACTGCTTGAATATTACATTGGGAAAATTGAGTTTATGTTAGAACTTCAGATCATATGCTGCTTTCATATTGGAAGACACATCCAACTGATGGAAAATGCATTTCCAGTGAAATTATTCAGGGTGGGATTTTAAACAGTTGAAAGTCACTGGCACTTGTGCTCCTAGCTCTGCTTTTAAAAATCACACCTCATCAGTGTTCCATTCTGATTCATCTAACACATGGAACCATATTTGATTGATATCAGATTTATTGTAAAGTAAATGATCACTGAATTACAAGGTTATAAATAAATTGCAGTAAAGGATTCTGGTGCCATCATTAACACAGGAGCACAACATCAGTTTTCTTCTGTTTTATTGATTTAAATCCATTTTTAAATTCACATTTTCTATTAAGGTATCAGGCCAAACTATTTTTTATTTCATTTTTTTAAATATAAAATATATATATATATATATATATATATGGAGATATAACTATCTCATAGAGCTGGAAGGGACCCCGAAGGGTCATCGAGTCCAGCCCCCTGCCTTCACTAGCAGGACCAATTTTGCCCCAGATCCCTAAGTGGCCCCCTCAAGGATTGAACTCACCAACCCTGGGTTTAGCAGGCCAATGCTCAAACCACTGAGCTATCCCTCCCCCCCAGCGAAGTGAAGCGAAGCTGAGAGCTTGGTAATGATTCATTGGAGACTGAGAGTGCTCAGAGACAATGCCTCAATGCCAATCTGGAAGGACCATTCCTAAATCTCTCTCGCTGCAAACTAAGCTGATTACTTCTTTTCTTACCCTTAGTGGGAATAGAGAAAAATTTATCAATACTGTTTATAACAACCTTTAACATATTTGAAAACTGTTATCATGTCCCCCTTTAATCTTCTTTTCTCTAGGAGACTAAATATGCCCAGTTTTTATTAACCTTTCTCATAGGTTGTGTTTTCTAAATGTTCTATCATTTTTGTTGCTCTCTTCTGGACTCTCTTCAGTTTGTCCAAATGTGTGGTGTTCAGAACTGGACACAATACTCCAGCAGAGGCTTCACCAGTGCGGAGCAGAGTGGAACAATGTAGACACTCTTTGTATTACATATAACACTCTTGTTAATGCACCCCACAATGATATTTGTGTTTTTTTGCAACTGCGTTACATTTTCGGTTCATATTCTATTTGTGATCCATTGTAATCCTCAGCTCCTTTTCTGCAGTGTTATTAGCTAGCCAGTTATTACCCATTGTGTATTTGTGCATTTGATTTTTCCTTCCTAAGTGTAGTAGTTTGCATTTTTCTTCATTGAATTTCATCTTGTTGATTTCAGACCCATTCTCCAAAGTCTCAAAGTCATTTTGAATTCTAATCCTGTCCTCCAAATTGCTTGCAACCCCTCCCAGCTTGGTGTCATTGGCAAATTTTATGAGCGCACTCTTCTCTCCATTATCCAAATCATTAATGAAAATAGTAAATAGTACCAGACCCAGAACAGACCCCATGCTGAACTACACTAAATACATCCACCCAGTTTGACAGCGAGCCATTGATCACTACTCTTTAAGTACATCTGTCAGGGTTCCCTCCCCACTCTGAACTCTAAGGTACAGATGTGGGGACCCGCATGAAAGACCCACTAAGCTTATTTCTACCAGCTTAGGTTAAAAACTTCCCCAAGGCATAAATTCTTCCTTGTCCTTGGACAGTATGCTGCCACCACCGAGTGAGTCAGACAAAGATTCAGGAAAAGGACCACTTGCAGTTCCTGTTTCCCCAAAATATCCCCCCAAACCTCTTCACCCCCCCTTCCTGGGGAGGCTTGAGAGTAACCAAGGTGAGCACAGACCAGACCCTTGGGTTTTTAGGACACTAAAAACCCAATCAGATTCTTAAAAACAGAACTCTATTATAAAGAAAAAAGTAAAAAAAGCACCTCTGTAAAATCAGGATGGAAGGTAATTTACAGGGTAATCAGGTTCAAAACACAGAGGATTTCCCTCTAGGCAAAACTTTAAAGTTACAAAAAACGAGGAATAAACCTTCCTCTAAGCATAAGGAAAATTCACATGCTAAAACAAAAGGTAATATAATGCATTTCCTTGCTATTACTTACTATTTCTGTAATATTAGATGTATCAATTCAGTAGGAGCTGGATTACTTGCTTGATCTCTCCCTTTGTCTCCAGAGAGAACACCCACAGAACACAAAACAAAGCCTCCCCCCACCCAGTTTTGAAAGTATCTTCTTTCCCCATTGGTCCTTCTGGTCAGGTGCCAACCAGGTTATCTGAGCTTCTTAACCCTTTACAGGTAAAGGAGGGATTTTATACTACCCTTTGCTGTATGTTTATGACAACATCTTTCAACCAATTGTGCACCCACCTTATAGTTATTTTATCTAGACCGCATTTCTCTAGTTTGCTTATGAGAATGCCATGTGGATTTGTGTCAAAAGCCTTACTAAAATCAAGATATATCACATCTACTGCTTCCGATATCCACTATGCCGGTAACCCAGTCAAAAGAGATGAGGTGCATTTAGCATGATTTGTTCCTGCAGGCTATTATTTATCACTCTATTATACTCTAGGTTTGAGCAAATTCCAAATTTCAATAATTTGTTCCAATATCTTTCTGGGTATTGCAGTTAGGCTGACTGGTCTCCTTTGCTCCCTTTTTAAAGATGGGTACTATGTTTGTGCTTCTCCAGTCCGCTGGACTTCACTCATCCTCCAAGCGATCTTAGAGATAATCCCTAATATAGTTATGAGATTGCTTTAGCTAGTTCCTCACGTACTGTAGGGTCAATTTCATCAGGTCCTGCTGACTTTAATACATCTAATTTATCTAAATATTTTCTAATCTGTTTTCCCTGTTTTGGCTTGTATTCCTTCCCCTTCTTTTTTTTGTACAATGACCAGCACAATGAGGTCTTTGGGTATTACCATAATGTAAATGGATGATGATAAAGACTTGCCTGATAGTTTAAAATTGCAGTTAGTTAACATTTTTATGCTACATATTTACAAATTATGTTACTAAACCTTATGGAATGTTATAGCACAATAGGGCATGCTACCTTAATTTGACTCCCCGCAATGGCTCACATAGAAAAACAATCCCCTTACCTCTGGGGCAGCCGTCAGTCCCATATTTGGAGATGTTCAAAGCCTTGTGAGTACCAACCTTCATCTTTAGAAATAGTCAGATTGGCCAGTTTTGCGAGTCCAGAAAAAAGGGAGAGTCTTGGGAGAGAAATATATTGTCCCCTTTCCAACTAGTTCACTGAAATGCAAGAACTGGAGGAGTATGATGTGGAGTGCCTCACTTCTGATAGTCCGGTTGAGCTCTTGAGCAGAGTAATTAAAGAAATACTAACCTTATTACTATGCAAAATTACACCAGAACTCTGTTCTAGACTAGACCCTTGGCAAAGTGGCTTATCCATAAAGTATTCATTACTTCTCGCAAACAAGGGCCCTGTACTGTGCTAATAAAGATCTTTCCACTAAAAAGGAGAAAATACTGTATAAACAATCAAAACACACAGACACAGTCTGAGTAGCACAATGGAATCTGTAGGAGCTCGGCACTTCTGGAAATCATGCCGCTTTATTTAGATGCTGAACTATGGATTTAGGTACCTAACTTCAGGTATCTGACTTTGGGAAAAAAAAAATTCAACTGACTTGACCAAGGCAACAGAAAGGAGAGATAGTGCCATCTTAGTCTGACGAGGAATAAGTTCTAAAGAGATTTGAAGGAAACATGGCTAGTAAGTATCACTCATCAGAAGTATTTTATATATTGGGATAGGTATAAGGGTTCTACTTTAAAAAAATCATTTGCATGAATTGGCTAATGGAACTAGAGATGTGATTCTTTTCTACTTGGTTTATTGTTTTCCATTGTGAATAGCTATAATCTATCATGTTGTGGTTAGTAAATTTCTACTGAGAGTGTTTTTACATCTTGTGATGAAAATGAATCTGTAGCTAACTTGCCAGTTATCTCACCTATCAAATTCCCATGCTTTTTGAGTTTACATAAAAGTTTATTGATAATGGCCTTGAGTGCTGTTGATTTATCCATACCTAACTAGGCAGGGAGATTGTCCATTTGAGCACATGGATTTCTATTCCCCATACACTCTAAAATGACCTCCTCATATGAAAAATCTTTAACTGTAGTCACTGCTGCAAATGGTATGGAATAGTGGGAGGATGAAAAGAATGCTGCAATTCACATGAAAAATGGTAACAAGGCTACATAAACATGGCTGTGCAACCTTGAAAAGAACAATATGTTAAAGGAAGTTAGCAGTAATACGTTTTTTTTTGGACAGCTTTATGTAGGTACAGAAGCTATTTAAATTTTAGTAAGGCATAGATGAAGCACACATGTACAGGACTGCAAGTGCTTTTATCAGGTTAGTCAAAATATGAATGGAACTGTTTATGGGTTCACTACATCAGTAGCTTTCACACACCTCCTGCAATTCACCTCCCTGTGCTTGTATCATCACCTCATTTCACTGCTTTCTTGCTACCCTTTTCTATGATTACTTGCTGTGTGTAACCATCTTCCATGCCTGCTCCTATACTATTTGCTATACTACCAATCAGCTGTTTGTAATGAGTCTCCAAAGTGAGAATTCAGAAGTCCCGACTGGAATGCACCACTAGCATTTTAAGATAGTAGCACATTCATCTTACCTGGTTCGTGTCACCATATGCTGTCTCTGAAGCAATTGTCTCATTGTTCCACATTGACTCCAACTCCAGACTGTTCAATCTGCATCACTGACTGGGTCATATGTTTTTCCTCTTCCATCTCTTGATTTTCCTTGTGATAATGTTCATCATCAGCTAACACAGTTGCACAGCCCTTATGGTGTGGTTCTGTTGATTCAAACATTGCTTGTACTGTATTTTTTTCATTCAGTTTCCACAACTTCATCCATGTAATGTCTCTTCGTAAACTCTTGGTTATGGATGGTGGCAAGATCATATTCAATGATCTTTTAGGTGTGTAATTTTAGATCAAATGTCCTTTTTGGTTTGGTACACTAGGTAAGGTGGGCCAGGGTCTTGGCCATAAGATTACATCCAGTACAACATCATTTCTAGTAATGTCACATCTCCGTCAACCAATCTCTTACATCACCTCAATGCTATTTAGTCAGAAACTATGGGCAGGGCCGGATCTAGGTTTTTTGCCGCCCCAAGCAAAAAACTTTTGGCCGCTCCCCCCGGGCTCTCCCCCCACCCCACCCGCACCCCCTGCCGCCCCAGCGCTGGACTCTCCCTCCCCACCCCACCCGCATGCCCTGCCGCCCCAGCGCTGGGCTCTCCCCCCCCCACCCGCACCCCCTGCTGCCCCAGCCCTGGGCTCCCCCCCCCACCAGTGCTGACTCCGCCCGCTCCTCCCTCGCCTCCAGCCGGTCCGGCAGTGGCAGGGTCGGGGTAAGCAGTGGGGCTCCCGGGCCACACCTCAGCCCAGGGTCCCTCCAGCCAGGGCTCCCGCCTCCAGGACCGGCCGGGACACGGGAGGACAGAGCCGGGGGACTGCCCCAGCAGGGGGCTGAGGAGCCGGGGCAGGGTAGCCTCAGAGGGAGCAGAGCCCCAGAGAGCGGGACGCGGGCCCCGCACGGCAGCACCCCGCCCTCTATGGCCCCGGTGCTGCTGCTGCTTCTGGCCGCCCTGCCGCAGCCCCTGGGTGGCTCGGGCTGCTTCGCCCAGCCCCGGCTGTGGCACTGGGGGGCGGCCGCCCTGCGGCATGTGCAGGCAGCTCCGAGTGCCCCACGGGGCAGCCCCCAGCCTGAGTGTCCCCCGCTTGGAGCCTGCCTGGGCCAGCCACAAGGTGCGGGCGCTGCTTCCCTGCGGCGCGAACCGCAGCAGCCCCAGGGCGACGTGCTGCTGCTGCCAGGGCCGGCTCTAGGCTTTTGCCGCCCGAAGCAAAAAAAGACGTCCAGAATGCCGCCCTTGAAAATGTGCTGCCCCAAGCACGGGCTTGGTTTGCTGGTGCCCAGAGCCGGCCCTGACTATGGGTATTGTACTATTGGTAGATGCAATTCTGTTCAGCCATCAAACTAGCCTAATAATGGTAATTAAAGAGATCAATCAGAAGTTTACCTTAGTATATAGTGATACCTCTGTGCTCTATTTAACTTTGAACAGTCTTAGAAATTTTGCAAACCAGTGACCTGTGTACATTGTGATTTTCCCTGTCTGAGTTTTAAATAGTAACCCCCACCACTCAAGGAATCTCCAAACCCAAATAAAACATATTTAGGGGAAAATCAGTAATCAGTTTACTTTTACACATGTTGCATCAGGGAATCAAGGGTCTATTTTCTTCAGATCAGTTCTTAGCATGCACATAGTCAGCTAACTTCTATGTCAGAACTTATGAACCATGCATCATGGTACTCTGCACTTCTTCAGAGAAAATTAGATCTAACAACATTGTCAAAAAAAAAACGTTTTTATATCTGTTATTTAGAGTCTTAGCTACTAAAAACTGATCTCCTGAAAACTCAAGATTCTTCATAGAAAGTTGATAAGTTAAGGATACAATGAATGGATGCAATTAAAATCTCCACATTTTCTAGGCCAGGTGTCTGCAGTAACTGGAAAAAGAGATACTGTGGAATTAGTCTCTGGGGAGTGGCCAAAATTGGATTTGATTGGTTTCCAACATATATTGGTGAGCTTGGAAATGAGAAATTTAGACTACTGAACCATTATAACAGGGTGATGGGATGCACAACTATTTTTTGCTGGCACACTCAGATGTCAGGTGTTAGACACGCAGAACTATTTTTACTGACTCAATCTGACGTTAGGTCAGCTAAGTTCTATCAGCTATACCAGAATACAAGGTGAGATGGAGTACTTCTCTGAGGCAGAGCGAACTAGGGGGCTCCTGTCACGAAAACATAAGGAACAGTTATGCTCAGGAGAAAACTTAGGCTGAGATTTATATTGCAGTTATTTAAGTTTTCCATAAAGGGAAACTCCAGGAAGAGAGGGAGGGGGGGATTCTGGGCCACTTTCATTAGCTACTGTGGTAAGAGCAAGGTAGGAACTACACCTGCCCTGTGCTTGGGGGCAGAGGTTTGTACTCTTGGCCTTAAAACTTGTGAAAACAATAAATGCAGTCAAGGCAGAAGAGAGCAGTACCTATGGACCAATGGCTGAGGATCCACCTGCATGGAAACCTGTGCATTGTATACTCAGTCTAATAGGCAATTACAAGCAAGCCAGCTAGTTAGCTTATCCCTCACTAAAGAGATTTTCTTTGTTTAGGATTTTTTTCACACCAGAGCATTGTAAAGATGTCTCGAATGTTCTCCTGGCAAAGAAAAGCAGACAAGAAAGTTCTTAAAATAAATCAGAACTTAATAAAAATATGGATGCTCTTCTTGCTGTATTCTCTTTTTAACTTTATTTTTTATTGTTTTTATATAAAATATAAACACAATGAAGCAAAACATAGAAAGATACACACAAGATGGAAATAGCATATAAACGACAAAATTCAACTTTCATTATTTACAAAACCTGAAAAAAACCCAAACCCAAAACATAAACAAAAATACCCTGAATCTGTAGAGGTCATGCAGGGCATCAATTTTTAAAGTGACTAAATAGATAAACAAGTGAGAACATAACCTGTAAGTTTTGGGGACTAATGTATACTACACTGCAAAAGTATGCAATAATTTCATGAATGACCAGACATCCTCATATACTGTACTGGCTTTAATAAACATGTAAGGAACTTGAATACTATTGTTTTGGACATGATATAAGAACCTAGACAGACAGTGGTAGTGTTAGACCCACATTGTGGAGCAATAAACTGTGGCACCCTTTCTGTATTTAAGGGGCTGATGTTGCATCTGATTAGGCTCCCACTGCTAAGATGCAGTGCTACAAGACTGATCTCTAGATCATCCATCATACAATAAAATGGGGCCTAATTTGACTAAAATGGGATGGAACCTGCACAAAATACTAACCCACAGTCTGTCATTGGGAAAATGTGGATAGGAAGGGGACATTTTAGCATGTAAATGTCAACCTTACGTGGAATAAATTGCACACTTCTGTATCCATAGCAATAGGGGCACTAGGAAGATTTTTGGCTTCTTATGACTTCCATATCAACCAGCTACATCAGAAACAAAAATATAAAACTGAGGAATACTATGTGAATTTGTCACACTTCCTGGAGGACACTGGGTCCATAAACCAACAAATGCAGGATAATGAGATATAAATATACTATTTTCATCTGGGATAGATACAATCTTGCTTCAATACTGTTCATTTTATGTAAATTTGTTCTTACTTTCCTTAGACCAATAATACTACATTTTTGAAGTAAAGAATACGTTGTGAAATATGTATCATAATTAACTTGTCATTTTCTTATTTAGCTGAATACATCTGAGATGGGCAAAATGGGTACGTTGTCTTTTTATTGTTTTACAATGCCCTGTGTGAACAAACCCCTCAGAACAGAAATAGCTTGAGCAAAACATGAAATGAACTTGCAGTATTTTCTGGAAAATGCTTTTTTGTAAAGTGAGACATGACAGAATCATAGAATCATAGAATATCAGGGTTGGAAGGGACCTCAGGAGGTCATCTAGTCCAACCCCCTGCTCAAAGCAGGACCTAATCCCAACTAAATCAAGCCTGACCTTAAAAACCTCTAAGGAAGGAGATTCCACCACCTCCCTAGGTAACCCATTCCAGTGCTTCACCACCCTCCTAGTGAAAAAGTTTTTCCTAATATCCAATCTAAACCTCCCCCACTGCAACTTGAGACCATTACTCCTTGTTCTGTCATCTGGTACCACTGTGAACAGTCTAGATCCATCCTCTTTGGAACCCCCTTTCAGGTAGTTGAAAGCAGCTATCAAATCCCCCCTCATTCTTCTCTTCTGCAGACTAAACAATCCCAGTTCCCTCAGCCTCTCCTCATAACTCATGTGCTCCAGCCCCCTAATCATTTTTGTTGCCCTCCGCTGGACTCTTTCCAATTTTTCCACATCCTTCTTGTAGTGTGGGGCCCAAAACTGGACACAGTACTCCAGGTGAGGCCTCACCAATGTCGAATAGAGGGGAACGATCACGTCCCTCGATCTGCTGGCAATGCCCCTACTTATACAGCCCAAAATGCCGTTAGCCTTCTTGGCAACAAGGGCACACTGTTGACTCATATCCAGCTTCTCGTCCACCGTAACCCCTAGGTCCTTTTCTGCAGAACTGCTGCCTAGCCACTCGGTCCCTAGTCTGTAACAGTGCATGGGATTCTTCCGTCCTAAGTGCAGGACTCTGCACTTGTCCTTGTTGAACCTCATCAGGTTTCTTTTGGCCCAATCCTCTAATTTGTCTAGGTCCCTCTGTATCCTATCCCTACCCTCCAGCGTATCTACCACTCCTCCCAGTTTAGTGTCATCTGCAAATTTGCTGAGAGTGCAGTCCACGCTGTCCTCCAGATCATTAATGAAGATATTGAACAAAACAGAAACATTTTTGTGTGTGTGTTACAATACCTCAGACGAGCTATACTAACAACTAGTTGTGGTGATACAGTCTAGATCAGTGGTTCTCAAATTTTGTATTGGTGACCCTTTTCACACAGAAAACCTATGAGTGCGACCCCCCCTTATAAATTAAAAACACTTTTTTTGTATTTAACACTATTATAAATGCTGGAGGCAAAGTGGACTTTGGGGGTGGAGGCTGGCAGCTCGTGACCCCTCAAGTAATAACCTTGTGACCCCTGAGGGGTCACGACTCCCAGTTTGAGAACCCCTGGTCTAGATAGCTCGCCACAGTCAAAAGACGTGTGTATGTTCTGCTCTTAATAGTATCAATTGAGAAAAGCTATTTCTTATGCTTGATATCATAGACAACATAATGCTTTAAGAAGACAATAAAGAGACTGACTGGACCAAACAGTAGTTCCCTTGAGACATTTAGTGGATGCTTCCAAGAGCAGTTAAAATAAGGTAGAGATTTTCCACTAGTATTTGTGGTGAATGGGTTCACAAAGCACATTGTTGGGCCTGTCTGCAATACTGTCCTTACTCCCTGCTAGAAGAGTTGACTTGGTAGAAGACTTAAAACTTTCAGGCAAAATTTCCAGGGGTATTAGAGGACCTGAGCAGACTCCAAGGAGATTATAGGATTCAGATGTGAGAAAATGCATTTCCCATATTCTCTCACCTCGCACACTTTTCATTTTTGTAATAGTAAAAAGTTTGTGACGAGTTACACTGTCTACAAAGTAGCTGGAAGTCTTCTCTCATGTTCAAACTCCTGTTCAACCTGACCAGTGCACACATGTGCTGGCTAGGCTAAAACCAAATGGGAAAATCCATGCCTGTACAGATGTAACTTCTCGAAATGAAGAGACTAAACCCACTGCAGTATTCACGCCATGACTAGACTTAAAGCTAGTGGACTGGGTGACATGGACGAAGCTCTATTCTCAGTAGTTGTTGCTGGTTAACCTGACACACATTCCTTTTGAGACTTTAATCAAATCAAATAATTGAAATAAAACAATTAACATGCAACAAAGATATAGCCATTTTTTCCATTTCCATTTTAACTTTATTTGCAATGTTTGTAGTAGCCAAATCTATGTTTACAGAGTCACTGCTTTCCAAAATACAGTTTCCCATCCTGTAAATGCTACCTACATTTTTTGTTCCTAAATGCATCACCTTGCCTTTGGGTGTATTAAAATATATGTTGTTGGAATGAGACTAGTTTACCAAACAATTCAGATTAGTCTGTATAATTGACCTGTCTTTTTCATTATTTATCACTCCAACTTTTGTGTCATTTACAAATTTTACCAGCAATGATTTTATATTTTCTTCCTGATCATTGAGAAAGATATTGAATAGCACTGAGCCAAGAACAGATCCCTAGAGGGCCCCAATAGAAGCACATTTTGGATGACGATATCCCACTGATAATTTTTTTTTGGAGATCTATATATAGAGTTGAGCCTGGGACACTTGTAGCACATTTAAAATGAGGATAATATCTGGGTAATTGGTTTTGATTGTAATAAGCGATTCAATACAAGGGATCAGTTCTTGTGGGTTGGCTTTTATTGTTTCTATTGTGTTTTAAAAACATATTTTCTACACTCAAATGCCATTAGTTGTAGTCAGTCATTGTGTTGCATAAGCCATATTGTTCTATGACTTTTTTGCTATTAACCAGGAATGTCTCCAATAATTTTGATGAAATTTTGGCTGGAGGTATGTGATGCTTCCTGGGGGATACCCAGCATTGTGAGCATCTGCCTTTAGCGGGAGGAAGTTGTGTCTGTGCCTGCCGGGGGTCAGCTCCCCAACTCCACTGGCCACGGGCACTCCCATCTAGGCTTATGCAGGCCCTGCTATCACTCTAAGGGTTAGCGACAGGACCCTGAGCCCTCTGAGTGTCTCCCAGGAGAGTCCAGCCCCTGTTCAACTGGACACACAGTATTCACAGATTTGCTGCTTCCAAAGAAACAGTACACCTCAGCTTACCAGTGTCACCTCAGATCACTTCTCTGCTTAACACACAGTACTTAGATGTGCTTATATTGAAATCAAGATTAGATTTATTTACTAAACCATAGACATTCAAAGTAATAGCAAGCAGAAGCATTGGAAACAAATGGTTACATATAAAATAAAAAGTCTAGGCATTCTAGATGCCAGACTTATTAACATGGTACTCTGTCTTGTAAAGTAATGCTCACCTGTAGTCCTTTCAGCATTTTACAGCCACGCTGACTGCAGTGATTTCAGCAGGCAAACATGCTTATAGCTTGTCTCCCTGGGGAAGGATCCAGGGTGTCTTGTGGTATCTCATGATCTATCAGAACAATCCTTTGTGCTTATTCATAAACAGGATACCCCCTGCTGATTGTTTCTTCCTGTGGCTTTCCTCTTCTGTTGATTTTGCAATATCTTGATTAGCATCAGGCTTAGTATGCAAATAGACATGCATTGTGAGGCGGATAATACATATTTGACCAGACAGAGAAATAAGCATGTTACCACTTGCCTGAAATGAATATTTCTGAGGTGTGTCACCTCCTGGTGACTTCCATTAATCCCAAATCTTTAAGAACATAATTTGACTACAGATGCATAACTTAAATAATATCTGTAAATACATTTCACAATGATTCTGATGACTAGAAGGCAACTGGCTTTTGGTAGAGACTTCACGTGGTGAACTCTAATGCCTATATTTGACCCAGGGGATCCCTGTAAAATCTATGTACCCCTGTGCCCTCCTTCAGTTGGTCCCAAAGGGTCACAGAGTGGATGTTAGCCACTACTTCTTCAAGAACAATATGTAGTATGTAATGCTATTACCTGCAGCCCTGGTGGTCTAGGGACAGATTTAGATTACTCCCTGAATTTGTATCTGATCAATTTGCTTTCTCACAAGGGAAGAATTCCTTAGTGTTTAGATAAGCAGGATCAAGGAATGAGTAGATTATGTACATACTATTATGTAGAAGTCACTTTTAATCTGTCATATAACAGACAGCCCTGTGATAGTAATTACAAGGAACCTATCCTTATCATAGATTCAGCCTTTTTGATGTATGATGTTTGAACGTGCCATAGGAGAATGTTGGCCCATTCCTTGTATTGGAAGGTTCTTTTTTCCAGAGGGGTCATTATACATTGTAACCCTGTGAAAGTTTAATTTGCTGGGTTCTCTGGCTATTGCTATATTATTCCTGTCAGGGCTGACAGATCCCTAGGTCATAAAAATAATTTTAAAGAGCAAATATCTTGGAATTGTCGTTTCACCTGGTTATATCACATATCAGGTATTTTAAAAAATCCTATTCTGTGATAGACTTTCCTTCAATCTCTTCCTGCAAAATCTTTGTTCCCACATCCATTTCAATTGATATATGCTGAACTCTGTGATATACTATCTATATACTCAATAGAGTAAAACATAGAAAAAATCCATCAAATGCACTTCATATAAGTTTGTTTGCCAAACAACGTTTCATCCTTATTTCCAATTATGAAAAAATAAATGACTAGACCACCCTGTCCTTTGCCCCTTCTGTCCGCCAGGACATGCAGTTCTGGTACACAGAGTTTAACACAGATTGAGGGAAACTTTTGTGGAAGCTCCTTGTTGAAATATTGGCAGCACATCAATAAAGAAAATAGTAAAAGCTTAAAAAACCTTCATTTACCAAGGACATGTCTGGACAGATTCAACATCTGACTTATACAGGTCTCCTAAGGCTGCATCTCTCAGAAGTGGTCTTTGATTGCTGCTTTCTGACTTCAGGGCGCAATATCTCTCAAGGCCTGATGTTTGTCTCTTTCTAGGGGGGCCATTTCTGTTTCTGCTTATCTCTTGCAAATCAGCTTCCCACATCTGAAGAACATTTCACCTATCTCCCATTCCCTTTCTGACAATTGCCTGGTTTTAGCTGACATCCTTTTCCTAACTATAATTATTTATTATTTATGTAGCAGCATAGGTGTGCTACAAAAATGCATTGTGAGACATGGTCACTGCCCTGAAGTGTTTAGATACCACGATGCGTAAGAGCTCTTTAGATAGACCTAAATTCAGTACAATACAAACAAAGGATGAAGCAGGAGGATGGGAGCAGGCAGACTTGTAGTTGATCTGTGGTGGAAGGCAGGGATGCCAGGGTTCTCTTTCAGCTGTCAAGTAATTTCTTCTCCAAGCATAAATTGGCCACAGACCAGCCTCACTTCTCCAAGGCTGTCTTTCTTCCTCAAGCCGTCCTCAAACCACCACCTGTATCTCATATGTTCCGACGGCTCATTGAAGAAGTGTTATGCATTATTAATGAGTTAATTTGTAGGCCATCTTACTGTGGGGCTTGTATTTATTTGTCAAATTAAAGTTAAAAAAAAACATCAGGTGAAAGAGCTCAGTGGGGATCTTTCAGTTGAAAAAGCTGTTTTAAGGTTGTTTTTTGGGGGAGGGGGTTATGTAAAAGTTGGAAGATTTACATATAAATTGATGATTTCTCTGAGGAGTTGAAAACATTAAAATCTATTTATGACTCAAATGTGTTGGTGTTACCAGCATTTTTGCCCCCTTGTGTTGCTTTCTTTAGGGGCTAAACTAAACCTATTTTTAAACTGCTGATGACACTGCATGTGGCAGGAGGGTTTGAAGGCAGGAGCTCAAGTATCTTGTGTATGGTTGTGATAGTGGTGGCTGCTCAATTGCCAGTTGAAGGCAATTTTCTTGCCATGCTGACAGGCAGCCACCATTAAAAATGTAAGCTACTGATATGGTTTCTGCCAACAGCCCAGCTAAGATCTGCCCTATACTAAATAGCTTAAGATGCAGCTGTTTTTGAGGGTGCCTCTTTCCCTGTGGCCCTATTGTGGAATTGGCTCATATTGTTCCCTGGACTGAAACATCTGTACTGTTTTGCTGATTTGGATCACTAGTTGAGTGGTAGTTTATCAGTGGGCGGGACTGGTGGTGATGTGAAAGGGGTTAATTGTCTGTTTTGTGGCTAAGTCTATCAAGATAGGTATTGATAGCTTTTAATTTTTTGTCAATCTGCCCAGTCATGATGGAAGTGCCATAAGTCATTAAAATACCATTTCCTAACTAACTTTACCAGAAGCAGCACTAACTTGGCCACATTACTTCATGGGCCACTGAATCTGCGTATGATCTGAAAAAAGATGTGGCATTTCAGATGGTACATTGCTCGTTGTTGCTCATGCATTTAAACAAGCTAATGTTTCAGGATATTTTTCTAAATCTGAAACCTTACCTTAACTAGCCATCAGGAGTCTGAGTCTCAAAAGCTGTGACCAAAATAGTTGGCACCATCTCAACTGTGTGCGCTAATTCCTACTTAATTTGGGTGCACTAACCCCATTTTTATGAATATAAAGAGACACTTGTACTTGTCAGCATTTGACAACAGTTACCACATGGTCATATCTGAGTGTAATTTCTCTGTTTATACCCAGAAGGAAGCAACTGTAACTGATTTGAGGTATCTGTTGGCAAATATGGATTTTTTAATAGTGCCCACTTTAGAAGTGCAGTTACTTATTTAAAAGACTAGGCTCTGTCAGTGCTATATCCTCAGCCAACATACATCATGTATTTTAAAGTGGTCTCACTGCAATGACCTCACACTTGGCATAATGGGAACCTTTTCTTTTCCAGCACATACTCTGTATACCCTAAAGAAGAGTACTTCAGGGGTTACACTGAGCCACTCTGTTTTTTATTACTTCTGTAAGTCAGGAGAAATGATGAACTATTCATCTTTCATAAAATTTATTGATCTTCTTAGGGATGATTTCAACGTCTGTTTATACTCTCTTGCAGCTTCCCCATAATATGAAACACAGTATCTCCTCTCTATTTGCAGTTCTTACTGTGCCATGAAAATCTCACAATTACGTTAATTTCCTTTAGTGTTAATTCAGAAATATCTATTTCTTTTTACTGTTAATCAATTATAGAAAATTACTGCATCAAATTTAGGTTGCTTTTCTGATGTTAATGTCATTCTCATCTCTCCATATCTTATCTGATTTGTTGTCTGTAAATTCAATATAGATTGATTCTTACTGTGGAAAATCAGAAAACAAGGTGTCTATTTAGCAAGAGTCAGTCCTAGGAAGTGGTCAAAATTAACTGCTGGTAAGCTTCACTTTTCTGTGACTGGCATATAGAATTAATTATAGTCTAGAGTTAGTATGGGCTGGTGAGATATTGAGGCTTACTACAGTACCACTGTAACACAAAGATTGTGTAACCTCCACAAACTATCTGGGGACAAAAGTATCCTTTACTTGGAATTTAGAATAGTTTTACTGAAACTTAATGCACCAGTTGTCAGCTGTTCATTAACTAGACTCTATCATTCTGTTTCCACAGTATAACATTTGATTACTTCAAAATTATATTTGCTATTAATTCAGGAATCATATCTGGATGACTGGATTTATAATTGCATTATGTAGGCAGTGTAATCACCCACAATAGCAAAGGAGGCCTGACCTTCAGATCTGGCCCACTAGCTCCGTGGGTACTTACTTTCCTCCATTGTTCTGTACAGTACATTGTTCAGTTGGATATGTTTTCATTCTTTCAGACTTTTTTTTAGCATAATTGATTAAAGCACCTTCTGTATAAATTGAGTTTCCCATGTGGAGTTTTTAAAGCCTCTGGAACCTGATAAGCTTTTGTAACAGAAGAAGAAATGTTTCATGCAGCTTGAAATCCCTCTTGCATAAAGCAGCATTTCATCAGCTACCGTCTGCTCTGTTGAGCTCTGCTGGCACAATGATACCTGAATCCCATAGCCTAGCAGTAACTAGCTTTTTTGTCCTTGCCTCAGGGAATGGGATTCAAGAACAAGTTGTTTTGTTGTTCAGGAATAGGAGATATTGGTGAATTGGTGCATAAAATAATATAAATGTTCCTTGTTTTAGTGGAAAGAATTTTGCTTTAACCTTATGGGGGGGATCCAGTCTCTGTTAATGGTAAATGTAACCCCTTGGTCCCATTTATAAAACTGCGGGTAAGTGCAAAACAATTGGGATTTAATTTGCTAACTTAAAAAAGCTTGGATATTAAACACACTGACTGCAGCTTAAATGCATTACAAATCAGAATCCCAGCAAGCTGTTTTGTGAAAGGTTCAAACTCTGGCAAACAAGCTGTTACCTCCTCACCAGCTTTCATGTGGCCAGCAGTGACATTCGGCTGCTGGTAAGGTGAAGTCAAATAGATGTGGGAGAACATTATTTTTCATACCTGTCACTTTAAGATATGCCCACTCCTGCAGCTGCTCTGCAGCAGTGAAGTAGAAGTGGAAGTGGGTATATTTTAAAGTACCAGCAAGGAACTATAATTAAGCTCTCACTAGGCTTGTGAACCTATTGCCCTTTTCTTCCCTAAAAGACATGTGCTTTTCCACAAAGCACACTTTTCTAAACACCCACAGCTGTGGCAAAATGCAACAAAAGTACTTTTTTGAGTAGCAGATTGTCTTTTTATGTTTGAGCCACTCTAACAATTAAAGAGAATAAATGTAAAAGGCTTATTTTAAATGTAATGTTTTTAAACACTAGCTTTTATAATATGTCAATGGAATGGATGAAGGTACTTAGACTTAATGATTCATTAAAAGTGTGTTTGAAATATTAGATCCCCAAGAGATGAAAAGTAATGCAATGCCTTGTGATTAGTATAGCATGTGCATGTGCTGTTTCAGGTGTCACTCTAATAGGGTAACTGTGGGACTGCAGGTGTTGTCAGGAGGGAATATTATCCTAAACCCATAACCACCCTGCACTGCTATCCTATCCTATGTCATAAGCTCAGTAAACTTGAATCAAGTCTATATTTGGATGGGTGACCTATAAGCAAAACTTGGATTCTGTGGAAAGTGCTGTTAGTGGTTCAGTAGGTGGCACTGTTTTCTCTCAGTTGGTGTGAGCAGATAGCAACCACATCATGGTATTAGAGGGCATTGTGATGCTAGAGGTGTGGTGGATGGAGTCATTTTTTGGATTAATAATACTTAGCATTTTTCTTGCTTAGATCTCAAACTGCTTGACTAAGGTAGGTAAATAATATTATCCCTGCTTTATGGATTGGATAAATGAGATACAGAGAGATTAAGGGCTAGATTCTGAAGTTCTTGCTTATGCTGAGTACTTTACCCTGCAAATAATTACATTGAAATGGAAGTGCTTGTGGAATGAGATGCTATTCAGCAGGGATAAGAGTTTCAGAAACCGTAAGTGACCTAGGGAACAATGCAGTGCCATACCTGGGAATAATACCTAGTTTTCCTGACTGCCGGTTCCATACCCTATCCACAAGTATAGTCCTACTTATAGTCAGTGGCGGATTAGCCAATGGGCCCATGAGGTCCATGCCCAATTGGGGGGCCCTGGAAAAATGGGCATCCAGTCCCCAGTAGACAAGCACCAGGGCGGGGTGGGGGAAGCCCCTGCGTCCCGACCCTGCTCCTTGGCAGCAGCGCTGGGCTGGTGGAGCGGGGGAAGCCCCAGCACCCTGACCCCAGCTGTGGCCTGGAACTGGAGGAGGTCTGGCTCCCTGCCATGGCCTCAGGGCTGAGGGAAACTCTCACTCCCCGCTGCATCCCTGGGCCCTGGTGAGGGGACAGAGCTTCTCCAGACTTGGGGCTGCAGTGGGGGGGGGGGGGGGGGGGGGAAANAGAGGGTGTAATTGGGGGGGCAGAACATGTAATTGTGCAGTTTCCATATTATCCCCCACCTATGGGTCGAAATCTCATGAATTAGCCAAGCCAGTGCGATTTTTCATTTTGGACCTAAGTGGCTGAGAACTGTGCTTGAGATTTTGTGCTGTAACATCCAAGCTAATGATGATATTATTCGTATCATGGGAGCACCTAGAAGCCCCAGCCGTGGACCAGGACCCCATTGTGCTAGGTGCAAACACAGAACAGAGAGAACAACGAGGAATGAAAAATACAGTAGCAGGTGTAAATGTGCAGCACATGAAAAGATGGGAGTTGCCTTACCAAGTGGGGGGGTCAGTGCTAATGAGGCCAATTCAATTAGGATGGATGTGGCCCATTCCCAACAGTTGACAAGAAGGGGTGAATATTCATATTGCTTACTGTACTTTTCACTCCATGCATCTGATGAAGTGGGTTCTAGCCCACGAAAGCTTATGCCCAAAAATATTTGTTAGTCTCTAAGGTGCCACAAGGACTTCTCATTGTTTTTGCTGATACAGACTAACACAGCTACCCCTCTGAGAACAGAGAGACAATCCCTGCCCCGGAGATCTGTGATATCTAGCCCCAATTTGACCTTGGCTCTGAACACCAAACTCTATCCTAAACCCAATCCTGATCCAGTCACAACCTCCTTTGTCTATCTCTGGTATTAGGTAATTCTCCTTTGTGTCTCTGGTCAGATGGAAGTCATGGTTATTAGAGGGTTCTAGAAACCTTCTGCAAAACTATACCTTATCCATCATTCACATACATCCACACAACTCTCAGTGAAATCAATGGCTGTTCTGTGTACATCTCTGGGTGAGAATTGGGTCCTGTGATTCAGTCTCCCCAGATTTTGATCAGAACTGATCAAAAATTTCTGTTGAACTGAAATCTTGAACAAAACCAGAAAATAATTTCCACATGTATGTGTTGTCAACAGGAACTGTTTTTGAGAACTGAGCCATTCATTTTGGTACCTAAATATACTTTCATTTAAAAAAAATCATTTTGCCTATATTAACTAAAGCGACCATCGTTATATTTCTTGAATCACATGCAGAAGTTTAGAGGGAGTATAACTAAGAAAGAATGGAGAGAATGAGGAAGAATTGGGGAGAAAGGAGAAAAGTAGAGTGATATGAAGTTTTATCTATCTCCATGTGTTTTCCTCATTCTTCCTGTAAGAGGAATGTAAGGTAGTGTGCTCATCATCTGTAGCACCCACTTCTGTCATGGCATATTGCTGCAAGGGGTCCTTCTCTTCAGTGCCTCCTGCTGGCCATTTGCCTTTCACTGGATCTTCCGTTTCAGCCTTCTGGACAAGTAACAAAGTTCAGTTCTGTTCTGGAGTAACAAAGGGTATGTCTACACTGCGTTGTAAACCCAGGTCTGTGGGACACGGGCTTTTGGGCTGTGTTTCCAAGTCTGTGTTTGAGCATCCACACTGCATTATAAACCTGGGTTTACAACGGCTGGACCTGGGTCTCACAGCCATGCTAATTTGTCCATGCCGCACTACACAGACCTTCTGACTCAGCCTGTGGCTTGAGCTGCATCCACACTGAAAAATGACAAGGTATGATGGGACTCAGGATCTTATCTCCCCCACGCAGGGTTTTAGGATCCAGGTCAGACTGATTTGTTTGTGAATGGAATATGTGTGTGTGTGTGTGTTGGGGGGAGTTGGGATCAAACCTGGCGCAGAGCTTGGGCTCAGCATGCAGTATAGACATATCTAAAATGTCCAACTGAAAGTCCAAGTGAACATTCAAATAATAATTCTTCCACCCCTCTTGGGCTCCACTGAAGTGTTCTTACTGGTCCTTCCTCAGGGCCTCCCTCCCAGGACACCGATCTGCTCCAGCAGTTGGGCTTGCATGCCTCTTCCTCAGGGGCTGGTAGAGGAACCCAGGCCCACGCTCTACTCTGAGTTCTAGCCCAGGGACACTGTATTAAACAGATAGATTTGGTTCTTCAGACATACTGCTGTTTTCCCCTTCCTACAATTAAGCCCTCTTACGTTTATTCCTTGAAGCCTGTGTTTAACACAGCCTCCCTTTAGTTCTCAGGCTTCTCCATTGTCTGGTGACCTAATCAGCATTCCACCCCTCTCGGACTCCACTGAAGTGCTTTTACTGACCCTAACTCTGGGCTTTCCCCACAGGAGCCTAACCTGCTCCTGCAGAGTTCTTCCTTCGTTCTTTGTTGTCTTAGCAGGTTTTTCCTCTCTGCCACCCTTCCCCACGGTCTCTGGCAGCTTCTCTTATGGATTTCCATGCTTCTTGTCTGCCCTAGTTCAGTGTTTCCACCACAGGAGCCTAAGCTGTTTCGTGTGGGTTCTCCTACCTGACTTCCTGCCTGTTCAAGCCCTATCTGGGGGTTCCTGCCCACAGGTACTTGAACCTTCAGGTTCTAATACCTGCAATAGAGATCTGCTTTCTCTGGAGTCTCTCCTGCTAGGCTGAATTCTCAGCTCTATATGAGTAGTCCTTCCTAATTCCCTGCAGCTAGGGTCACTAATATAATTAAGTTGCCATATTACCATAATTTGGGGTAGGCCACAGGCAAGGCTGAGCCTGGCTTGCCTTAAGGGGCCAGCCAGCCTGTGACAAGGAAAGAGTACTGAGTTGCTAAGTTTGTACAATATAGTCAAGATTTCCATGGACACAGCTGATAATGAAATAAGAATATAAATAGCATCTTGATATATTCAGTTTAAGTAGACATCTCTGATTAGTAGTAATTGTGGTCTGACATAGGGAAATATTTTGTTCACTTTTTATCATATCTGTTCTCCCCCGCCCTCAGTTTTTATAACTTTGCCTAAAGTTGCTGCTATATTATTGTTACACATTTAATTTTTTTTAATAAAAAAGAAAGGTAAAATATGGCTCCTTTTGAAGGGTAATCAGTGTATAGAAACATCTTGCCAGCATTGTATAAGGGAAGGGCTCTGACTCAGTAAGTAATCACAATAGTTTCCAGCCCAGGTGTTGTTTAAATACCTAAGCATAAGATGTGTTGATTAGCACTACAAGTGGGCTATTCAACATCCACGTTCTTTTTTAAAAGTATTTTTCTTACAGCTTATTTCCAGATCCCTTCTCCACTGAACTTTCTCACATCCTTTGTGTTGGCAGTGGTAAAAATTCCTATCGTAGTCATACTGCTGACTTATTTATTAACATTCTTTTGTCTAAGGAGATTATCTGTCCAAGGAGTTGGAGGTACTGTACCAAAGGAATGTTTGGTTAATTGAAAAATGTGATGGTGATTTTATTGTCCCCCAAAATCCAGTCAGTTAATCATGCCCTTTAATTTACTGATTGTTTTAATTGGGTTAAAATAACAACAGGAAAATAAGCAAATTAGCCAATGATGGAGACCATTTTTTGACAATTATATCCGGTCCCACTTTATTTTTAGGTATAGTCTTTAACTATAGTTGCAACTGTTTCCAACCTTTTGAACTGTTTTATGAAGCATATTCCGGGTCTTAAATGGTCAGTAATAAAACACAGACACCACAATTTTTACAGTTCCATACATTACAGAAAATGTGTAGGATTTAAATGGGTAAACTTTTCACTGTGATTCCAATTATTCATTGCACCTACTCCTTATACATGCCAAACAAAATCAGTATAAGACCAAGACTCTCACTGACTCAATGGGAGTTTGGGGTAAGCAAGAAATGCTCATAATATAAATATATTAAGGTTGTAAAGGCCCAGGTAATTAATATAATATATTTTTTGCTAACAGCCACTTCTTGAACTTCACTGTTACCTTTTTTGGGTGCCACTATTTATCTTATATATTCTCAGTGATCACATTGGCATATGTTAGAAGAGGCAGTTAAGTATTTTCTTAGAAGAGCCTTTCAGTATAATGTACTAGGAAAATTAACAAGAATAGTTGAATCAAATGGTAAAATGTATAGATGCTTCATTATCCTAAATAATGAAGTACAGAGGCAGTAAAATGGAATTTTTCTCCAGTTATTTTTAATCTTGTAAACTTCAAGATCAAAAATGGAAGATAGCTGTGCTCTGGAGTGCATGAGAAAAAAAGAGAAAGATCAATGGCTATCTTTTTTTTAATGCATGTAAATTTCCTGACTTTAATTTAATCCATCACTTACAGTAACTTCTGAAACTACTATACTATATGTCTTCTGTAACTGAAAAGTCTCATGGTGGACAGGTCATGACATAATGTGGTGGATAGAAAAAAGAATATTGCTAAGTGGAAAAAAGGCTAAAGATTTTTTTTGGGGGGGTCTAAATAACAGGCCAGAAACAGACCTATGCCTATTTACTAAAGAGGAAGATGTGGCTCAAGAACTCTTCTATTATTCCTGATCTCTCTTTGGCATTTAATGCTAACATGGTGTTATTTATACTCCTGGTGGAATTCTGTGCCAAAAAATTAAAAATTTGGCACCAAAAATTAAAATTCTGTCACAATATTTTAAAATTCTGGAAAATTCTGTATATTTTATTTGTCAAAATAACACTGTAAAATCATGCCAGTTTCAATTATTTTGGTAATTTATTTCAAAATACCTGTCAGCAAGTATGTCTGTAACAATATAGACACAAAAAAATTCCCCCAGGAGTAGAGAGTTAAAGAAACCCCTTTGACAACCCAGTTCCTGTTTCTCTGTCCCCTCCCCTTGCACCACTCAGAGCCCAGTGTCGGGGTGCCTCCCAGTTAGGGTTGTCAGGTGTCCGATTTTTACCAGAATGCCCGGTCAGAAAGGGACCCTGGCGGCTCCGGTCAGTGGTGCAGTGGGGCTAAGGCAGGCTGCATGCCTGCCCTGGCTCTGTGCGACTTCCAGAAGTGCCGACATGGGCGGCCACGGGGGCTCTGCGCACTGCCCCAGCCCTGAACACCAGCTTCTTAGCTACCATTGGCTGGAAACTGCTGTCAATGGGAGCTTCGGAGGTGGTGCCTGCGGGCGTGAGCAGTGCGCAGAGACCCCTGGCCTCTCCGCCTAGGAGCTGGACATGTCAGCGCTTCCAGGAGCCATGAAGAGCCAGGGCAGGCAGGGAGCGTGCCTTAGCTCCGTCGCACTGCTGACCGGGAGTTGCCTGAGGTAAGTGCTGCCCGGCCGGAGCCTGCACCCCGAACTCCCTCCTGCGCCCCAACCCCCTGCCTCAGCCCAGAGCCCCCTCCTGCACCCCAAACCCCTCACACCTGGCCCCACCCCAGAGTCCGCACCCCCAGCTGGAGCTCTCACCCCCTCCCGCACCCAAGCCCAAAGCCCCCTCCTGCACCCCAAGCCCCTCACCCCCAGCCTCACCCCAGAGCCCACACCCCCAGCTGGAGCCTGCATCCCCTTCCAGACCCCAACCCCCTGCCCCAGCCCAGACCTCCATCCTGCACTCTGAACCGCTCAACCCCAGCCTAGAGCCCCCTCCTGTACCCCAAACCTTTCATCCCCAGTCCACCCCCAGAGCCCACATCCCAGCCAGAGCCCTCACCCCCTCTCGCACCCCAACCACCTGCCCCAGCCTGGTGAAAGTGAGGGTGGGAGAGAGCAAGTGACAGAGGGGGGGATGGAGTGAGTGGGGGTGGGGCCTCAGAGAAGGGGCGGGGCAAAGGTCTTTGTTGTTGTGTGATTAGAAAGTTGGCAACCCTATCTCCAGCCCAGACACCTGCAACCCCTACCCTCCAGAGCCCAAATATGGGGCACCCTCCCCAAGCCCAGACATCCGCACCCCCTACTCTTAGAGCACAGCTATGGGGCATCTCCCAGCCCACACATTCACAGCCTCTCCCCTCAGAGCCCAGGGATCCAGAGGGAGAAACAGCCTGATGCTGAATCCTGGGCCAGTTTCCTGCATGTCACCTCCTTCCTTCAGGGCATGCCGGGAACTGTAGCTGCTTGGAACGCTCCAGCTTCCTCCTGCTCCACTTGGCACTGTCTTCTATTTGCAAGCTGGGGAGCTGGACTCTGCCTGGTCCAGTGGCCCCTAGTGGTGGCCAGCAACTCTGCAGCCTATTTCAGGGGTGGGGGAGAGGAAATTGTGCACAGACTGTTAATTCTGCACAAATTCTGCATTGCACAGTAGTGCAGAATTCACCCAGGAGTATATTTATCAGCCGGTTTTATGCTGTTGTCCCAACATAAAAGCAACCACAGAACTGACAGTATATTCCTATAACTCACATTAGGGTGATAAACCAGAGGGATGTGTGGAGGAGGTGAAACTGGGGCACCTAGCAGAGGGGCTTTGTCAGTTTGAACGAGGGTGATTTAAAAGTGAAGATGATTTTAGGAACCAATATTTCAAAATCAGACACCTACATAGTGAATGCAAAGCCTAGACAGGCATCCATTATATGCATAAAATCCTCTGTTGCATGCAGAAATAGACATGTATGCATGCAGTTAATCATTTTGCATGGGTAAATGAACGTTTTTCATGTCATAGATTCACACAAATATTTGTATAAACATATAGGCAGTCATTTTTTTATATTTGTCCTGAAATGTGTTTTCACTGAAAAATCCCTCATCATGAGAGGGGAGATATTTTTAAAAAACTGCTTAAAAGTGAATCCTAAATGAGGTTATCTCCTTCAGATTAATGAGACCTGGGAGGCTGGCAGAGATACATTATACAGAACAGAAACAAATGTAAAAAAATTAATAAAAAGTCTGTCAAATGGCCAGCACAGAGTTGTACTGGATTTTCTTTCTTTCTTTCACATTTGAAATGAATGTAATACTTCTGAAAAATGCCAGAATAAGAGTGTTGGGGACAAAATTATTTGCTTTATCCTCAGATCTGTTACAGCAGTGCCAATATTGGCATGCTGCGATCAATGCAGCAGTGTCAATTTAGCGGGTCTGGTGAAGACGCAACAAGTTGATAGGAGAATGCTCTCCCATCGACGTCTGTACTCCATCTTCCCCAGACGCGGAAGCTATGTCGACAGGACAGTGTCACCCGTCAACATAGATGTAGATGCCGCTATAAATTGACATAAGATATCTCAACTTCAGTTACTAGCGTAACTTTAGATTGATTTACCTCGTTAGTGTAGACCAGTCCTTAGAATCCAGTGTGTCTCAGTATTAAGGAATGTAAAAAAACTAGATATTTCTGATTCTTCCTCATTTTCAACTGATCGTGCACATTGACTTTGCCAAATTATTGCAGCAGCAAATTGTCAATTAGGTGGGGAATAAAAAGCCTCTATCGCCCCAGTGACCAGAAAGAATAAAGTAAGTGCTTGGCAAGCACTTGTGTAGTGTTCTACTGACTGTAAAATTAAACAGGTCATGTCTAATCTTGTAGGTTAAAAAATTAGTGAGTAAAAAGTAATCACAATATTTTTCCAGTTTACTACAACATCAGTAAGTAATGTTGTAAAAAAGACAGCTGCTATAAAGAGTTTACATACTACTGTGATAGGTGCCTACTCTAAGGTAGATAAGATTATTTTTAGAGGATCTGCACGTATTTTTTGTTTCCTTCTGCTTTACAGAAGCATTCAAAGACATTTCCCCAGACCTGTGCTGACATCACTGATATAGCTGATGGTAAATAAGGATGTTTCGGCATAAAAAGGTGCTATGTAAGTTGTTAAATGAAAGCAGATGTTTCAATTTCATTTCCACTCACACATAAGAACAAAACAATGTTTCTGAAATGGGAAGTACAAAATTGGCAGCTCTTTTGTGGACAACCAGACATAAGGTTGAGGTAAATAAATGAAAATTTTATCTTCTGCTAAGCTTTACAAGGATGGCTTGTTTAAGGTGGCTCCAAGCGGCTACATTATCACACATCCCCTTTTCTATTCCTAGTGATAAAACATGTATCAACTTAAAAAAAAAAGACAGAACTTATTCCTTCTTGCATGCATCACCCTGCATTTGTCAACAATGAATTTCATCTGATCATCCACCTGGCTTGGTTAGATCCCACCATGAAAATATCAGAAGTAAATTACAGGCTAAAAAGCAGTAAAAGGATTATGGTAAATTTTCAAAAGCACCTAAGTGACTTAGCAGCCTACAATCAATTTTTTAAAGTGACTTAGGTACTTAGGAGTCTAATTCTCAGTAAAAGTCAGTGAAACTCCTAACTGCCTAAGTCAGTTTTGAAAATGAGTCTTAAGCTCTGAAGTCACTTTGATGCTTTTGAAAATTTTACCCATAGTCTTGTTTTTTATTAGAAGATTATGTAAATGTATAGATTCATAGCAAGATGAAAGAAAGAATAGATTTAAAAACCAAACAGCCAAGCAACCCCTCACAAAACCTCTTATAATTACACAAGGGAAAAGAACAGAAGTCTCAGTTGTGGTTACCTTTGCACTAGGGGTCAACTACTATCTTTCTCTCTCCCATCTAATCTAAAGATCTTTTATTTTATAGCATCTGTCACCACAGTATCTAACGGCTTCCAAGGTAAATTACATCTGCACAGAGCATTCCTAACAAAAAGGAAATATACATTTTTCATGGCAAATGGACTTCCAACCAATAGTGATTTTGTTCTCAAAGCATTCAGACCAACCTATTTGCATTAATATATTTTAAAATGGAAATAGAGTTTGTCAATTGCTCATGAAATTGCTGTGTCATCTACGTGGAAATGCTACATAATGCTATACTATGTACTAACAACTGATATTGAGTTAATAGAAATGGAAAACTCTACAAGGGAGAATGTGATGCTTCCTGGGAGTACCCAAGGTTACGAGGCACTTCACTACCACCTGCACTTAGCATGAGGATGCCTGGACTGTCGGGAGTAAGCTCTCTGACTCCACCAGCCCCGGACAATACAAGCCCTCTTTTCTACATCTCTCAGGCCTTGCTGTCTCTTTACAGGTTAGCGATAGACACACTTCAACCATTGAGCCCTCTGAGCATCTCCTTGGGATGTCCAGCCCCAGGTCTACTGGACACTCACAATGTTCACAGATTTGCTGCTTCTAAAGAAAGCATACCTCAGCTTACCAGTTCCACCTGAGATCACCACTCTGCTTAACATACAGTACTTAGGTATGTTTATAGTGAACTCAAGTATAAGTTTATTTAACAAAGCATAGAGATTCAAGTAGAAGTATTGGAAACAAATGGTTACATATACAATAAAATTATAATATGTATTCTAGAGCCTACACTTAACTAACTAGATAACCTAATTTCTTGTAGAATATTGCTTACCCAAAATCCTTGAAGTGTTTACAGGCAGGTGCAGCTGTGATCCTTCATTTGTGAGACAGACATATTGTCAGCTTGTTTCCTAGGTGAGAAACCCCATATGTTTCCTTGTATGCCCAGATATACCTTAATAATCCTTTGTTTTTAGTCATAAACAGTACCCCTCCCCCTGCTGTTTTGTTTCTTCCTTTAGATTTTCTCTCTTGTAGATTTTGTAATCTTTCAACTGGCTTCTTGCTTATTATGTAACTAGGCATCCACTGTGAGACATACAATGCACAAAACACACATGGCCAGACAAGTAGATAAGTGTCTGGTACCTCCTGCCTGAAAGGAACATGTCTGAGGTATGTCACCTCCTGGTGATTTGCCTTAACTCTAAGACCTTAAGAACATAATTTTTAGTATAGATACCTAACTCCTTAAATATTATTCATCCCTACATTATGGAATGATTATGATAGACCAGTGGGCTCTTGGTAGAGACCTCACATTCACCCTTTGATGAACTATTATGCATATATCTGACCCAAGGTATCCCTATAAAACCCTATGCCACCCTTGTGCCCTCTGCCAGTAGGCACCAAGAGGTTCTTGGGTCACAGAAAGTACAGAGCTTTGTGGGCTACCTGTAACAAGAGTGTTAGTGCTAGAATAAGCATGTAATGGTATATAGAAAACATACCATTCAGTACACTCAATGATATGTCTCTGAGAGTAAAGTTTTGTAAATAGAAATTGAGTGAAGAAACTGAGGCGGTTTGTTGAGTACTAATAAAAACAACAGACATCTTAAAGGCAGCAAAAATAGAACTTGAGGAGAAAGAAACTGATCAAATTAAAGTAAATGAGCAGAAACCGGGGGGGGGAGAGGCCTAAGTATAAGTTGCTTGAGTCTGGGAATGTGTCTTGTAACAAATGAGTTGCTTATATAAAACTGTCAAAAGGCACCAGTAAGCACATCACCTTTAGTCTGCTAGCTAAATTACATTATAATCAAAAAGTGTTAAAGGATTCTTTGCGATAGCACTGGAATTAAAATATACTGCTGAACTCCCAGCTGTCAGTGGCTTTAACACGACTGGGTCTAACATGAGGTCAAGGAGCAATGTATCATGATAAGTCTCACATTGCTCCACCTTAGAGCTTAGTTTGGTGAAGTTGTTCTTATGATTGACAATCAGACTGCAGTCATATTTCATTTTATCAACACAGAGATACAGCAGATAATGAAAAAATTGTGATTTAAACAGAACATAGTGGACAGATAACATGGTCTTCAACCATAGCCTTTAATCACTCTGATTTTTCTGGTGAATAAATTTAAAGTGAACAAACTAATGTAGAAATCATCAAGATTCACCACTCCACTACCATCAAAAAGTGCTTTGGCAAGCTACTATTTTGAGTGGTTATGTGCACTGATTATATCAAATTAGTCACATTGCTTGCAATCTGTGGAAGAAACCTTACATCTAAATAAATAAGTTGGGACTACATTCATCAGTGTTCATTGGGCTCACTTCTGAAAAGGAATCACAATAATTAATACATCATTAAAAATATCTAGTATTTCATCCTAAAGGCTTCCAAAGTGCTTCACAAATGGATGCACACTTATAGACAGTGATCGCTTCATTTATCAACTGAGGTTTTGAGGTGAAATGCTGCAGCTACAGTGTATGATATGAGATAGGTGCATAGTCTTATATTTACATAATATTCAAATTCATGGGTCAGGAAACAGCACAATTCCAAATCAGAACATCATGAACGTGACCCGCCTGTTCAATAGGGTGGAAATTATCACCATCCCTTTTGGCTGACCTTCCTTCACCTTTTCTCAAGTGTCTAGGACAGGAGTCGGCAACCTATGGCACGTGTGCCAAAGACAGCACGTGAGCCAATTTTTAATGGCACGCTGCTGCCTGCCGGAGTAGGCAGCAGCGTGCCATTAAAAATCCTGCCCAGCCCTGCCTGCTCTTCTCCCCCCCAACAGGGGCAGGAGCATAGGCGTGTGCACGGGGTGTGCCCAGGCACACCCTAATGCAGGGGTGGGCAAATGGCCCCACTCTCCTGGCGTGGCAAGCCGCGGGGTCCACGCTCCCGAGCCAGAGCGCCTGGCCGAGCGCAGCAAGCCTCCGGCCCCTCCCCCACCTTTCCCCCTCCTCTGGACTCATGCCGCCGCGCGCGCAGCGCTCTGAGGGGCGGGGCTGCGCACTCCCATGGGGCAGCGTGTCTGGCTCTGCGCGGAGCAGAACATACTGCTAGGAGCCTCATGGTAAGGGGTCCGGGGCCGGGGGGGGGGGGGGGGGGGGTGGGGGGTGGGCCCGGGGGGGGGGGGGGGGGGCGGGGGGGCCCGGGGGGGGGGCGCCGGGGGGGGGGGGGGGGGGGGGGGGGGCGGGGGGGGCGGGTGGAGTCGGGGGGCAGGGGGGGTTGGAGGGGGCATGGGAGTCCTGGATTCTGTCAGGGGGCAGGGGGTGGATAGGGGTCAGGGCAGTCAGGGGACAGGGAGCAAGGAGGGCTCTGGCCCCCCCACACATACCGAGCCCCGCCCTGCCCTGTGGTCAGGGGACAAGGAGCTGGGGGGGTGGTTGGATGAGTCAGGAATTCTGGGGGGGGCTGTCTACCCTGACACCCCCCTTCACACACACCCAGCCCTCTGCCCTGAGCCCCACAGCCTCGCACACACCCCAGGCCCATGCCCTGATCCCTGTGCCCCGCACACCCCCAGACCCTTGCCCTGAGCCCTGTACCCCCCCATACACACCCAGCCCTCTGCTTGACTCCTTCACACACACCCCATGACCCCAGCCCTGACTCTGGCCCCCCCACACATACCGAGCCCCGCCCTGCCCTGCCACCTGCACCCCGCTCACATGCCCCCAGCCCTCTGCCCTGACTCTTGCCCCCCCCACATACCCAGCCCCCCCACGCCCCGTGCACTCGCCACATCCTGACTCTTGCACCCCTCACATCCCCACCCCCACCCTGAGCACCAAATGGGAGCTCCTGCACACACACCCCCACATTCCCATCTGCACCCCTCGCACCAACTGGGAGCTTCCCAGGTAAGTGCCCCACACCCAAACCTCCTGCCCCAATCCTGAGCCCCCTCCCTCATTCTNGAGCCCCGCCCTGCCCTGACACCTGCACCCCGCTCACATGCCCCCAGCTCTCTGCCCTGACTCTTGCACCCCCCACATACCCAGCCCCCCCACGCCCCGTGCACTCGCCACATCCTGACTCTTGCACCCCTCACATCCCCACCCCCACCCTGAGCACCAAATGGGAGCTCCTGCACACACACCCCCACATTCCCATCTGCACCCCTCGCACCAACTGGGAGCTTCCCAGGTAAGTGCCCCACACCCAAACCTCCTGCCCCAATCCTGAGCCCCCTCCCTCATTCTAGCTCCTGGCCAGATCCTACACCCCAAACCCCAGCCTGCTCCTTCACCCCCAGCCCTGTGCTCAGTGCACTCCCACCCTCAGCTCAGTGCAGAGAGAGGGGAAGAGAATGGGCCAGAACCAGGGATAAGGTAGGTACCCACTGTATGTGGGCAGGGCCGGGACCCCAGACCGGCAGCGGGCTGAGCGGGTCTGGCAGCCGGGATCCCGGCTGGCAGGAGCCAGCGGCTGGAACCCCTGAGCAGCAGCGGGCTGAGCCGCTCAGCCCACTGCCAGTCTGGGGGTCCCGGCCGCCGGCCCCGCACAGCCCGCTGCCGGTCTGGAGTTCTGGCTGCCGGACCTTGTAAGCCGGGGTCCCGGCTGTAGACCCTGCTCAGCCCGCTGCCGGCCTAGGTGAACAGAACCCCAGACCATCAGCGGGCTGAGCGGGCCGGCGGCGTAGGATCAACATTTTAATTTAATTTTAAATGAAGCTCCTTAAACATTTTGAAAACCTTGTTTATTTTACAATACAACACTAGTTTAGTTATATAATATATAGACTTATAGAGAGAGACCTTCTAAAAAACATTAAAATGTATTACCGGCACGCGAAACCTTAAATTAAAGTGAATAAATGAAGACTCGGCACGCCACTTCTGAAAGGTTGCCAACCCCTGGTCTAGATCTGCTGATGACATCTCCATGTGTGGTAGTGTCATAGGTTTCACCCCCACTCTGAACTTTAGGGTACAGATGTGGGGACCTGCATGAGAACCCCTAAGCTTAATTACCAGCTTAGATCAGTATACTGCCACCACCCAAATCGTTTGAGTCATTTGGGAAACTCTGTCTTTCCCCCAAAAAATCTTTCCCTCCCAAGTACTATAACCCTTCCCTGGGTAGCCTTGAGAGACTCCTCCACCAAGTTCCTGGTGAACACTGATCCAAACTCTTGGATCTTAAAACAACGAGAAATTAACCATCCCCCCTTCTTTCCCCCACCAATTCCTGGTGAGTCCAGATCCAACCCCCTTGGATCTTAAAACAAAGAAAAATCAATCAGGTTCTTAAAAAGAAGGCTTTTAATTAAAGAAAAGAAAGGTAAAAGAAAAAAACCTCTGGGAGATAGCATACAAGCTGATCTCACAGACAACAGATTTAAAACACAGAGGATGTTCCCCTGGGCAAAACTCTTAGTTACATAAAAGAATATCCAATTTGATTGATTATTCCCCTAATGCCCAAGACAAGTTACAAAAGAAAATAAACATAAATCTATTTATTCCTTTTCTAATACTCACTACTCTGATAAGAGGCTGATTCCTTGATCTTTTCCACTCCAGCCAACACTGAAACTGAACTAAAACAAAGGAACTTCCCTCCTTCCTTTTGAAACATCTTGTTCCCCCATTGGTTCCTCTGGTCAGGTGTCAGCTAGGCTCGGTGAACTTCTTAACCCTTTACAGGTAAAAGAGGCATTAACCCTTAACTGTCTGTTTATGACAGGTAGTGTTAGTGGTAGCTAGGAAGTGGACCCCCACTATCCATGAGCTAACTATTGCCCAAATTTGGCTTACTGAAGAGCATTAATATTCATGCTGTTTGGAAGATTTAAATTTGGTTCACTCGTGCCCCCCAGCAATCTCATGCAACAGCAATACACAGCAATCTCATGCAACAGTTTGAAAGGAAGTGATAAAAAACACCATATCCATATCCAATTGAGAATTGGAGGGGAATTTACACAGGCATACTGTAATTATCAAAGTTCCAGTTAAGCTAAGGCACCTGTTTGGTGCAAGTGGTCAGGACCCAAGTTTTACTTCACATCCAAAAGATGGAAGCTCCAGCAGCAAAATGTCCCTTTATACCATGCTAGGTTGTTTGTTCAGTATTGACTTAGAGAGAGAAATGCCATCTCCTGAATTGCTAACAAAACTTCCTGCAGCAACGACATGTTCCTTGGAGGTCTTCCGGCCAAGTACAAAATGGACTTGACTCTGCTTAGCATGTAACATTTGCTTTGCTCACAGCACAAAGTGGTATGGGTGCAGGATCTATACATAATAATGTACAGATCCAGCTGCTAGCTTATAAAGTTTTCAGGAGGAACGGGAAGTATTGGTTTGGTGTGCATTTATATTGTATTTATATTCTGTGTCAGACCTGTGTGCTGAGCCAGGTATTTTCCAGTCATTGTTTTGTGAAATCAATAAAACAGGCATCCGATTCAAGCTCTGTTTCTATATGTGTAACACAAATGAGTTCAATTAAATAACTGGGAACAAATAGAAATAAAATGAGAGGTTATAAGAGCATCCTTGAGGGAAAAACAGTCAATAATATCAGAGTTATGTAAAACAATGAATCACTGTGAAACTGTCTAGGCTTAGCTCCAGGGAGATTTACAGTAATAAGAGTGATCAGATTTCCTGAGTTCAAGAGAAACTTCATGAGTCATTATATGTACTCTACCTCTCTAATACAAAGAATATAAACTCTTGGTATCTGATTCTCTACTGCCTAGCACCTTTTGTAGTCATTAAGTTGGTACAAAGTGAGTGTAAAAATCTTACAAATCAGAATACAATAGGGTTTTACTTTCTTTTTGGACAGCTGTAAATCAATACACCAGGTGTAAAAAAATGTACAAATGAGGCCATTATTCTTTAACCTGAGTGGGGATGAATGCATGTTGAGCAAGACCAAAGATCAATCAAGAAAAATCAATAGGAAAAAAACAACATATTATTCAAGTGAAAATGTTATTGTTAGTTTTTCTTTCTTCATTATTTCACTAGGTATTGGGTCAAATTTTCAAAAGCGCCTAAATGACTTAGAAGCTTAAGTCCGATTTTCAGGCCTTAAGTCACTTGTGAGTATGGCACTTAAGCTCCTGGCCCACTCATTCTTTGGCCTCTCTGCTGAAAGTGTTAACAAGAATACCCATTGAGATGGTAGTTTTATGTGATGTGAACATTCGTCCACCGGTGACTGGATTGGTACCGCTCACTCATTGCGCCCAGACCATTCATGCAGATTGATTGTTGGTCATCATTTACCTGGACAAGAGTTGAACCAATGGCCTAGAGTTGGAAAGCTCAGTATCTCATTTTCAATCCCTTGATCTATCCATTACTACTTCAGCCAATTGCAAAACTCAATGGGAGTGGGATGGTACGCATAGATACTTAAAAAGTAGGTCTGATGACTAGTAATCTAGAAACTGCAAGTAGATCCATTATACTATAGAACGTGGGACAAAAATGAGTCAAGAGAGCCCACTTAACTTATCAAAATAAAAAGAACAGGATTCATAGATTTTAAAGCCAGAGGAGCCACTGTGATGAAGTAGTCTGACCTCCTATGTAACACAGGCCATAAGACTACTCTGTATTAATTCCTGTTTGAATCAGAGCATATATTTTGGTAAAATTTACAATCTCGATTAAAATAATTCCAGTGATGGAGACTTAATCACAACTGTAAATTGCTCCAACTGTTATGTCACTGTTAAGAAATTGTACCTTATTTCCAATTTAAATTTGTTTAGCTTCAACTTCCAGGCATTGGATCTTGTTATACCTTTGTCTGCTAGATTTAAGGGCACTCTATTACCAAATTTATATTCCAGGGATCGGCAACCTGGTGAGCCTCATGCCAAAGGTTGCCGATCCCTGTTATATTCCCATATAAGTACTTATTGACTGTGATGAAGTCACCCGTTAACCTCCCTTTTGATAAATGAATAGATTGAGCTCCTTGAGTCTACCACTACAAGTTATGTTTTCCAATTTTTTAAACATTCTTGTGGCTCTTCTCTGCACTCCCTCCAATTTTTCAACATCTTTCTTGAATTGTGGACACCAGAACTGGATACAGAATTCCACCAGCACTGAATCCAAAACTAATATAACATCCTTACTCCTGATCAATATTCTCCTGTTTAAACACCCAAGAATCACATCAGCCCTTTAATCACAGCATCACACTGGGATCTCATATTTAGCTGATTATCCACCATGACTCCCAAATCTTTTCCAGAGTGTCTGCTTCCTAGGATAGAGTCTCTCATCCTATAAATCTGACTGTCACATTTGGGGGTGAAATTCAGACCACTGAAAGGTAGTGTCACCCATTGTTTATAACCAGGAGTGCCCCCAAATGCTTCTGCTACTATTGGTCCCTGCCTGGGACACACATACAGCCAGCATGCACTCTGTGTTTTGTGTACTGTACAGCTCTGATTCAACCACTTTGAACCCAACAGCTTTATCACAGACTCACTCTTATCTTTACCAGACTTGGTTAAAATTAGCAGATGACCCCGAAACGCGCCTCTCCCCCAAGCTCTCCCAAACCTGTGTGCTCTGTAATATCCAGCCCTCTCCTGCAACATTCAGCAGAATAATAAGGTCTGTTTGCACCTGTAAAGTGACAAAATGCACAGATGATCACTTTAACTGGAGATAATTAATTGAAACACAACACTGTTGGTTTAGATTAAAAGTAAAATAAGTTTATTAACCAAATGAGAGAGGTTTTTAAGTGAGGTCAAGTACAAGAGATAAAGAGAGAATTGAATAAAAGTAAAACTGCTTTCTAGCGAATACAACTTAATCTAGCAAGATACAGTCTTCGTCCAGTATGACTTTGTCAACCAGAATCTTCCTGCAAGATGGCTGACATCCCCCGCATCCCCAGTCAGGATCTCCTGCATAAGCCCAAAGTGCTGGTTCCTTTGTCGTCTTAGCTGAAAGAGATAATATGGTGTTCGTTACCCCTTTCTGTTATAGTCCAGTGGAGCTTTGAAAATGGATTCTCCTGAATGTTTCCTCTCAAAGTAAAGTGTATTCAAGCTGTGAAGAAGGCGAGATGGAGTATGGTGGTGAAGGAATCACCATACTGGTTTCTTTCTTGGCAGTGTCTGCCAACATTCCTTTCCTTAGGACAGACCTGTTTAATATCTTTATGTAGGCAAGGCTCTCTGGTCTTGAACATGTGCTAGTAACATCATACAGGGGGCATTCATAACTTTTGCATCCAAAGAAGTGGGTATTCACCCACGAAAGCTCATGCTGCAAAACGTCTGTTAGTCTATAAGGTGCCACAGGATTCTTTGCTGCTTTTACATATAATGTTTCTACATACATTTTGCCATGGTATTATTGACCAGTGAGGAGTTAGTTTTCAAATGATACCTCACACAGTGTATTTTTTTACCACGTTTATGACAATTGTGTCTAGGGTGTGAATACAGAGGTACTTAGGGTCACAAAGGCGTATATTCTTCATTCCTAGATGTATGACCTTACATTTGGCTGTATTGCAATGCATATTGTTTGATTGTACCTAGCTCACCAAGCAATCTAGAGCACTCTGTATCAGTGCCTTGTTCTTTTCATTATTTATCACTCCCCCAATCTTTGTGTGAGCTGCAAACTTGAACAGTAGTGATTTTATATTTTCTTTGCAGTCATTGATAAAAAAAATTAAATAGGGAGGGGCCAAGAACTGATCCCTGTGGGACCCCAGTAGAAACACACCCACTCTGATGATTTCTCTTCAACAATTACATTTTGAGGCTCATTAGTTAACCAGTTTCTAATCCATTTGATGTGTGACATTTTGATTTTGTATTCTAGTTTCTTAATCAAAATGTTGTGTGGTACCAAGTCCAATGCCTTGCATAAATATAAGTATATTGCATCAACACTATTAACAGCCAAACATGTGATCTCATCAAAAAGGAATATCAAGTTAGTTGGACAAATTCTATTTTTGTAAACCAATGCTGATTAATATTTCCTTCCTTTTAATTTTTTATTAGTCGAGTCCTGTGTCACCATTAGCATTATTTTGTCAGGGATCGATGTCAGACTGACAGGCCTATAATTACCTGGGTCATTTTGTTTATTGTTTTAAAATAATGGCACAACATTAGCTTTCTTCCAGTCCTCTGGAACTTCCTCAGTTTTCCAAGACTTATTGAAAATCAACATTAATGGTCCAGAATGCTCCTCACTGTGCTCTTTAAAAACTGTGAGATGCAAGTTATTCAAATTTGCTGATAGAGCAGAGATTCTTGCTAACAGGCTTTCTGTGATTCCTGGTAAATATCACTACGGATGTCTGGGAAGGCATCATCTATGTAAGATAGCACCGTCTGTGATGGAAGTGTTCTTGTCTGATGCCTATCTCTCTGTCTATTTTACACATTTCCCTGGTTCTTCTCTGCAGTAGCTGCTGTGTACCCGCTGGAAGATGTGGAAGCTGCATTGCTTTCTGCTTGCACTTTTCCTCAGGATCAGCATGCTCAGCTATTCCAGACTGTGACAGAAAAAGTGACAGTTGATGCAGACACAGCAGTGAAATGAGAACAGACGCACAGATAGATTTTAAGCAGCAGGATGCAACTTTTATTAAACTTGAATAAGTTACCCCCCTCCCGCCCACACACACACAGTAGTGGGGCTAGCACATTGGGGCCCCCACAATACTAACCTAACCTTCAGCCATGATTTTCTAATCAAGCTAACATCCCTCTTGGATTCTGTCCATGAAGTTGACTCCAGTGCAATCCCCAAGATTGTTCTCCCGAAGGTGAATGGCCAGGACATGAGGTGAGGCTGCATTGTTCGTCAGTGAATGAAGAAGTGGCATGAGCTGAGTCCCACTGCATGCTGCTTTTTCCAAACCACTGGATGCAAATATCTTTGGCCCTGAGCTGAGATCTGCCAGTGTCCTGGCTGCCCTTTTGTGTGCCCAGTGTAGTGTAGAGTGCCAGCAAATACAAATATTGAGTAAGCTCTGGATACCTGCGGGGAAAAACGGTGCATGGGGTTAGTTACATTTTTTTTACTATTCCCTGCCATTTTTTCCTTGGTGCAGACCTAAGTCTTGTAACACCTTGATTTCCAGCCCCTATCTCCTGCACTGTCTGTGGGCCAAAACTTGCTGCAGCTGCTAACATCATTGCCCCGATTCTTAAAGAGCCCAAATTTACCTGGGTCAAGACCACAGTAGCGCCAGGCTTTTCTCAGAACTATTGCCAATTGGTACCTTGTCAGGAAGCTGCCATCACCATGTAGCAACCGCAGGCCTGGCTGCTGGCCCTGGATTTTTAGTAAGTCTTTTACTGCTTTTATGGGGCACAAACACTCATCCGCACATTCCTTCACTGCCACATAAGCCCCCCTTTCCTTCTGATCTGTTTTTGAGTACCTTACGGGCAGGGACACTGCTCCTGGGGGTAGTGATGCATACTTTAAGTTCAATGCACACTGGGAGCTGAGTGCAACTTCCAAAGGCACCAGCTCAGTCATTAAAAGTGTCAAAAAAAAGGCAAAAACGAATGCGGTCCTAAATAAAATGGACTCACTCCCCATAGCTGCAGAGCCTTTGTAGAGCAGTGGTACAGCCTTTAATAACCTGGTCAGAGTTTCTACTGTTATGGGTAGCCTGTCATTCCTCCAGCACCCAACCCTCCTTGACCATCCTTCTAAGAGCTTCTGTACTACAAAATCCCTGCATCGGTCGGGGAAATCCACCAGCCTACTTCAGTAGGACAGGCCTACTAGCTGGCCAGATATAGTGGAGGGATCCAACCCGTGGTGGGCTAAAGACACCACATATTGTGCCATCTGCTGTGTAGATATGGGCCACTCTGATGAAGCCCTTGGCCTTATAGGCCTTCAAAGTTTGCAGGGCCACCAAGCCCTCAACTAGCCCCACAGATGTCATGAACCAGGATTCAGAGTTGTTGGGGGCATCACCCACAAATCACTGCTGGAAGGTGGGGTGAGGTCCTAGCATATGTCATCCTGAAATCAAGATAGAGAATTGGCAACATCATTATCCACTCCTGGGACATGCACTGCACGAAAAAGGATGTTAAACCACAGGTAATGTAAAATGAAGGCCATCACCAGCCTCATTAACCGCGTAGTCTTAGCCAGTTGTCTATTTACAATATGGACCATGGTTTGGTTGTCACACCAGAAATGGAAGTTTTGGTTCTGCAATTTTTCTCACCAAATAGTGATTGCTGTCAGTAAAGAAAAAAACTCAAGGAAGGCAATGTTTCTTGTGACGCCCTGAGCCACCCAGTTTTCTGTCCACCTGTGCGCCCATCACTATTCTTAAAAGTAAAGCCCAAATCTATGCCTCCTGAGACATCAGATTGTACCTGCAGCTCAGTCTTGAGCAACCATGTGAAATGTCATATTGAAACCCCTTAAGCTCTTCCAGGAATCTTTCCCATGCTTCTTAATCTTCCTTTGTTTTCTGACAAAGCGGTGGAGTTTTAGTACGCCTGAGGAGGCTGATGCCAGACGAGCACAGAATGCCCAACCAGGAGCCACCACCTGGCACTGAAAGTTTGGGTGCCTCATGACCACCTGTAGTTCCCTCAGTGTAATTTTCTTTGTCCCTTTGAGAGTCCACATCAATGCCCTGACCGATTCCAACTTCTCTGCACGTAACCGTTCAGTTCAATGCCCAGTTAGGTGAAACTTTGGGCAGAACCCTTTGTCTTCTCCATGGCGATGGGGACCCTAGGGTGCTTGCTTAGGTTCTGGAGTGCCTGATGCAAGTACTCGCAGATGCCTGCCCCTAATCTTCCTGCAAATAAGAAGTCATGAAGTTTGTTCACTATGTGATGCAGGCCAGTCTCGTGCACCATCGCCTACTCTAGCATGGAATTGAATCTTTCAAAAGTAGCACTTGACACCGAGCATCCCATGGGCAAGTAGTAGTGGCCTTCAACCTGAAACCCAAGTGAGTTAAAGTCTCTGGGATGCACCGGAAGCCACCTGAATGCAGACTTGATGTCACATTTAGCTAACATCACCCCAGGGCCACACTCCTTAACCAAAGCTACAGCCACAATCCAATGAGAATCTCACTGAATACAGTTGGGAGCGGGGGGGTCAGTATGGTTGTTTACTGATGAGCCCTGGGGGTAAGACAAGTGATGGATAAGTCTGTATTCCTCCCTTTCATCTTCTTTGGTACCATACCCATGTGAGATATGCACAATTCCGGCATTGGGAAGGGACCGGCCACTCTCTCTGCTGCCACTTCCATGGTGATCTTTGCCCTTACAATCTGCTCGAAGCCTTTAATGGACTTCAAGTTCTCTGCCCAGGAGTGGCATGTCACTCCCACGTATGGGATTTCAAACAGGCTGAAAAGCCATTCCATAAGTAAGGGGTATCCTTTTTCCTGGGGTAGTTCATAACAGATTCCATAACATCAGTATTTTAATTGGAGAAGGAGCTTCCCCCCCATGCCCACATAGAACCTCCGAAAGCACTGGGTCCTTGTGGACCCCCTTTCTCACCACTCTGTTGGAACAGCCCTTTACCCTCATAACAGGAGAGAGCACTATGCTGACTCCCTCACCTCCTGCAGCAGTGTTTGTACTTGGGAATGACAACACTTCCCATACTTAAATGCAAAGCAAACATTCCTTTTTATATACATATTTTGAAACTCAGGTTTTGGCACTGGTTACCCACTATCTGTGAATGTCAGCTGGGTGGGGCAATAAGGAGTCGTCACATACCAGCCAGAGTTCCTGGTCTGTTTTACCCCAGGGTGAATAAGACTCTTCTGTTGCCCTCTGCCTAAATTTTCTGTCATACCTTAACCATGCTACTCCATCATATGTAGCATAAGCCCTCACTATTAAGTCCTTGAACTTGAATAAGGAAATACATCTTTCAGGGCTCCTCACACAAATTTATACTTGCATAAATGTGAAAGGCTGTGGGCCAGTTCTCACGAGTTTGAGGCACCTTAGGTCTGCGGGGTTTGTCCTTGTCTTTCCTGTCCTTTCTGCGCTCTTCCATAAACAGCATGGTAAATAAATTCACAAATTCCCCTTCCAAATTTATTCCTTAGCCCCTTTAGACAGATGATTCCTGAGGGGCTGATTGGATCCCGCATAAGTTCTAGGGGCTTTAGCTACCACCTGGCGATAGGGAAGTCCCTCCCCAATTGCTCCATGTCCCTTGTCAGGATATTACTCCCTCCCCACATTTCTGACAGTGTTACCCCATTGCCTGAGAGTGGCCCACTTTTCTCTGGCAGGCTGCCCACCAATGCCAACAATTTGGCCAGGTCACCCCAAATCCCTTGGGGAGGGGCTGTCAGAGGGAGGAGTGACCTGGGAAGCCACCATTGTCCCGAGTGCCAAGGCTTGCAATCCCTTCCTTCCTCATCTGCGGGTCGCTGGAGACTCCCGCTGCCATATCCTGAGGAGACCTGCTGGACTCTTGGTGGGTTCTGGGAGTGAGGGACACTCACCCATTCCTTGTCATCCTTATCCATCTCAATGAGGCTCAGACCCTCTCTTTCCTCAAAGTCAGACCCTAAATCCATCCCATGAACCTCCTGTATGAAGGTTCAGGATTCCACCCCAGAGGAATGCACTTCTCCAGCTCACCACTATCCACAAAGCGAATTGTTCCAGCCAGTGTCCTGGCTCCTGCCCACTGTTCCCCTCATCCTGCGACTCTTCATCAGCATTGGTTGCGGCCATTGATCCTTGCTTGATGTCTATTCCTGTGAAGACTGAACACATCCTTCCCCAGAGGGTAGCAATTCCACGCCCACAATTCCTTGGCAAAGCTGCCCAAATGAACCCTCACCCACCTCGGAGGTCACCGTTTTCAGTGCCTCTAGTAAGGCAAGGTTGGGTTCCTCCAGTGCCCACTGGAGGATACCCCTACTACCTTTGCCCCACCACAAGAGAGCAGGGGAAGGGAGTGGGCATTCTGCCTGGCTCCCTCAGAGTGGTGCCTGGAGCGGGAATTCACAGGCCTTCTGGCCACACCCTTGGCCGAAGCCCCATATGGAAGAGGCGGTATAGTGGGACATAAGGAGCAGCACGCTCCTGCGGTAGCTGAGACATGTCCATGGTCTCCCCTCCCACGAGCACAGGAGTGGGGTTGGGGCACTGTGCCAACATACCTGGTCCTGGCAGTGCCACCCAGCCCTTACTGCCACATTAGTGATCCATGTCTTCTGTCCTCTCCTCCCGGGGGGGTGGGGGAATGGGAGAGAGCCACAATTTCAGGCTTAACATGGGCTGCACTATCCCAGGACCCAGAAGCCTCATCAGCTTCCCCATACAGCCCTGGCCTCCTTCCCCCAAACAGAGAGGGTGGGGGGAGGAAGCCCTTGTGGAATTTCTCCTGCTCTGATAGCAGAGTCCCCATGCCGGGGGGGCGAGGGGGGGAGGGAAAGGGAGGGGAAGGGGTATCACCCCCACAGCTGGACACAGTCACCACTGCCAGGGCAGACTCTCCACCCTGGGGAGAAGGGCCCCAGAGCCTTTATCTGTATTCCTTTGCATCCTGTTGCTGCCGGAATGGTGACTAACCCTTTCTCTGCTGGATCAGAGTCAAAAGAAGTGCCATAGTATTATGGTTCTTGGTTAAATCCTGGGAGTTGAGGAATGCTGGCCAATCAGCCCCTTTTCCCCACAGCTGGCCAATGGGTGCCAGAGACTCCAAGGGTGAGGAGGAGCTAGTTGGTGTCCCTCTGTGAATGTCTCCCCCTCCCCCACTTGCTTCTGGGACTGTTTCCTTTCATTGTTGACCCATCAAATTCCCCCACCTATTGAGGCAGGTGGGTGGTATTTCTCACTGAGGAAACTGTGGAATGACTTCCCGTAACAATCTCATCCCAGAGACTGCAGCATGTTGGATTACTCAGGTAAGAATTGTTGATTGGCAGTTTGCTATATTTTTCTTTATTTCTGTTTTTTATCTTATCTAGCGTAATATTGCCACTCTTTAGCTAGATTTTTTTCTGGAAGTCTTAAAAGTGGAGGCTTTAGCTTCAAAGCATTTGGCTATACTATAGAACCAACAGGGTACAGCTTAAAGCACAGACCCAGGACACAAAGCATGTATAACCATGTTTTATTCAACATGGCAGAATCATAGAACGCATATTTTTTTGTTTTAGTTTGTTTGTTTCATGGTTCTGTTCCCCTTGCAAACCGTTTAAGTGCTGGTAGAATACAAATGCAGACTTGATCCCAGTTTCTCTCTGGAGTTAACTCCTCAAATGGCTGCAGATTACCCACTGCAGTTTTAGCTAATTTCCATATGAGCCAGACAATGAACGTGTACTTAGCTCATTTGTGTGTCTGAAAAACAAAAAAAGCACGCACACATTTATTGTGGCCTGGTACTCAGTGTTTCACTACTTCCTGGAGAGAAGGCCTTATCACATGGCTCTTTTACCTCATCTGTGCAATTCAGAGACTCTGCTGGTCTGCTTCCCCATTGCAGCCAAACCTCCCTACCATCTATGTACAGAGCGGTACTTACATCTTGCTCTGTGTGTGTGTGTGTGTTTCGGAATTAAGGTGAGGTGACATGATAATGTACGTGGTTTGAGCAAAACTGGTGATAGTGAAAATATATTACTCCTGTGGCTGTACGAAGGGAGATATGCCCTCCTCATTTTCAGCAGTTGAGCCTATTGTGATGTTTTACTGGTTTGATGCATTCCTGTGTCCTTTATCTTGTTTCTCATTCAGATTTTGCTGAAGTTCAATGGCAAGGAAAATGTTTCTTTATTGCCATGGTGGTATGAGATCCACTGGAGCTGGGTGGGAAGATGTTTGGTGTGGACAACGAGACTAGTTTGGGGGCTGAATATTTGGAGAGAGCTAGGGCTATACACTATTTCCCTACCACATTGTAAAATATACTACATTTGTTGTTCAGGCTGATGTGCTTCACTGTTGGTTTCCTCTCTGACCCAACTGAGTCCTTAGGGTTGTCTTGGAGATACCCAAGGTTATTGTCTTGGTTGACTTCAATATTCATCTGATAGCTCGTGAGAATGATTCCTCCTTTCTCGCAGTGCACAAAGGTCTTCTTTACTATGCTGATTATTTTGGATCTGTCAATCTTAACTGTAGTGTTGACGGATAAAGAAAATTACATCAAAGTACCCATATTTCATTGCATGAATAAAAGTATTTTAGGAACTCAGTGTTACATGACAACATTTTCACACTTTTGAAAGCAGCTTCCTGTTCACAAAACCTCCTTATGGCAGATCATTTCAAAACAGAATAAAATGTGGGTGTCTAAAACCCTCGTTCCATTTTGTGCTGAGATTGAAATGTCACCTGGCTTCTGATTTCTCCTGCCCCAAGTCATTTGCTTATTGTCTGAGATAGTAATTTTCCCAAACGTTGTACAGAAGCCCTATAAATTAGATAGTTTACCTTTATTATCTTATAAAATATACTCTTAATTTCTAGGAACTGTAAATCATCCATTACATTTCAGGCATTACTCTGGTTTTGCTTGACAGTAATTAAGATGCTGGCATCAGATTATAATTCCTATTTTTATTTAAATTGATTTCCATTACCTTTCTGGATATGATAAAAGGCAGATTGCAATAATGAAATGAAGTCCAAGAGTCTGATTCTTCTTTCACAGTTATTTTACATCAGCATAGTTCCATTAACTTCAGTGAAGTTACTCTTGAATTCCCATATGGGTTTGAGTCTCCTCACAGTTGCTCTGGTGTAATTTAGCAGTAACTCTCATGAAGACAGTGGCATTAAAGTGGTATAAGTGAAAGCAGGAACCACCTTTAAAATTGTCTGACTTTAAAATTGTGCACTGATGTTGGTGAACAGCACTGAGACTTTCACCTCTAGGTCCCAAGTTCAAATTCACCCTAAGAAGCAATGCTAGTGACTGAAAGTTATTACCACATCTGAAGTGGCTGTGGTATCTTCTGTGAAATACATTGGTTGTCTAAGAGTTCCAGTGTTGTAAATGCAGTCTGTGTTATTGTGGCTTGCAATCTTTGTGAAACCAAAGGTGAGCTATTGGCCTCAGAGTGGGCTGATGTCAGTAATGGATTGCTGAAATGTTACACTTGTGACAGATTTCTCTTACCAATCTGCCTGAGGCGTCAGGTGATCAGGCTGAAGCCACAGGATCTTTTGGGGAGGAGATGACGGAACACATCAAGCATCTAAATTTTAAAGCTTTATTAATAAAATAATAAAATAACAGCAGAGAGTGCTGGGAACGCTCCCACGTCACTCGGGGGAAGAAAGAAAGCGATAGCGCCCCAGGCCCTAACCCACTTTCATACTCACACACGCACTACCCAAGACTGGCCAGGCCTGGGTGTAATGTCAGAAGAAGAGGGTGGGGAGGAAGGATGGATTAGTGTGCTGTCCTGGGCCCAGGCCGTCCAGGTCTGCTGTTGCTCTCCAAATTGCTCCAGCTCTCAGGAGGGTTTTAAGTCCTGGCTCCTCGGGTGGGAGGTGGTGGTGCTCCGTTCGGGGACCTCTGCTCCTGGTGCCCTCTGTGCCAGTCCAAACCGGCTTTCCGTGGTTTCTTTAGCTTTCCCAAAACACCCCGGCTCCCGGGATGCAAGGCTCGGCCCCTCCACTTGTCATCTCGTTTGTGTTTTCAATCTCCGCGGCCCTGGACTTTGTTTTCTTCTTCACTGGCCTTGCTGTCTTGCAGGTCTATACAGTTGGATTTTTCTCTCTCATGGCTGCTTGGGCACATTCAAGCCCCCGTCTTTCTCGGCTGACAGCCAAGTCTTGGCTGTGAGCAGTGTCATTGGGTGGCTGGGGCCAGCGTCTTATCTTCCGACTGAGCTAGCTGAAATGTTGAGTTAACCCGTTCTTTGCTCTCTTCTTTTTCTCCCCCCCCTTGGCCTCTTGTACCTGCAAAGGAAACTTCCACTCCCCACTCACACACCTTTGACCCTCCCCAAAATGCTTTGCAATGCTTTCAACAGCGTTAGCAATATACAATGCTGATCTGCCTTCCCAGGGGACTCCCTGAAGGAGGGGGCCATGGGGTGTGACACACTCAACCAGAAAGTGCACTCATCACAGCTGGAGCAGGATGCACCCAAGCAACAGAAATCAGGGAGGCTTGGTGCTCCCATCTTATGGACTTGCACGGGCCAAAGGAAAAGGGAGAATAGTATGTTTATGAATGTTTTTTGTACATCAACATTTGCAATAAACGAGGTACTGTCACATCACTCAGTGAAATGGGGTGGGGGGAGTTACTGTCACTGTACACAGTGAACAGAGAGAGGTATTGATTGTCTTGAATTTTTATTTTGGATGATATGACTATTAATGTAATGGGAGGAAACTGCATTTACATTATTGATCACTGTACATAGATTTATTGAGAAATTGTGTTGGGATACATCTTGTCTGTTGTGCCTCACTCTGTGTTTATCTTTATTATTCTAAGTACACATGATAAGATGTGATGTAGTGATGGCAATACATTTTCTTAATAAAATAAAAGACTATATTTGAATTACAAAAATAACAATATTAAAGTGCTGCCAGGCAGGCCATCTGCCACTAGAACACTGAAATAACCCGAACAAAACAAAGTGTATAAACCAAACATTGAACAGTGCAAACGTTGCCATCAAAATAATTCCCTAATTTTGCATGTCCCCTGGTATGTTCTCCTTTCCCTTTCTTGTGTATTTTGTATGCATCTGACGCCGCTGCATGGGTTTTGAGGCCTGTACAGGGGTGGCTGGCTGCAAAGGGAAGGGGGCCTGTGCAGGGGTGGATGCATGCAGTGGGGAGGGGCTCAGCATGGGGGTGGAACTATGCTGGGGCATAGTGAGGCTAAGTGAGGACTTCAGAACTATCAGTCTGGCACATTTCATGGCACTATGGACCTGTCCACATTAGAGAAATCAACTGGTGGTGTATCAGCCAGTTGCTTAAACCCAATTGTTCAATCACCAATTGTGTGTGTCCACACTGTTAATGCTGCTCCAGTTTAGCTTTGTCTCTGCCTCTATCTCTGCTTTCATGTCCCTGCACAGTCTCTTGTTTCCTACACTCAGTTCTTTCCCTTTTACCGTTTCCTTTATCTTTTACTCTCCGTTTCTATGTGACTCCTTCTATTGTGTTACCTCACTTATGCCCTTTGCCTGTCAGCCTCTTCTCCTTTCCTATCCTTCCTTAAATAAATATTTAGTTCAGGAATCCTTCCTACTTTTCAGTCCTCACTATTCATTCCCCACATCATCTCTTTACTGAGCTGTCATTGTACACCTAGTCTTTGCAGATTGTGAAGTCTTTGGAGTAAAGAGTGGGCCAGATTCAACCTGTTGAATATTACTGGAGTTACCCAAAGAATAAACTTGGCCCAAGGTATTTAATTGTGTGTTTATAAAGCAGTATGTAAATGTATGGCAGTATAAAAGTAATTAACAATCATAATATTTTTTATATATATAAATTTTATATATATATAAATTTGTCACCATTGCTGCAGCTGCTCAATGAATATTGTTCTGCTGGTAATAAACATTTTCAACAAATAATAATACCCTTGATTATAGAGGAGTCATTCTGGTAATTTACCTTTCTAGTAATTTACCTACTGTAGATAAAATTTGAAATGGGTCAGTAATTATTAATGTATTTAGAATTACTCATTTATGGAGAGAAGCAATTACTGCCTACTTCCACAGCTCAATTACTTTTCATTGCAGAATGGAACAGTAAAAATACACATTAAAAATACTAGAGATGGGACTGCTAAGTCTGTAGATAAAATTTTCAAAAGCACCTGGAGCCTAAGACTTATTTTCAACGTGATTTAGACTCCTGAGGACATAAGCCCTATTAAGTTTCAAAAGTGACTCAGGCACTCAGGAGCTTACTTCTCAGATTTTGCTTTGTGCCTGTTAAGAAAATGTTCTGTTTTGTTTCCAATTTTGGTCAAACAGAAGGGAGAAAACTGTTCCCTGTGACTTGGGAACCAAGAAAGGTCACCAGAAAGGTGACAATATTTCTTTGATATTTGCTGTGCTTAGTTCATTTTGATTGTTTGCACCAACTCAGAAATGTTAATTTGCTGCAAAAATCAGGGGTTCTTGCCACAGAAGTAGTGGCTAAATGAAGATCCTGTGTATGTTACTGAGAATTTGTTTATGGATTTGATTTTTCTTGTTCCTAACTTCTTCCATTTCAATTAGTTACTTATCTTGATATGGGTGATGGGAAAATCATACATATGCAGCTCCTCAATGCCTATTACCACCTGGGGTGCTTTTGCTCCAGGCTCAGATTTTAAAAGGTATTTAGTCATTGCAATGATCAACACTGCAATGCCTAACTGACTTTAGAGCCTAAGTTTCATTTTCAAAAGTGACTTAGACATAGGAGCCTTCCTTTCAGTTAGGCTCCTAATTGCCTAAGTCGCTTTTGAAAATGTATGTCTACACTGCAGCTGGGAGGGTGCTGCTCTGTGTGAGTAGACAGACAGGTGCTAGCTTTGCTCCAACTCCAGCGCTAAAAATAGTAGTGTAGCTGGGGGTAGCATGAGCAGTAGCTTGGGCTAGCCACCTAAGTACAAATCCGCCTGGAACCCCAGATATATACAGTTCTCTCTCCTCTGTTTGTCCAAAGTATATATACATATAAACAAAAAATTCTTCACACACAGAGTTCTTGGATTACTTTTGAAAAGTTAATAGGACTTAGGCCCTTAAGCGCCTTAATCATTTATGAAAATGAGACTTAGGCACCTAAGTCAGTTAGTGAATGCAATGCTGAGGGAATCATCTAATCACCTTTATAAATCTGAGCCCAAGTACTTTTTAACAAGAAAACAGGCTAAAGCTGGGCAGATTTAATTTGCATACTAAGTTGTGTATTTTTCCGTTGATGCACATGCATACCTCCCATTTATCCTAATGTGTGTTATAAATGCTCACAAAGGCTAGAAACCTATGATTTCCTCATATCTTCTTTCTTACACATATTATAATCACTGCATGTACAAACAAAAAGTAATCCCCCCATTGTTTGTATTGGGAACAGTGATTATCTGTGCTTGATAAATCTGTAATAGGGTAGGTAACTATCTGATGTGGATAGCTTGGAATTAGTCATACTTCTTCAGCACTTCAGTAATATTTGTAAATATTAAATAAGAAAAGTTGCTAAAGATAAAATTGTGGTTGAAGTACTGTGGAAAGAGCTATGAAGTCTGTTTAATTGTATTGATCAAGATTTCATCAACATTTTCAATTTGTTCTTTCAGAATTTACAACTCAAATATTTCAAGAAATTCAAACACAGTTTGTGTCTAATCTTCTGTGTTGTTAAAATGAGTTGGTTGCTGTTTTCTTTGCACACTGAGTGAAACTTGTATATTGTTATTTATTTCTAGTAACACCTTTAATGTGCCTGACACTATCCAAAATTTAAAAAAAAGCATGGGCTGTGTTCTAAAGACCTTACAACAGTGGTTCCCAAACTTGTTCTGCCGCTTGTGCAGGGAAAGCCCCTGGCGGGCTGGGCCGGTTTGTTTACCTGCTGCGTCCGCAGGTTCGGCCAATCGCGGCTCCCAGTGGCCGCGGTTCACTGTTCCAGGCCAATGGGAGCTGCTGGAAGTGGCGCGGACCGAGGGACGTACTGGCCGCCGCTTCCAGCAGCTCCCATTGGCCTGGAGCAGCGAACTGCGGCCACTGGGAGCTGCGATCGGCCGAACCTGTGGACGTGGCAGGTAAACAAACCAGCCCGCCAGGGGCTTTCCCTGCACAAGTGGTGGAACAAGTTTGGGAACCACTGCCTTACAGTTAGAGCTGTGTGACATTTTTTCAACCAAAACTGTTTTTTTGAGGCAAAAATGCAGATTTGGCATCACCGATTTTGCAAATGTATCAGTTTCACTGAATAGTTAGTTTCAAGCCTCTCTTTCAAAATTCTGAAAAAATTAAACATTTCAACATTTTCAAAATGAAATGTTTTAATTTTTTTATTTTAAGTGACTTTTGATGAAATTTCCTTTTAAAAACATTAATCATTTAATATTTGAAATTAAAATTAAACATTTCATTTGGGGTTAAACAAAATGTTTAATTTGACCTGAAAAAACATTTTAATTAGCTAAAAATAAAAAAATAGAATTTTTAGTTCAATCCAAAACTAAATTTTGTTTTGATTTTTTTCTGAATTGCCAGTGAACTGACAAATGCATTATTCACCCAGCTCTACTTACTATCTGAAGTCCCTATCCTGCAATTTGTGTGTGGTCAGTATTCTGTTTCAATTAGTAGGGCTCCACATGGGCAGTGGGGTTCGCGTACATGCAACAATTTTGCAGGATCAGGGACCAAAAGACTAAAACACAGCAACAAAAGTGTGTGTGGGGAAGCAAGTTGAGCAGAGGTGGAGAAGTGCAACATACAAATAAGTAGTGGCCGTGTTTTCATATTTGAAACTCGTGGCTTTTTTGTGATGGTGGTATCATCAAAAGGGTACAAAGACTATGCTCAGTAACTCCAAACTCCATCATTGGCTGGCTATTTTTTTTTATAGGAATCACAGTACAAGGGGGTCTTCAGGAGGGATTTGAATGACGAGCGGGGGGGAGGGAAGTAATACAGTTCCTGATAGCCCTTCCTGTAGTGTTTAGTAAGCACTCAGGTGTTAGCCAGCCTTGACAGGAGAAAAGATGCTGCATTTTAACAACTGCACATACATTCAGCTCAGACTTAATTTGCTCAGGCTTCTGGAAACATCTAGTTTTCACAGTGCATGTTCATAGGAGTTAACACGGATATTAACATAATCACTTTCATATTAATATTAAATAAACTGAGTTACATAGTCACTCCCATACTAGTATTATGCAGCCAAATTTTCAAAAGTGGTCACAAATTTTAGTTGCCTCAACCAAGCTGAGCTCCTCAACATTGAGGCACACAATCAGTGGTCACTTTTGAACCTTTTGTCCTTTATACCTCTCTCTATATATCCCTTGTCTGGAATCAGAACAAATGTATATGGGGTGTGTATTTGTATACAAAATGTGATGGCATACATAGCTTTGATGCTTGTTAGCAATATGGTTACCCAAGTTTCATGCCAGTAAAAGCCTTATATCACAACAGACTATAAGCTAGATGTCACATATTTTAGAAAACTGCTATAATTTAAAAAAATATTATTTGTTATATTTCTGCTCTTCTACCTGAAAGGTCCCATGTACAGGTAGAATGAAAGAAAAATTAATAAGAATATCTTTTCAGAGAAAATCTAAACATTTTCTAAAGCAGTCTATAAAGCAGGGATTGGCAACCTTTGGCACGTGGCCCACCAGGGTAAGCACCCTGGCGGACCAGGCCAGTTTGTTTACCTGCCGCATCCGCAGGTTCGGCCGATCGTGGCTCCCACTGGCCGCGGTTCACCGTCCCAGGCCAACGGGGGCTGCGGGAAGTGGCGGCCAGCACATCCCTCGGCCGGCACCGCTTCCCGCAGCCCCCGTTGGCCTGGGACGGTGAACCGTGGCCAGTGGGAGCCACGATCGGCCGAACCTGCGGACACGGCAGGTAAACAAACCGGCCCGGCCCGCCAGGGTGCTTACCCTAGTGAGCCATGTTCCAAAGGTTGCCGATCCCTGCTATAAAGCATAGTTTTATGATTAGCCAGGATGGGCAGGGATGGTGTCCCTAGCCTCTGTTTTCCAGAAGCTGGGAATGGGCATGTGACACTGCACCCCATATTCTTAATAGTGATATTATGCTATGATTATGACATAATTCTGATGTATTTTATGCAAGATAGCTCATGTGAGATATCATTGAAAACGTTATAATTTACTGAATATGATTATCCTATTTGTATGCATGTATTGTTTTTGTATCTGAAGTTAGGAATATTGACTATGTATCTGTATTACGAATGTGTTTACACCTGGGGAATGCCCACTAGAGAAGATGCTTTCATTCTAAAAAACTGTGTGGGGAAGGGCCATTAGAGAAAACAATAGGCCTTAGAAGAAGCTTATCGCTCACCTGGGGGCCTTCCTGAGGATGCTGCAGACAGCCTCCAAGTCATGGCTTCTGTGACACTACAGGGTCATGTGACCAGGTCACCTGGTGCTGGACTCCATCTTGGGATATCAGTATTTTTCCACTGGCTGGCGTGGGAACCAAGCTTTGAAACAAAGGGTTTCCGCCATGGGCAAAAACTATATAAGGCAGTGGAGTGACATTATCTTGGTTCTTCTCTGACTCCCTACCCAAAGAGACTCCTGGAAACACCTGAGGAACAAAGACTGAACTGGGGGAAGTGCTGGACCCAAGCTAAAGGGATTTTTAGCCTGTGAATGGAACAACTGGGGATTCTATCTATAAGCAAGTGCAGCTTGCTCCTTAAGGATCTGCAGTCTACTTGTATCATCACTTAGGGTGAGGATCTGCTATTCATATCCAATCTCTTTAGTATATTATGCTTAGATTGCGTTTTTGTTTATTTGCTAGGTAGTCTGCTTTAATCTGTTTGCTATCCCTTATAATCACTTAAAATCTACCTTTTGTAGTTAATAAACTTGTTTTTGCTTTGTTTAAAACCACTGTGTGGGAGCCATAACCCGGGGCAGAAAGCTGTTATGTATTCCTCTCCACATTGAGGGAGTTGGCGAATTTCATGAGCTTACGCTGTGCAGTTCCCTGTGCAGTTCAAGATGGTAAAATTTTGGGTTTACGCTCCAGATGTGGGGGCATGCCTGAGTAGCTGGGAAGTTCCCTAGCTGAAGCCTTCCCATGCAGGGCTGGTCACAGCGTCTGCATGTAACTGCAGCTGGGTGTGTCCCTACCTGTATGTGTGCTGGTGAAAATGCAGGATGGTCACAGCAGTACAGTGTAAAGGGAGCTCAGGCGTGTGGGTCAAGGGGGGCTCAGTCGTACCCTAGTTCCAGGTGGCATCCTGGGGGGAACCCATCACAGGGCAACAGGAGATGGATCACTTGATGATTACCTGTTCTGTTCATTCCCTCTGGCATTGGCCACTGTTGGAAGACAGGATACTGGGCTACATGGACGTTTGGTCTGACCAAATATGGCCGTTCTTATGTTTTTATTTTAGGATGTAAAATCCGCTAGATCTAGAATCCAGTGCTTTATACCAATACCCATATTAATAGCATAGAGCAAATGTCGCGGACAGATTGGCTTGGGCGATATTGGATATTTAAACTGTAACTTCTTCAGGCCTGAATACAGCATGTCAAATTCAGAAGTGATTTGTAAGGTGGTGTAAGTTAGACTTCTTTACAGTCCCTTATAGTCAGGCTTAATTACACACACTGTGATGATGTGTAAGGCAGTTTAAATAAGTGTAATTTGCATCCTGAGGAACCAAAAGAAGCTTAAGCAGCCCTTCTTCCCTACTTTAATTTGTGACATATACTATAAATGTGGCAGCAAGGATTTGCTTTAGTGACTGGGACAACACATCATGCAGATGATCTGCTGTTCCTTCTGTTAGGAGTAGGAATCTCAGGTATTGATTGGTCAATAATATGACCCTTATCATGCACAATCAACATAACAGCTGTAGCAGAAATTGTCAGTGTGACAAGGACACTTGCATTATCCTTGCTGTGATCTAAATCTATTAAAATGGATATGGTGGAAGATGTCTTTGGATGAGGAAAACCTCAAATACCTACTGCAAGGACTTCTGTTAGGAATCGAAATGCGGCATCATATTAAGTTCAAAAAAATTACCAGAGACTCAATTTTTTTTTTTGGCATAAGCAACAGCAGGTATTATGAATCCTGCTAGGCTTTATCCAGTGTGAAACTGAGTGACAGAGTCAGAAATTGATTCTGCATGAATGCTGATTTTAGCCCTCCAGCACTGCACTACTACATGCCTCTCCTTCACAGATTCCACTTGTTGTTGCAACTGAATGAACCCCCTTTCTTTCAACAAAAAGATGAGTGGCATATATTTTATAGTCCCACTGCATTTAGAACCAGATGGTGCTTGGGCTTACTTAACCTCACTGAGGTACTTGCTGTTTCTTCTTTATCAGCCAGATTTTGATTGTTTTCTTGCTCACCAAGGTATTGGGCTTTAAAATCAATAGTAGGTTACACAGAACTATATGTCTACTTCATAATTACATGTGGTGTTTATGTTTTATATGTATCTGGGGCAGTAGGTAGTTCTGCAGCTGCTTAGAAAATATGAAGCATAATTCAAATACATGCATATGAAATTTTAAATAAAAGCTCTAGTACTGATAAGTAATTCCCTGACTTTATTGTTCCTGTAAACAAGCATATCTAAATTTAGAATAATCAACAGAGCCAAAGGCTGACAAAGTGCTAACATTACTCTTTGAATTGGAAATTACCTATTACCATCAGTCTCAATTGAGACTAGTAGTGGAACAATTCCAAACCTGTTTGTTTTCAAGAAGTGTGAGTATTTGTAATTCTTCTCTTATCCTCAGTGACCTTATCATGCTTTTGCAACCGGTGAGACACATTAGCTACATGCGGCAGAAGAATTGGATGTGGTAGTCACTTTTGGGTTAGTGGTAGGCCACAAAATATCCATTGACCAGAACTTTACAGTTTAAGATCCATTATGAGATTATTGATCATGATCACTTAGCTCTAGTACCTGAGGTAGTAAAAGATTCATCCAGATTTCTGCATAAATCTAGGAAAACCTATTTTGTAGGGGAAGCTTCGAGCTTTGTCTGTAGGAGATGGAAAGTTTTAATACAGCCTGCTTCTGGTTCTGAGGCATCAACAAAGAACGTTTGTTTTATTTACCTGTCAGTGAGGCTTCAGCAATCGAAGTTCCTCCATTTTTCTCCTGCTTTATCCTGTTCACTCAAGATTCCGTGTTGTGGCATCCATTCTTTTTTTCAATTGGGAAGCTGGTTCAGGCTGTATAACTTTCAAAACAATTGCTATTGTGCAAGATAGAATCATTTTTTCTGCTACAGTATTCACCTTTGCTCTGTTGTGTGATTTATAGATACACCAAATCAGATGCCTAAAAGGCATTGGTGTTGATATTGCCAACTTGAGTAATTGAACCTAGTTGTTTTTTTTCCCTTCCCACAGCTACAAGTTTCATCTGAAAAAAATCCTCAAGTTTATCTTTAAGTGATGGATGTTTGGTTTCTAAATGTTGCAACAAGAACAAAGGTGCCATACTCTCAGCAGCCTGCATTTCAGAACAAACTACATACTTTCATTTTGAATCAATGGTTGTAAAATCATACATTTTATCTATGTTGTTGTATTTCTTCACTTTTTTCTTTGTTTCTGAGCCACCATAGGAACAATTTGCTACTGTCCTTATTATAGAATAATCAATCTTTCTGAATCTCCCCTTGGCTAGAACTGAGCTCCAAAGAGCAACCAGCATGTGCAGAGTGGTCTGGGTGAGACTCAGCAGTGACCTGCATACATATCCAGTGGTCCATTTCAGTAACACATTATGTCATGGTCTGTATGCATGCATGCTTGTAATTCATGTTAAACATGGTAAATGGAGCATGTATCGTTTTGTATAAAGTAAATTCAGGTACATACAGAGGTACAGCTTTAATACTGCTTTATTAGCCTAGCAGAGAAGTTCTAGCAGCCTGATGCCTGAATGAATCTACAGTGCTCCACTGGTGGGGTCAGTTTACAACATTATTGTGGTCTTAAAGAGACACTGCATTACAGGGCTTGTGTTGTATATCTGGTGTTTTATTTTGTTTTCATTTATAATTTTTTTTGCAGAATTATCATTTTTGCATGACCACCTATATATGCACGCAGAGGTTTCAATCCACAGTTTGGAAAACCCTATTACAGATTATTAAAGTAGCTTTGATTTGCTTCAGTGGTAGCTATGACAAATATTCTTCAGCCAGAAGAAGGCCTTTGTCAAATCTAACAATGTTTTGTGGTGAAGGATGTCTAAGAGCAACTGTTTCAAGACAGGAAAAATGACTGCTCACTGGAGTAATTCAATTTGATGAGTCAGCGGATGTCACTGGAGCTGTGCAGCTTCTAGTGTTTGTGAGATATGAATCTAATAGTTCTGTTGAAGATTTGCTCTTTTGTAAAGATGGGTGAGGATGCACAACAGGAAAATGCTTATTCAAAACTTTTTGGGAAACAATCAACCATTTCCACATTTAGTGGGTGTAGGATGATGCAGGCTGGATTGATAGTGCCAAGGTCAAATAAGGTTACCATCCTGGTCACTCAGATCAGGAAAGCCACACCTAATGACTTGGCTTCACATTGTCATGCAGTTCACCACATATCTGCTACTGAGATAACAACTGAAAACCTGCATCAAGAAACTGCTAAAGCTGTGAACTTCATTGAAGGCTGCCCAATGAGTTCATGACTTTTTACATTGGTCTGTGATTATGCTATGGGTTCCTTTCACCAGTAATTTATCTTTCACAATGAGGTGAGGTGTCTCTCATCAAGTAAAGTGTTAACTTAATTCGTTAAGATAGGAGGAGTGTATGTTCTCCTGAATGATCAGCAATCGCCCCTTGCTGCTGATGGCTTCAATACTTCATTTTGTGTGGTGTGCCTAGTTTATCTTGCTGACATCTCTGAGCATCTCAATGAGCTGAACTTTTCTCTCCAGAGGCAAAATATTAATGTTGTTTTCACACATGACTGGGTAGCAACGTTAATCAGAAAACTTGGAAATTGATCTTTCTTGGGCACAAAGAGGAATTTCCTCTTCTTTAAGATTTTGAGGGAAACTGAGGAGTTGGTTGGGAATCATCATGAACTCATAAGTCAGCAACTGATGCACCTTCAGACCCAGTTTTCCTGACAACCCACAGGGAGGAAATAGATGAAACACACATCCATTCATCCAAGTTGCAGTTGACTCTGCAGCACTGAATGAGTCATTATAAGACAAAGTAACAGACCTTTCCTGTGTCAATATCCTGTGGCTGACTTTCTCTTAGATATCAGAGGGGTAGCTGTGTTAGTCTGAATCTGTAAAAAGCGACAAAGAGTCCTGTGGCACCTTATAGACTAACAGACGTATTGGAGTATAAGCTTTCGTGGGTGAATACATCTGACGAAGTGAGTATTCACTCACGAAAGCTTATGCTCCAATACGTCTGTTAGTCTATAAGGTGCCACAGGACTCTTTGTCGCTTTTCTCTTAGACAGGAGCTCAGCAGATTTTGACTGGAGTTCCCAAGAAGTTCTCATCCTAATTTCATCTTCGTATCTCTGTGAGCCTCTCTTTTATCCTAGTGGCGATACAACTAAAACATCTCAATCATCTCTTGATTGACAATGACATAAGATTACTGTGTATTTCCCCAAATTCACCTTTATGTGGAATATCTCTTAGCAGTAGGATAGACTCATCCATTACATTGAATTGTTAATACATACTAAAGTTTTGTCCCTCTGAGATGCTATATTAAAAGGAAGAGAACTAGTTAAACTAATACAGTCAACACTGTTACAAAATTGCAATAAACCTTGTACAAAGTATGTCATGTTGTTGCCCTGGATTTGAGGGGTGTGTATACCCCATAATGTGATCAAGCTAATTGCAACCATATTATGTGCATTCCGCCACTCTGAAGTAATGAAGTAGAATATCACATAGTTAAGGGTTAATTTGGAGACAGGCTTTCAGAAGCAAGGTCAAATCTAGCTGGCAGTTTCTGCTAATTAGAATGGGAGGAGGGGATAAACATGTAAACAACTGAGTCTGAAAACCTTGGTGATTGAGAAACCTTGAGTCTAGAGGCCTCTGATATTAAAAGTTTATTGAAAGTTAGAAAAGTGATGATATAGTAGGGGTCATTATGACCTATGTCTTTTGTAGAAGTTAGTTATAAAAGGTTAGCCAATAGAGTGTACTTTGGAGCAGTCCTCTGCGCCATCTTGAGAGGCGTTTTTCCTGACACCCTTTCTCTCTGCAACTGGCCATTGCAAACCTGCTGTTAATTACTCAATACCATTCCAGATATTAGGTAAATATCTGGGATGTTCTAAACCTATTGCTTATGTTTGTGTGTGCTTAAATCTAACAAACTTCAGTGTTAGACAAGAGCATGCGTACTTGCATGAATCTTATCAGATGGAAGTGCTGTGTTCCTGTTGATTTATTCCTTACCCTGCCTGGAGTGAAATAGTTAAGTTGCCCTGTTGGGGGTTCTAAAAACCCCTGGTAACAATGTAAGATATCAATGGAAAAGTTACAAACTGCTAAGTATTATTATCCTGTTTAAATCCATGTATAGTCTTTGTATATGAAGTTATGAATGTTGGCTATGTTTTTGTATCTCAAATATGTTGTTTTCTTGGGTGACACCCCAAGACGGATTTGCATCAAGGCTAGCCAGCCTGTTTGATGGTCCATTAAGGACAATTGGCTTGCCCAGTGAGCCCCTCCTGGAGACATTTCAGAGAGCACTGATTCAGCAAGGTATGTAAAGACGTGTGATAAGAACATGTGATCTATCTTTCCATGCACTTGGGCTGAAAGTATAAAAGGAGACTGCGACATCTTTGTCTTCATTCCTGCTCCAGATTTCTGGACATGATTTTTAACAAAGAAGAGCTTTGAAGAATGAACTGATGACCCCCAATGTAACTGATGAACCAGAGAGACTTATTACAAAATAGCGGATTTAACACCACTGCTATTATCCTGACCTGCAAATTCTGAAATCAGTTGTAATGTATATGAGCCTTTAACCAATTAATAATGCTTTCATTTTCTTTTTATATGAATAAACCTTTAGTTTTTAGTTACTAAAGGATTGGCTACAAGCATGATTGTTGGGTAGGATCTGAACTATATATTGACCTGGGGAAGTGGCTTGATCCTTTGGGATTAGAAGAACCCTATATGAGATGAATGTGTTTTTCAGTAACCTCTCATAAAGACCAGATGTCTGGGTGGTGATAGGGGCTGGATTGCCCAAGGGGACTGTATTTTGTCTTTCTGATAACTAGTATGTTGATATAGGAGCTCACTTTTGCTACTGATCTGGTGAACTCTAATGTTAGAAACATTACCAGTTTGGGGGGTAACTACCCTGGTTTTTATCAGTCTGTCCTGAATTTGTCATTCTCAGCTGTGACCCACACTAGGCATGGTCAGACCCTCTATAACATTTGTTTTTCAAAACTTCACTATTTGTTGTTATTCCTGGTATGGTTATAGCCACAATGACTTGAGGCTAGGATTAAATGTTGATAGATTCATGGCCATAAGAGACCATTCAGATCTAGTCTGACACTTCCTGCATAACACAGGCTGCAGGACTTCCCTGAATTAATTTCCGTTTGACCTAGGGCATATATTTTTAAAAAATAAATACATTTTAAAAGGTGTAGGGAGAGAGTGTAATGAAACATTTCTTAGTCTGAGGGCAGGGAGCAGGACACCAGCTCCTAAACCAGGGATCGGCAACCTTTGGCACATGGCTCGCCAGGGTAAGCACCTTGGCGGGCTGGGCCAGTTTGTTTACCTGCCGCGTCCGCAGGTTCGGCCGATTGTGGCTCCCACTGGCCGCGGTTCGCCATCCCAGGCCAATGGGGGCGGTGGGAAATGGCGGCCACCTCATCCCTCGGCCCGCGCCGCTTCCCACAGCCCCCATTGGCCTGGGACGGTGAACCGTGGCCAGTGGGAGCCACGGCCCAGCCATGTGCCATGTGCCAAAGGTTGCCGATCCCTGTCCTAAACTTTGGGATGTCTTGTTCTGCAGTGGTCACTGTCAACTTCCTCTTTCCCAGAAGCTAACTATGCATTAACAATTCAGTCTGTGACAGTCTGGAGAGTAAGAATCTGGGACAAAGAATTAAACTGTAGCCTCCTGCATGGCCACGTGCAACACGGCTACTGGTTTGCCAGGCTAGTTCAACCCGATCACATGCATTTGCCAGGTAGCTTACATGTAATCAAGTATGGAAGGATTATGAGATGTAAAATTCATATAGGCAAGGATAAATTAGTGTTGGAATGCTTAATAAGTAATTTTGAGTGCGTTTCATATCAGCAAATAAACGAAAAATTCTGTTTTGGATGACAGTTTTGAGCCAACCAAGACCATTTTTTCTCATTCATCTTGATTCTCAAAAGCAAAAACACCAAGAACTCTTGGGGCGCCACAAAAGGCTTAATAATCTTTAACAAATAATCTTTAACAAAAAAGCTATTCTAACTTCCCATTTTCTTGTCCTTACAATAGATCTAATAGTCTCCCAGAAGACAAATATCCTTGTCAAGACCTTTCTTGCTCAACTAAGTTTTGCTTTAGTGCCACTTAAATCTAGTTTCGGCAGAATACTTTGAATATTCATACACAGTATACATAATCCTCTGAAGGGCCAATTCTGTATCTTATGATTCCTACTGAGCAGGGAAGGAGTTTAGAAAGGGCTTGAATTGCCTTTCACATTGTTGTATTGTCATGTTGAAAGACTACTTAATATGTAAACACAATCAGTAGTATTCTGAACACAGTCTGCAGCATTATTTTTCCAGATTACACGCGTAGGTGTTCAATGCATTTCATCTTCTCATTTTAAAGAGACTGTAATTCCAGATCTGCTTACTGTAGTCTCATCCCTGACTCAAAACATATCAAAATGCAAATAAGCACATAAGTCTTGAGCAGAAGCAAATGCAACAGAAACTCAGCTGCAAATTACCAACATTTCAAAATCAATCAAATATACAATATGCTTCAATGTACTTACATCACAGCAAGTTCTAGTCTCTTTGACCTCTGCAGGTGCTGTGGTCTCCAGAGTTTTTGCACAGCTACATTCATGGCTATATTCTCATCTTGATACATGGGAAGTTATCAAGCATACATGAAGCCCTGGTGGGGATGCTGTGAGTGTTGTGGTATATCAGACTCTTTGATACTTGGTGCCTTATGGCACCAGAAGCTCAGAAACAAGTGCTGTCGAATTTGCAAATTCCATGCCCTAAGGTCTAGCACATGATGACTTCCCAATAAGCTCTCACCTGCATGTTTAATAGGAAATGGTAGTTTCCTCAGGCTGACAAAAAGGAAAGTGTGCAAACACTGTGCAGAATCTTAGTTCAGCTGTCGTTGTGGGTGCTCAGGATCCTTTAATATGTTTCAAGTTGGGCACCCAGAATTTGGGCACCCAGAATATTAGAGGCTTCTTTAAAACCATTTATCCCTAGAAGTTTTTTTCAAGGACTTCAACAGGAGCAAGGCTAGGCACCAAATGCTATTGAAATGGAGGGATGACTGCTAAAATGGAGAAGAAATGCTAATCATCCTTTATATGAATTTCTCACGTTCATGCAGAAACATATTTAACTTTGTCTGTCCCCTGAAAGAGACAAGTCATGTTTCAGTATGAGTCTGTGCTGGGCTTCATAGACATCATCCAGAAAATGAAAGGGAGGGCCTTCATTCTCTTAATCTGATTAGGAAAAGGAGTGCAGCTACCTGCTGTGAGTGTGGGGATGAAATAATAACAGGACTGGGCAAGGTGCAGGCAATTAATGAGTCACCCTAGAAAAGAGTGTTTCTGTGAGGAGCAAGGAGCCTGCCGTCACTGGCCACAGGAGTAGAGGAGAAGAGTGGAGCTGAGGAAATACTGGTGAGCTGAGTGACAGTGTGGACTTACTTTTGGGATTTGGATGAAGAAAAACACCACTTTGGACTTTGCTTAAGGAAAGCTAGTTTCCATTCATATTCTGCTCTTAAAGGGCCAGGAGATTCTCTTGTTCTTGAGATGTTCTGCAATAAACCATACCACATTAGTACCTTAGCCATACATTAGTATATATTTTAATTTTGGTTCACAGTGGCATGCAACTGAGTCTTATAACCTCTCATCAAAAACCAAGACAAGTCATCCATACTTTCCAAGGGGGAATATTGAATATTGACTCCCATTTCAGCAGAGCTGAACAGGGATTTTTCCTGGCTGTAGTCTGTAGATAGACCTTGTATATGAACAATTCATTTAAAACATTAGTATATATTCATCTTGAACACCACCATTAGTACGACTTGCTATGGGGGAGGTTTGAGGGCCTAAATCACTTGCAGTGATGAATGATTGCAAGGTGGAATTTTTAAAACATGCCCTCAATTTTTAGAATGATGCATCCAGAATATTAAATAAACTGCTGTGGTTTTCCTGGTGCTGTGGCCCAGGACCAGCTCTCTGTACATGTGGTGACTCCTGAATTTTGCAGGGGCACTAGTATCTACATGAAGTCATAGAGGAAAAGGTAAAATGGAAAGGATTCAATTGCTCAGCATGAACAGTAGCTGTTTTATAAGATACGTGATAATGTACTTATTAGAGAGCAGAAATTAGCCCTCAGACAACTAATTTCATATTTCTTTTTAATCTCAAGCATTTCTGGTAAAATACTTGTGATGGTTAAAATGCACACACACATACATTTTACAAGTGTGGATTGACTTGTACATACAAGTCCTATAATGTCATAGGAATATCACAACCAGACTCATGACCAGGACTTTGGGGTAACCATAGAAAAGACAGCTCCCAGAGACTCCTTCTCAAATGTTATGCTGAGCCCAGTGCTTGGTGTAACAGGGCTTTAGGAATGCCATTGCAGATGTTAAAACACATAGGTACATATTTTTCTATGGAGTATTGAAATATCCGAAGTCTTAGTGGATCGTGAGAGAACTTCGACATTTTTTACAAACAATGATCCAGATTCTTCTCTGTTATATCCATCTAGCCCTATTGACCTCACTGGTCATGGGTGCATCTAAGAGCAGAATTTTGCCTAGCAAGTTTAATTCATGTGACTTAGCACTACTGTGTAGCATATTTAAGAATGACAAAAATCTTTCCCCTGAAAGTTAAGGGTTTGATTTTCAGTAGATGTGGAGGTGGGCACTTGCATCATATTGAGCTTCTGTATTCCTTATTTGCAGGTGCATGTCATAGAGCAGCCTTCTCTTCCCCTGGAGCGTTCTGCTGCGACAAGCTGCCTCATGACAGACATGACACATGTGCCCTGCCTCCGTTTCCCTCTTTCAGAGTTGCAGAGATAGTCCAAGTATAAACATAGTCCTTGTGAGATTTATTTATTACAAAGGAAAACCCCAGGCACATTACAAGTCCAAGCCATATATCAGATAGAGCTCCAGCTTCCCTCACCACACTCTTGCTCTCCAGCACAACACTGGCATCCCTCCTCATACCCTGGCTGGCCCATTGGCTTCAGCTCTCCAGTGCCAAGAGTCAGCAGGCATCTTCCCCTGCTTCTCCCAGTCCTCAGCCCTTTTCAGCCTCCCAGCACTGGCTTTGGCTCCTGAAAGTCAACAGGCTAGACCACTGCTGGCTTCCTGATAATTCCATCCTCTTTCCAGGGAAGGCCTGCAGAGAGATTTCTTCTCTCTTTATCTTTTCTTGGAGACTTAGTCTAGTCTCCTGAATCTGTCTCCCTAACTCACCAGGTCTCTCTTTCCTGGTCTTTTATAGCCCCCCTGGTGCTGCCCCTGCCCAGTTAATTGGCTGAACCAGGAGCATATATTCTGGCACAAGGGAGCTGGAGCTGCTTCTTTTATAGGGGCCAGCCACCCGGTGACAGTGCACCACTGGATAAACAGGCACAAAGCCCAGCTTTCTATGCACACAGGGCAAGACAAGACACCTCTCATATAGGCACATATCTAGAAGTGCATTTACATGTAAACCTGTGGTGTGTACTTAGAAACTTACTGAAAGTCAGGCTCTATGCCTTTGGCAGTACTTGACTGCGAGCGCCTCAATCCATATCACAGCTACATATAAAAATAATGAATTAAACCACATAGTTTATAAGAGTAAATTTGGCAAAACCCCTTGATCATGAGGAAAGAAAGCACTAAGTAGAGCCAACTTTACTCTGACAAGTAACAAAATAATTACATTAATGGTACTGTTCACAATGATATTTCATATGGCACTTGGAAGTGCCAGATGGCTTTGCTTGTTTGTCCATTCATTAAATAGAAAATGCTACAGGTTCGTGTTATTTTGCACATCACACCAAAGTCATAAGGAAGTCTCTTAACTCCTTACCTCAGGCACCCATTGCCTGTCACATCATAAGTAACTTAGATGAAATGAAATCTGGAAATTATTAATACTTTACAATGTTAGGAGATCAGTTCCTCCAGTCCCCACTCTGCAAGGCTTTTGGTGGGACCCATTAAATCTGATGGCTGTAATGGGCTACTCTGCATATGCACTCTCTCATGTTTTAATGATGAAGTTATGGGAAGTAAGTTGTTGTGGACACATTATGCATCTAAAGGTCCTGGATCAGTGACAGTGGTAACTTTCTATTGTGATGTCATACCATTATGACACTAGCATCACAATATAATGTTGTTTGTATTATAGTGTGATGATTAGAGCGGGTTGGGATTTTTCCATCTGAATGATTTTTTTTTGGCAGAAAAGCAGTTTTTGCAAAAATCAAAATTTTAGGTGGGAACTTTTAATTTTGCTAAACTTTTTCAATTTTCCATGAGGAAAATCTAAATGGATTGGATTGTTTGGACCCAAAATGAAATATTTTGTTTTGTGAACTGACTCACAACATAGTCTTGAATCAGTTCAACAAAACGTTAAACTGCATTTCCCTAACAGTGCATTGTCTCACAGGAGTTGTAGGTCCGGTCCCAATTCTCTCCCACAGTAGGCTTCCAGGAAGACTACATCTCCCATAATGCAACACAGACACCACCCTGAGATGCTGCATTGTGCTCATGGGAGCCACATGACCGTGGGTGCATTATAGGTGATGTAGTCTGGCCAGGAAGCTTGGGCCATTGGGTAGAATGGGGTGGGTTGGGTTAGGGTCTAGGTGATTCCCTATAAAGAGTATTAGGAAGCTGCAGGGAGGGCAGCAGGTAGCTGCTGCCCAGGAGGGTGCAGAGAGACTGTACTGAGTGTGAAAGGCTTCTGCAGGGAAGATCCTGAGACTGGGGTAGTTTCCCCAGCTGGGAAGAGCTGGGGGTAGATTGCTAAAGCAGGAAAGCCCTGAGACACCAGGGGAGTTTAGGGCCGTGCCCAGCCTAAGTCTAGAAGGAAGATTTTTTTGTGTTTAATTTTGGACTTTAACCCAGGAGGGCTGTTGTTATTGGACTTGTAAAAGCCTCTTTTTGAGTTTATTGAGGAACCACGAGGAGAAACTAAGGCGAGGGGCTGCTTGCAGGGCTGTCCTAGGACATGAAGGGGGCATCCAAGAGGAGGCCACTTGTTGACAGGGTGCATCAGGCTCACAAGTGACAACTCCCATAGGGAAATGTGCCATGATGGAAAAAGGCAGTTTAATGTTGAACTGACTCAAAATGAAGCGTTTTGGATCAGTTCAACAAACTAAATTGAAACATGCTGATTTTGTGAATGTTGAAATGTTTTGATCAGAAGTGTCAAAATGAAATAGTGCGACATTTTTGCACTAAATTTGCTGGAATCTTTCATTCAGCCAAAAGTTGATATTTCAACTTTTCATCCTGATTTGGGATGGAAACATATGTTGGAATCGCAGGATGGAAATTGTGCATTTTCACTCTGCTGTAGTCATGGTGTTTACATGCAGAATGGAAAACCGAGATGGAGGGAAACACTTTGAAACAAGGCTCAAGTCATACACATAACCATGTGTACACCCTTAATCTGCTTGTATATTGTATTTATAACTGATGATATTTTAAGCTGTAATTGGACCTTTAATCATTTTACATTCTAAAACAGGCATTTTATTTTATATTTCAGAAAATAATATTATTATTGTGCGAGAACATTCATAGGCACAAAGGGAAAAATCAATGGGATTTAGGTGTCTAACTGCCCTGTGTGCCTCTGGAAATCTCCCCTGTTCTTTATTACAGCATGTAGAGGTGTGCAAGATGATTTGCAGAACATATAAGACACAGTCCTTGTCCTAAAGAGCTTAAAATAAAATTGTAAATATAACAAGTGAGGTTAACAAACGATCGGTGTGGGGGAATGAGGTGAAGAACTAATGAGGGATACAGTAAGAACATCCCTGAGTTATTCAGATTGTGTGCGAAACTAGGGATTGAATATGTAAAGGGACTCAACCTGGCCTCCAGTTCCATACATGCAACGTTGCCCACACAACTTTTTGCCCAACGTTACTTGTACTCCAGTCACTTGTTTCTGATGCTCATTTGTTATTTTAATTTTAAAGCACATTCTGCTACTGACTTATTATTTTGTTTGCATTACAGTAACACCTAAATGCCCCAGCAGAAATCAGAGCCCCATTGTGCTAGATGCTACAATCATATAGTAACAGACTTCCCTTTCCTAAAGACTTTATGGTCTCAATAGACAAGGCAGAGTGTTTTTCTGCAACATCCTTACTTCTTCCTTCTCCTTTCACCTACTAATTCACAAACACCTTGATCCTGCAGTCACTGAACTCAATGGAAAAACTCCCATTGGCTTTAATGATATAGGACTTGAATCAAAGATCCTTCCAGTGTGGTAGTGGGAGCATTTCTGATGTAAATAATCTCACCAATATTTATTTGCCCTAATACTTGCCTTTATTGGGACTAGTCACATATATAAAGTTAATCACATGCATAAGTGTTTGTAGGATTAGGGCACAAGAAAGTTGGTTGATATATGGGTATACGACTAGTAATAAATGCAGCCAATGCTTCTATAAGTAGGCAGCACTATGTTTTGAGATACTATCAAACTTTGGCCTCACTTACATTTTTTCTTGTCATTCAAAGGAGTTTATTTTGGTGGTTTAAGTTTGCCTGTGTGTTGCATTGACTTTCAATGTTATATCTAAATATCTTTAGCAAGTTGTTTAACATTCATGATATCAGATGCTCCCCTTGATTAATTATAAATATTATATAATAACACTGTTGATGAATAATCATGAATTCCTAACCATAAATGAAATATCACATACTTTATTAAGTGGGGCAGTAATGCTGGCAGTACTGTACTTGGTGTCTTCCTGATTTTTTTACTGATGTAGTGAAAATATTTGTATATGTACCAATATCATTATTTAAAAAAAATCACTTTAACTAAAGCCTATTATTAGAATTTTATTCAATCGTTGGAAAGAGGAAAATTGTACAAAGAGAAAGTATATGCCCTTGGCAGATAACATAGACCTGAAAATAAATGGGTTTGGAGAAATAAAACAGAAAGAGGGATCATTAGGAAACCAGCAAGCTGTTGAAAGAACAGTCAGTCAGACAGTGTCATAAAGATTTGAAATGCTGCAGTGTTTTTTTTTTTTATGGCAGTCCTCATTCAGAAAGGTCATGGCAGTATGGAGGATGAAGGGTTATCCTTTATGATCGCTAGTAATTTTAAATGGTGTAAACAAATAAATCCTGAGGATGAGGAAATGTTTATTAGCCTTCAAAGCCTTTGCAAGCATTGACTTAAGTTATTGGAGTGTTGTGGGTGTCACAGGGGGTGATTGAGAAGATCAGTACCTGTAACTATCCCCACGATATTTTAATACCTCTGACAACTGGTCATACAAAGTCTATCTAATAATAAAAAGCATAATTCTAAAATCAAAATATTATGCTATAAGATAGCTCCCAAATAAATAGACACAATGGCTAAGAGCTGTGAGAGTACAAAATGGAAAATACACCCAGCCACAAAAGGCAAGAGAGTGATAAAGATGCTGAATGGAAAAGTGGACTTAGGCAGGTTTGCAGGTTGATTTAATAATGTTAGGTTAATCCTATTTCTTTAACTTCCCTGAGTCTTTCATGTTTGAACAATGACCACAAGTAATATTGATAGTAGTCTCTCTCAAAAGGATAAGTAACTCCTATTATAAAAATAATAGGTCATGTTTTCAAAGGGCCTCAGTCTGGTCTCTATTTTGAACACTGGCACTTGTTTACACAGCTGATGAGATGTTAACATCTCTGTGCTCAGGGGATAGAATTTACTCCAGTTCAATCAGGATCTTAAGCACCTGCCTAACTTTAAGCAAAAGGTGAGTGAGATAATATCTTCTATTGGATCAACTTTTGTTGGTGAAAGGGATGAGCTTTTGATCTTACACAGAGCTCCTTTTCACGTCTGGGAAGTGTATTCAGGCCTGCTCTACACTTCAAAGTTAGGTCGATGCAAGGCAGCTTGCATCAACCTGGTTGTGCATGTGAATGGGGGCTGCGGCAAGTGGCGGCCAGGACATCCCTCGGCCTGCGCCGCTTCCCACAGCCCCCATTGGCCTGGAACGGTGAACCGCGGCCAGTGGGAGCCGCGATCGGCCGAACCTGTGGACGCTGCAGGTAAACAAACTATCCCGGCCCGCCAGCGGATTTACCTGATGGGCCGCATGCCAAAGGTTGCCGATCCCTGGTCTAGACTAAATTTGTCTCCCACCGATGTAAGTGCCTTGATATGCCAACATAGTAATACTACTTCCTGAGTGGCATAGATCTATGGTCAATGCACTTAGGTCAATGCAGCTGTCCCACAATGCCCCATACTGACTGCTCTGGTCACCATTGTGAACTTCTCTGCTCAGGGGTCAAGGAGACCGGAAGCCCCAACTCCCCTTTAAAGCCCCACAAATTTTTGGAATTCCTTTTCCTGATTGCCCGGCTTGGCTAGCACCCCTAGCAGCTCTCCATTGTTAAGTGAAACTGCCCAGCTGACCATGCCAGCTACACACTCCAGATGCATTTCTGCCTGTAGTAGTTGGGAGATATTGGATCTTCTGGGCCTGTGGGGAGAAGAGGCTGTGCAGGTACAGCTCTGAAACAGCCATAAAAATGTCAACATCTAGAAGCAGATTACTCAGGGGATGCCGGAGAAGGGGCACGATAGGGACCAGCAGCAGCGCCACATGAAAACCAAAGAGCTGTGGCTGCTTTTACAATGAGCTGCATGTCATAATTGACGGAGACCCCACAACCATACCCCACAGCACTGTGGATACCTCAGGGAAGCCTGAGTCACAGGCCTCTGCAATGAACAGCAAGGAGGACGATGAGGTGGTGGACAAGGAAAAGGAATATGCATATAGGTGACTGGGATCCAGCTGTGCGGCGAGCCAGGACTTGTTTTTGACTCCAGCGCATTCCTGCCAGTCGAGCATGGGCAAGCCCAATGCAGGGGAAGGAACCATGGGTAGGTATGTACATACATTTTTCATTTCAGAGATGCCCCCCTGGCCCCAAATAGCAGGATACATCTTTTGACTTTTCATTAATTTACTCCTGCTAGAGTAGATAATGGTGCAACCAGGAGAACTAGAGTTGCTCTGTGCTTTTCATTCCCCCTCTAGAATTAGGCAGGGCGGGGGTATGCAGAGCAGTTTGTTTATGTACACAGGGATGTCATTGAATCCTCCTCAGTGATCTTGATGAAACTTTCATGGAGGTACTCTGCAATATTCTGCTGCAGGTTTCTAGAGATGGCAGCCTTATTTCTTCCTCCACAGTAGAACACTTTCCATGCCAGGTTTCAGATTAGCAGCCGTGTTAGTCTGTATCAGCAAAAAGAACAGGAGTACTTGTGGCACCTTAGAGACTAACAAATTTATTTGAGCATAAGCTTTCATGGGCTACAGCTCACTTCATTGGATGCATAGAACGGAACATACAGTAAGAAGATATTTATACATACAGAGAACATGAGAAGGTGGAAGTAGCCATACCAACTGTAAGAGGCTAATTAATTAAGAGAAGCTATTAACAGCAGAGGAGAAAAACTTTTGAAGTGATAATCAAGATGGCCCATTTCGGACAGTTGACATGAAAGTGTGAGGCTATTTCAACATGGGGAAATAGATTCAATTAGTGTAATGACCGAGCCATTCCCAGTCTCTGTTCAAACCTAAGTTAATGGTATCTAGTTTGCATATTAATTCAAGTTCAGCAGCTTCTCGTTGGAGTCTGTTTTTGAAGCTTTTCTGTTGCAAAATTGCCACCTTAACGTCTGTCACTGAGTGATTAGAGAGGTTGAAGTGTTCTCCTACTGGTTTTTGAATGTTATGATTCCTGATGTCAGATTTGTGTCCGTTTATTCTTTTGCGAAGAGACTGTCCGGTTTGGCCAATGTACATGGCAGAGGGGCATTGCTGGCACATGATGGCATATATCACATTGGTAGATGTGCAGGTGAACGAGCCCCTGATGGCATGGCTGATGTGATTAGGTCCTATGATGGTGTCACTTTAATAGATATGTGGACAGAGTTGGCAGCGGGGTTTGTTGCAAGGGTAGGTTCCTGGGTTAGTGTTTTTGTTGTATGGTGTGTGGTTGCTGATGAGTATTTGCTTCAGGTTGGGGGGCTGTCTGTAAGCGAGGACAGTCCTGTCACAATCACAGCTTCACCTATCTGTTAGTGTATCTGTAGTTTAAATTGACATGAATGTTTTTTCCCCTTTATAAGTTCTGTTCTCTGAATTAATTTAAGTTTTATTATGTTTTGAATGTATTTGTTTTAAAATTGCACTTTTTTTGCACTGATTTTGTTACACAATAAAATTCTGTTGTTTGGAACATAATTCATCTTTATCAGTTCACAATGGATGCTGCCGAGTGCTCAGCAGTTCTGAAAGCAACCAATTATCTGTTACTGCACAGTGTCGTACAACTCATCGGATCATTCACAAACAAAATTAATAAGTGCATTGACAATGTTTTATTCCTACACGCATAGCACATGATTCCTACCAGGCCACAAAAGAGCAGGGCCAGGTAGAGCACAGTAAAACAAATGTATTCACCCACAAAAGCTTATGCTCCAATACGTCTGTTAGTCTATAAGGTACCACAGGACTCTTTCTCGCTTATTTCAGGCCAGATGACTCCTTTGAAAAGCATTCTCTCTAGAGACTTTCTGGTTACACAGCACAGGTTGTTGTATTTTTCTTTCTCTGGTTCTTTTTATTATTAGAAACATTTGCATGAAAACAGGATCTTTGTTTTTGATAGTTCATCTGCTCATTCCTCCCTTGAGGTCATACGCTTCTGTTTACAAAATTATGCAACAACCAACTGTGATGTCATAAACAGAATATTTTAATTTCAAGTAAGAATAAACCTCAGACATAGATGAACTCTTAAAAACAGAGATCCTCTTTCCATGCTGATGTCAATAAAAATTACTTAAAATACATGTTTCTATAAACAAAATTTTACCTTAAAATGCACTTCAGACTTTTCCAGTCTTAAAAAGAAATATGAAATCTCTAAACAAGAAGAGCTTTTACCTTTTAGTGCTTCATTTTTCACATACTGTGAAACAGAGTCATGACTTTCTTCATTTGGGATGGCTCCCAAATATGCCAACCTCTTCATGGCCCACCTTGAGGAAGAATTTTTTGAAAAACCAATGATATACCTCAGATACATCAATGATATTTTCATGCTCTAACCTAAACTCCAACACAACTTCAACAATCGCCACCCATCCATCAAATGCTCTCCAGAACACTGCCACATCAGCATCAACTTCCTGGACACCACAGTCAGCCTCAACAATGGAACCCTACAGACAACCATATACAAGAAACCTACTGATCACCACACCTACCGTCACAGATCCAGTAACCCCCACAAACACACCAAGAAATCTGTTATCTGCTGCCTGGCACTCAGATACCACAGAATATGCTCCAAGGAGAAAGTCCAGGATACATACCTTAAAACTCTTAAAAGCACCGTTACCACATGAGGACACTCCAGCAGAGAAATAGATCACGTCATGGAATGGGCCACCCAAATACTCCGAGAGAACCTGCTTCAATACAGAAATAAAACCCCCACCCACACATCCCTAATAGAAATCTACCACCTCACACTGGAACCCATACAGGGTATCATCAAATAATTACAACAATTACATACTTGATGGGGACCACATCTTGAAATAAATATTTCCGGAACCCCCTCTTCTGGTCTTCAAACATTACCCACAACCTCACCAAAGGGGTTTTTTGCCTTCCTCTGCAGCATGGGGCATGGGTCACTTGCGGGTTTAAACTAGTGTAAATGGTGGAATCTCTGTAACTTGAAGTCTTAAACCTGATTTGAAGACTTCAGTAACTCAGCCAGAGGTCAGGGTCTATTACAGGAGTGGGTGGGAAAGGTTCTGTGGCCTGCAATGTGCAGGAGGTCAGACTAGATGACCATGATGGTCCTTTATGACCTTAAAGTCTATGAGTAAAGCTCCTCATCCGAAGTAATCTCCACACAGACCAGAACACACCAACTCAAAGAAGCAGTAGGTCTTGCCAGAACAACAGTTGTAAAACCTGCAGACATATCTCTACTGCTGTGATGATCAATACCTCCCACAACACCACTTTCAAGATCCACGGGTCTTACATAGGCCTATCACAATATGTGGTGTACCTCATCCAGTGCATCAAATGCCCCAACAATTATGTGGGTGAAACCAGACAATCACTTCACTCTCAAATGAACTCACATAGAAAAATGGTAAAAGACAAAAAAACCCAAAAACCCTATCACCTGTGGGCGAAGACTTTTCACAAAACAATTACTTCATATCTGACCTCTGAGGCCATGTCCTCAAAAGAAACCTGCACACCTTCAAAAGATGAGTCCAGGAGCTTAAATTCATAACTTTGCTAGACAAAAAAAAATCATTGACTTAATAAGGATACTGGTTTGATGTTTCATTACAACAATCTTTAACCTACTAACTCTCCTTTGACCTATGACCGCAGGTGTTAAAGGCCCACTTCATTTTGAATTGTTCCTTGTAACAGGTGGTAACTCCTATGCTTAACAATCTGTTCCACCTTAAATTTAGCTCAGACACTCTCATTACCTTTCCCAGACTTGAAGAGCTCTGTGTAGCTCAAAAGATTGTCTCTGTTCCACCAACAGAAGTTGGTCCAATAAAAGAACCCATAATATTATCTGTATCCCATAATTTGCAGACCTTTTTTTCAAATACCCACAAACCCAAATCACCCTCCTGGCTGTCCACCATCTCTGACAGAAGCGTGGAGCCTGCACAGCTCTGCACTATTGTCATGAGCCCTGCAAGTACAGGGTGCACAATCCTGCCATATTTCAGGTTTCAGAGTAGCAGCCGTGTTAGTCTGTATCAGCAAAAAGAACAGGAGTACTTGTGGCACCTTAGAGACTAACAAATTTATTTGAGCATAAGCNAACTAGTGGTATCGCACCTTATGAAGGTTTACAGTGGCTGTAGAACTTTCAGCTGCTCAAGGCAACATTACTGTCCCTCCAGCACAGGGACACCAAAATGAGAGCTGTCCTGACAGTTGAGAAGTGAGTGGCGATCGCACTGTGGAAACCTGTAACACCAGATTGCTACTCGTCAGTCAAAAGTCAATTTGGAGTTCGGAAATCCACCACAGGGGCCAACATGCAGCTGACCAGAGCAATTAATTTCCTCCTGCTACTCAGGAGTGTGACTCTCGGCAATGTGCAGGAAATAGTGGATGGAGTTTTAACAATGGGATTCCCAAACTGCGATGGAGAGATAGATGGCACACACATTCCTATTTTGGCATTAGACAACCTTGTCACTATGTTAACAGAAATGGTTAATTTTCCATCCAAGCATTGGTCGATAACTGAGGATCTTTCACTGACATCAATGTGAGCTCGTCAGGGAACGTGTATGACGCTTGTCTCTTTAAGAACACTGGACTGTTTAGAAAGCTGCAAGCAGGGACTTTCTTACCCAAACAGTAGATTGCCATTCAGAATGTTGAAATGCCAGTTGCAATCCTGAGGGACCCAGCCTACACATTGCTCCCCTGGCTCTTGGAGCCAGACACCAGCCATCTCGACAGCATCAAGGAATGATTCAACTACCAGCTCAGCAGGTGCAAAATGAGAGTTAAATGTGCTTTTTGGTTGATGGAGGTACGCTAGTGTGTTTACTCACAAGATTGGATCTCTGTGAGAAAAAATACCCCAATGGTTATAGCTGCCTGATGTAGCCTGCATAGTATCTGTGAAGTAAAGAATTTGAACTGCCACATACAAGGGCTATTAGAAAAGCTCAGCGTGGGAGCTATATGGCTCCGGGAGGCTTTGAAAGACCATTTTAACAGTGAGACACACTAATACATAAGAACATAAGAACGGCCGTACTGAGTCAGACCAAAGGTCCATCTAGCCCAGTATCCTGTCTACGGACAGTGGCCAATGCCAGGTGCCCCAGAGGGAGTGAACCTAACAGGTAATGATCAAGTGATCTCTCTCCTGCCATCCATCTCCACCCTCTGACAAAGAGAGTCTAGGGACACCAGGACTCTTTCTCACTTTTTACAGGTCCAGACTAACATGGCTACCCCTCGGATACCTGGCCTGAAATGACAGTTTGCCTTTGTATATTTAAAGTATTAAAATAGTGTATATGGTAAATTTTCAGTACTCTGTATGACAAATCTGATATTTTATGCAGTATAAAAAATCTTATTTTATAACATACATTAATGCAAGAAATCACAACTTTGAATGTGTTAAAATGACAATGGTGTGTGTCTTCTATGAGGCCCTGAAACCCACAAAGAGTGGGTTGAGTTTTACTGCTATTATCTGCACTGGGAGTTGCGGGTGTTCATGATTTCATTAGAAATAAGTGATGCAGCAAGGAGGCAGAATTGTTGGAAAGAGATATTTAATGAGCATGCATACAAACTATTGTTACATGCTAAGAGGCCTGTGTTTTAGATTGTGTAATGATGATCTACCCTGGGTAGGATGCAGCAATTTGTTGCACTGTCTCTCAGGCAATGCATGATGGAGATTGTGGCTCAGAGCCATAATCTCCCTCCTGGTTCCTTCACGGCTGGGGAAGGAGTAAACTGCAATGGGTGTATCTTTGGTGTAGCCCAGGCAGCCCAATGCACTGGCACAGCTACTCTGCCTAGTGAAATGGACATGGGTGGAGCCAAGAATTCCCCCATTTTCTACCCTGTTCTTCATTCTCCTATCCACCTGTACCTAGGGGATGAGTGGGATGGGGTAGGGATGAGATGGGGAGTAGTAGCTCACTGGAGTCTGCTTCCTCTCCTGCTTTGCTCCCCATTATGCTCCCCAGTATGTCCCTTGCTTCGTCATGTTAGCCGAGTCAAAATTTAGCCCTATATTTTTACTCTACTACATACTGCTCTTTCAGCTATTTGTACCTGTATTTTCCTGACAGCATAGATAGCTAATTTGCATAGGTTTGCTAGGAACTGATTTTACTCCCACTGAAGTCAATGGTTACATTCCCATTAATTTTAATGGGAGCAGGATTAGACCTACTTACTTTATAGGAAAAACATCCCTTTGCCTTTGCACGATGTAAGTGAGAGCAGATTAGTGCTTTGAAGTAAAGGGGGGAAATGTAGAAATTGTAGAAATGAATGAAGGTGTGATAAAATTCTCATAATATCTGCTTCTAATTTCAGAGAGATTCAAAGCAATAATGTCCTGAATTAGACTGTATATGTTTATATATGAAAAAGTTCTGGTTTTTGCCATGGTGTCTTGTACAGAGAAATAGGATGCGTACCAAAGATTAATAGATACAGATAATGAATTCTGAAGAATTCTAAGCATGATTCATGAAGATTTGTATTTATGTTTTGTTGGAGCTTTTAATAAACTCATCTGCTGTACCTCATGTTTATTTTGCAGGCAGCTGGTAGAAAGACTTAATGTTGTTTTCCACTTTAATTGCATTTCTCTTTTGGGGCCCAGATTAGTTAAAGCTTTGGAAGTGCAGAACCAACAAGCTTTTGGGAGCTTCTGCAGGCCAGCACCAGCTAAGCTGTTTTTTTTTTATTGACAAGAGCTCATAATGAATATAAAACCACATCTATAATCTCCTGCTGAGGGATGAGCAAACTGGTTTAGATAAAATCAATCCTACCATTTTCTCGAACTTTTATTCATTTTTAGAACCCAGACCAAACTTTTAGAAAATTCTGACGTATCTAGTAAAGGAACCCCCAATCTCTTTCCCTCAGAGGTGGAGATGGGAGAGGTCCAACCATCCCATTCTTCCCTACACCCACTTGCCTACCTCACACTGCCTTTGAAGGTAGAGACCAAGTAGTAGACTCCTGCCCTTTCAGAAAGCAGACAGCTGAGCCATTCATTTCACCCAAATCTGGTGGCCATCTTTATGGGCAGGCATTTTTCACTTCAGCAGTGGGACCCACAAACACTCTGCTGAGTCCTGCAGCTGCTAGCTTGTTAATAATGTTGAAACATGCTGTGATTGAGAAAGATGTCACACAAAGCACTGCTGCATTCACAAACCCTCATTGCCCGAACAGGGCTCAAAAGCTACTCACACATGGAAGATGTGTAATGAGATTTGAAGGAAGAATGGGCCGGCCAGTCTTTCTCTGAAAAGCTGATAGAGGGCAACAGGTTAGCCAGCTCTGTCCCCTAAATATGCCAGAGGGAGCTCTGAATCCTAAATCTGCCCAAGGGTTACTGCTGGGTCTTCCACTTTGGAGATGATATCCAAGCAGGGAGGGCCTAGGCCTCTATGTGGGGAGGGCATCTCTTTGATGTCTGTGACTTAGTTACATATCTACGAATACGAGGTGCTAAAAAGATCAGATAAACTCTTATGTAACTCCTTATAGAAACTGAACAGGGATTTCAGATCTCTTGAAGTGTTCCAATCCTTTCTCTTGTCACGCTTCCACTACCGTGTAATACATTTGGGCTATTGAGGAAGACCCTTGCTTGATGGTGTTTAATCTGACCTTTTTAGTCCTTGTTTATGCCTTTAAAAGTATTACTACATTTGAAAGTCTTTCAGTTATAAAGATTACATGTAGTACAAAGATGATACAAAAAAATCTACTCATTACCTCTGAGCAATATTACTGTAACTACAATGTACAGTTCATGGTTGATAAAACAAGAGAAGAAGTTCAGAGAAAAATAGTATGAGCTAGTCCCACAATAGGTGTATGTTAAAGGTGTGACAGATGTGGGGGTAGTAGAATGCTCACTATATGCCTATGCTGCTTGAATTCAGTGTGGTCTGTGCATGAAGGCGACGTAATGGCTTCTCTAAAAAGAACACCCAAATGCGCTTGAAAGACAATGGGGCAAGCTGTTTGCTTCAAGGATCCTGTCTCCAACAAGTTCAAAAGCAAAGCTGGAGTTACCAGATCAAAGCAATATAAACCAGTTAAAAAGTGTCCTGATGCCTGTGAAGAGGATTAGTTGTCATGGGCTGCTCAGAGAGTTGTTAGTGAGCTCTGACAGTGAAACAAGCTGACAAAGAGGAAATCTGTGGAAATGTGTCTAGGGAGCTAGTTCTACCAGGTTCCCCAGGTGGGACATGTTTAAACACCTGGTAGGCTAGACATGTGTATAGTCTTTTTATTGTTTTTAAAATGTGTTTTCTCTTAAATGCTTTAGTTCCAAATATTAAATGCTTTGCTTTAAGGAGGCTGATTGGTCCATAATTACTAGCCATTGTCCCAGAGGGAACAGAATTGCAGTGTCTGGACATGAGTCAGATCTGCTGAAGTAAATCATGGTTGATAAACATGGGACTGCAACTTGGAGCCTTCACTGAGAGTGGGAGAATCACATAATTCCACCCCAACGTGGACAGCTAGAGACCTGAGCACTAGAAGAGGTGCGATCAGAGAGATCAGGAGGGGTTAATAAATATAATATATATATGTGACAGTCTGTATCCCATGTTCACTATTTTTATAAGACTATGATAAATTTTGTACACATTATGCCTTGTGAGGTAACATTTGAAAACTCATAATCTGCTGAACATTATTGTCCAGATAAACTATGTGTCTCAAGGTTGTATGCAGTTATAAGATTCTACTGTATCACATTGTGTTAACATGTTCAAAAGTCAGAAAAGCAGGGCCAAACTAACTCTCTGGAGACAAAAGACACACTAACACCCTGGCCAGGTATCAGCAGAATCAAATGGACTATCATGGACTATCACCTGAATAAGCGGCCATTCTTTGGCAGGAAGAAGGGTGTGAGGTGAGAACGTTACATATTAGCAAAGACACAGTTGGGAGTTTCCATGTAAGCAGACTGGCTGTTCCTGAACCCCAGCTGGAGATAATCCTCAAAGAGGGGAGAGGGTATAAGAATGAGAAACAGAGGCCCCTAAATCACCTCTCCCCCCATCTTTACTCATGGCCGCTACAATGCTTGAAAGAAAAAGGAAGCACCTTTGAACTGGGGGAAGGGTCCTGGTTCAGAGGCTCTTTAGTCAGTACAGATTGACGTAAGCATATGGTGGGATAAAACCTTTGCGTTGAATCCATTTAGCTTGCTATAATAGGTATTAGTTTGCGTATTATCTTTTATTTTCTTTGTAACCAATTCTGACTTTATGCCTCATTACTTGTAATCACTTAAAATCTATCTTTCTGTAGTTAATAAACTTGTTTTATTGTTTTATCCAAACCATTGTGTGTTTGGGTTGAAGTGTTTGGGAACCTTCACTTGAGATGACAAGGTCTGTGCATATCATTTTCAATTGATGAAATGACAGACTTTCTGTAAGCTTGTATTGTCCAACAGATCTGGGCAGTACAAGATGCACATTTCTGGGGGTGAGGGGCTGGAACTGGGAGTTTTGCTGGTGTTTCCCTGTATGTAATTCATGAGCATTCATGTATGAATGCTAGCATGAACATTCATGTAGCATGCTAGAGCATTCATGTAACTCAGCTGGAAGTAATTTTGCATGCTAGAGCCTGTGTGTGAGCAGTATATTTAGATATCCTGAACAGATCTTAATATATTATCATCTCATATTTAAATTAACATGAGGGGAAAATGGGAAGAAAAACTTTAAGAAAATCTCTCTGGAGTATCTTGTCTTCCTGTGTCTCTGTCAAGATTGTAATGTCTCCTTGGTGGGCTTTATTTTGGTATCTGTTTGTGTGCAGCATCAAGTACACTGTAAGCACTTAACAACCATCAACAACATTATTGGGCCACAATCATAAGTGAAAAATAAAGGAAACGATGAGAGGTTGTTACAGCAGAATGAAAGACCCAAAAGACCAAAATGGTTTTGGCGCACGCAGTGTGCAAATTTAAATTCTGGTTATAGCTACACTGGACTTATAGGGAAAGGTTTATTCTTCTGTGTGAAGAAAATGGCTACCATCTAAGAGATTTACACTAGAATTGGAGGTGGAATACACCAAAGAGGTGCATGGAATTACTTCAAATGTTTTTATTTGAAGGGTATGAGGGAGTGAGTTTGTTTATCTTGTGTGATGTCATGCAGTCAGGGCCGGTGCAAGGCCCACCTTGCGCCACACCCCCACCCAGCTAACCCCGCCCGCCGCCCCCCCGTGGCATCTAACCACGCCCACCCACCATGCCCACCAGAGGAGCCCCCCCCCCCGGCAGCTAACCCCGCCCGCCACCCCCCCCACCCGGGGAGCCCGCCACCCTCCTCCCTGCAGCTAACCCCCCCGTTGCAGCTAACTCCGCCCGGGGAGCCCCCATCCGTGGCAGCTAAACCCTCCCCCCCGTCAGCGGCAGCCAACCCCGCCACCCTCGCCCGGGGAGCAAACCCTCTGCGGAAGCTAACCCCGCCCCAGCTCACCTCCGCTCCGCCTCCTCTGCTGAGCATGCCAGTGCTGCTCTAATTGTCCTCCCCTCCCAGGCTTGCGGCGCTGATTGGAGGAGAATTAGAGCGGGGGCTGTGTGCTCAGCGGAGGAGGCAGAGTGGAGGTGATCTGGGGCGGGGAGCAGTTCCCCTGTGTGCCCCCCCCGTTACTGTGGGCAGCCCTCCCCGCCCCCCCCCCCCAGCTCACCTCCACTCAACCTCCTCGCCTGAGCGGGCTTTTAGGTGCCCTCAACCACTAGGCGCCCCAGGCGGCCGCCTAGTTCGCCTAGTGGTTGCACCGGCCCTGCATGCAGTGACTTCAGTGTAAAGCAAAAGACTTACAGTTTGTGGGCCAGGTCCTCAGGGTTCACTCTATCTGTCTTGCAGCACTCTCATGGCTATGTTGACACCCCAATGGGTCAGCCCAGCAGCTGGGAGCAGTAGACATGTCTTTTTGCCAGCTCTACACAACCAGAGGGTTTCTTTACATTGGGGTGATCCTCCTATGGCAGGCTACATGAACTTTAGGTCCAGAATCAACTAGCAGTGGAGTGCAAAGTGGCAACCCTAGGCCCTGACCATAATGCCTGTGGACTTCAGTGAGCATTGACTCAGATAACCGAAGTCCTTCTATTGACTTCAGTGGGCACTGAATGTATTTAGGCACTGTATGGATTAGGTCCATAATGTATATGAATATTATGGCATGGTTTCTAGCTATTTTTTCATAATATGATCAACCCACCTGATTCTTTCCCCTTCACTAATGTTGAAATCATAAAATCACAGCATTAGAAGGGACTGCAAGGGTCATCTTGTCTAACCCCCTGCCAAGATGCTCAATAGTTGAACAAGAAGCTGAACAGAAAATAAAAAGCTTTTTAGATCACAAATAAAAAGGGACAAAATCCAATCATAAACCAGCCTTTATACATCTGCAGCCAAACAAAGACACTGTAGTCTATTATGATTCTATCTTTATTTTATTACTTAAATTTGCAGTGTCAGCCCTTACACAATGTGTTTAACTTTTTATTTTTACAATGGGGATTGTGTGTCTAGTGGGTAGTTGAAATGTGTAAAATTATTGTGAAATCTTATTCAAGCATTTATTGAATTTAGTGACAAACAGATAAATTCATTTAGTCTGTATTTTATCTACTATGTTTTACTTTAAAAAATGGAAAAGAAAAGAAAAGAAAAGAAAAGAAAAAAGACAAACATTCCTATAATAGGAATAATATAATTTCAGGTTTTCATAAAAGACAATGTAATCTATTCCCCAAATTATGGCAGATTTTTTTTTATTTGTACTATACTATGTATATATTTGTAAATAGATCTTATATAGTTTGGTATTCAGTATAAATGCTGTCAGTTTTGTTATTGTAAAAAGCTCTAGTCATTCTTAGCCTGTGTATTGTGATCTTCTGAGCATATACTCTATGCTTATGCCCGCCTACCCACAATCCTTGGAGTCATCACTAGCATAGTTCAGGATGTGTATGTACAATGCTGTATCATAGGTAGGTTTGGAAGGAATAGTGGTAAATGTCAATTTCACTGTATTCACAAACTGATGGAAAAATATTTCCATCTATGATAATAAAAATGTACATATAGGTAATGTAATGCAATAGGATGCTTGAGAACTTACTAGAGTTTGATTTAAGGATATTTACTTTATAGATGTTGAACTTTGATGTTGACAATTTGTGTTTCAAAGGTTATAAAATTATAATGTCTCCTGTCATTAAATAGTTCCTGTCTGACACCCTCCCCATAATTTCCTGTGAAAATCCTGTCGAAGCTGTGAAAATTTAAATCAATATATAGAAAAAATGCCTAAAACGCATCATTTATCAAAACTGAAATTTTAAATAGTTAAAAATTGGAAAAAATGCTTAAAAATTAACATTGATAATGTCTGTTGAAATTATATAACAAAAATTGAATTCTGCCAAGCCCAATCATAGGTCAGTAATTCCTTGGCTGAGTGAAGAGAAACACTTTAATTTAATTTGGGACCAACTGGCTCTGTAGTCCTGTCAACTGCTGTCAGCTCTTGTTTCTTTCACATAGCTGTTATATCTGCAGCCTTTTTGGATGCTACATCTGCTGTTTGTGGCATTTCAGGAAGAATAATGAGGACAGAATTCAGAGTTGAGGAAAATAATAGTCAACATCATCAACAAAATAAATCTCCAAGTATGGTATCTCAAATGGGAGCTTGATGTGAGATCAGGTTGAGGCATGCTAGGAGAGATGCACAGACCCTGGGTTAAGTACTGCAAGAGCGATGTTGGAGAGTGGTCGGAGGGAAGGAAGGAAAGCATAGCTTCTGGGAAAGAGTTGGGAAGGATAACAATTGAGGCAGTGGGAACGGGCAGTGAAAATAGATGCAAGGGGAGAAAACAGGCCTGCTGACCATATCCTTGTGAACCTGATCCAACTCCCATAAGAATTAAGAAAGAGGCTTCCATTGACTTCAGTTTTAGCTGGACAGGGCCTTTCATGAGGAAGGTTGGGAGTGAGTCATAGAGCAGAGTAGGAGGCATTTTCCTTTGTGGGCGTAGGCTTGGAGTGAAGTGGTCATGGTGGTATATTTTGAAGTATGTATTTTGTGGGAAGATAGGTGGTGGGCTGAGAGTGGGACAGGGAGCAAATCTGAAGTCTTTTAGTAACCACTCTCCCTCCATGACAACTTTATCATCATAATAAATGCATTTAGGCATGATAGGCAGGGTATCAGAAATGTGAGGTCATGCTGGTATGAAAAAGGGTAAGTGCAGCTCTAATATAATTTCCTTTGACTGAAAGGCCCAAAGTATTTGCTCAAATAAGTTAAAATTATTTTTTCATAGGTTTTTATTTCGGTTGTACTCATTGTTTCCAAGTAAATTAGGTTATTTAACTAACAGATTGCAGACATTTAAGACATGGTTTTTAAAATTGTTTTCTGCATACATAATGAGTTTTACATCTTTATTTTAAGAGTTAGGCTACACTCTGTAGGCCTGGTTCTCAGTGAAAAGTTTGGAAAACATTCAGATCACTTGACGGTGGGAGGGAGGGAATCATAAGAAAGGAGCAGATCTAAATAGTTATATGTATAGATAACTGTGAAGTATGTGGGGCTGATTCCTCAGAGGTTTGCAAGGTTTATTGGATGTGTAATAGGACATCATTTAAATTGGATTATGATTTCATTTTGTTAAAGGGTCCACTCACTGTAGGTGTGCCTCCTTGTGGCTGGATCTGGGAATTAGCTCTCACCTAGTCTGATGCCCCCTTCCATTGGCTGCTCGCACTGTGGCCCCCCTCTCTCTCTCTGTGACTCGGAGAAGCTTCCTCTTTGTGACTCAGCCCTCGGGCAAGATCACTATATAGTCCCCCCCATCATGGGGTGTATGGACCCCATCTGGCATGGTGACTAAGGAGTTAATACAGCAACCATCAGCCAGTGCTGATTGGCAGGCTCACAGTAGCTGGGAGAATAAAAGAGCTGAGAAGCAGAGGGACAGGGTGGCTGCCAGAGGAACAAGTAGGCTGGAGAAGGAAAGTCCTGCCAGCTAGCTGATGAAAAGCCACCCAGAGACAACACCCTAGAGAAGGGACGACTGGACCTACACAACTAAGGGAGATAGAAAGGAGCTCAGGGCACAGAAGGAGGAGTTGTTGAAGCTTGATTCTACCTGTCTGGTTTAAGGGCCCCAAACTGGAACCCAGTGGACTGGGTGGGCCTGGGGTCCCTTACCGACCCCTCAGAGTCTTAAGAACCAAAGGGGTTTCTAGACCCCTGAGGATCAGGACTAAGCTAACCTCACCAAGTATAAGGGGAAACCATATATCTCAATGGGACTGTGGCTAACACCTTTCATAGCCCAGAATGGGACTACCATAGGGGCTCAGGCAAGAGGAGCTGACTGATTGCCCCGCCAGACCGAGTAGACTCTATGCAATGCTGTGCCTGACCAGAAGGGAAATTGTCACATTAGCACATCTGCTCACACCCCCATTCCTGGGTAACAAAGTCCCACTGGACAAGATGTCCAGATGCTGTCTCAGGTGGTCTTCCATTCCAAGTATCTTGGTCTTGTGCCACTTTCCCAGTGGCTGGTGGAGGAACACAGGTCCTACCTCTATACTGGGTTCCAGCCCAGGGGCCCTATAACCAGCAGCCAAGGTCTGCATAGTTCCACTCCTTGCTACTGTTTCCCTGGTCATCTTCCTACCCAGCCTTTCTCAGACTTTCTTCCCTGTAACTTCTATAGGTTCACTCTTCTTTCAGGGCTAGGGCTTATTCTGGTTCCTCAGTGTCCTCCTCATCACCTTTCTGAGAGTCCCTCCCTTCACTCTCTTCTGCTCTCAACTTCCTGGCTTTATACTAACCAGCCTGCTCCTGCCCCACTGGGACTCATGATCAACTAAGCCTGTCCCTCCCTTCAAGTGCAGCCAAGTACCATAACTGGGCTCTCAGGCCAATATTAATACCTTCAGGGCCTCTGTGGGGTACATTCCCTATCACACATTAATATTAAAAGCTATTTTATCAGAGAAGAACACAGTTGATTCTGCAGGATGACAGGGTGGGACTGCACTAATGGCATTGTCTCAATATATCTTTTTAATAGCTATTATATAATTGTCTGGAATATTCCATTGTACATCTAGAGCACTAAGAATACCATACAGTAGATGTACAGTAAGAGTAACATTGTACTAGTGATCTGACCACCCTTATTATTCTTATTACTATACAATTACAATACACCTGTCAGTGCCAAACTTTAGCAATTGTCTTTGCCAGTACTTTCCCTTTACTGGGAAGTCTGCTCCACTTTTGCTGAGGGAATATACTGAACCCACCAGAAAGATATTAGTGATTTTTATTTTAAGTACATGTTAATGGTTTAATGAAAAATATTTGTATTCATACAATTCTCTTGGACATCCTCATACTTCAGTGCTAATTTTGTATCAAAGAGGGGTGGGATTCCTTAGCCCAGCCCTCACCTCTTGCTGTGGGAGAAGTGGAGCCCAGATATTTGCGTTGAGCTCAGTCCACTGTTGCCAATATTTTGAAAAGCTCAAGGAAATCTGGGTCTTTGAGGCTTAAACTCTGTGTTGTGTGAAGTCTGGAGAATTGTTATATAACATTTCAATCAATGTTTGTAATCATCACAGGTCTCCCTGAGTTAATTGAGTGTTATCCTCATTTTGCAGATGGAAAACTGAGGCAGAAAGGTAGTCTGAGGGAGAATCATACCTTCTGCTACATTTGACTGAGAATTATGCAAATAAGTAAAACGATAGATGAATATTGATATACAATAATATTTTAAAAATTCCTAGCTGAACTACAGTTGTTGAAATAAAACTATTGTAACTACATGTGTTAACAGCATACGATACTCCTAATATAGTACACTCTGTATCTCTACCAGAGTTCTTACATTTCAGCTATCTTATTATAATGGATACAGTTAGATTCACCTTAATATTCATTTACTCAGTGCAATTTAATTTATTATTTCTTCAGCGTGTCCTCCATACATTCTGTCTGAACACATGGTACAAGGAGTTAAAAAATAATGAGATGATGTCTTTCAAATTGGAGAATCCCTGTCAGAAGAGGGAAAGAGATTGAATCAGTGCTTCTCCCCAGCCTGGCTCCATCCCTTTCTGGGACAGACCTACTCACTTGGCGGGGGGGGGGGTTGTTCCTCCAAAGGAACAGGGATTGAAGGTGGTTTGCAACTCTCTGCACCCATGCCAGGATGACCTACCATCACTGCAGCCTGCATATGAATTAAAGAGCAAACTTTCTTAAGAGGAGGAGGAGGAGGAGCAAGATCTCAAAAGTTGAAATTTAAATCAATCACGACATTAACATTTTTGCAGGGACATAGCACTGTCTCAAAGTCTCCTTCTAGAAATAAAACATTATCATGAAGGTGGAGAGTGACAGTGAGCGTTTCCATTTCTCTGATCTGATGCACTGTGACCTTATTTATTATAGGCATGTCTCATTTTAGCTAGAAAGATGTTCTATAGTTCTAGGCTGCTATCCATAATAATTTCAGGAGTGAGCATTCTTTTACTCTCCAGTTATCTCATGGTTCTTTTTCCAGTGACTCAGAAAGTGAAAGGTAATTTTTGGTTACAAATTTTTTTTCTTGTGCACTCTAATGAAATAGTGTTCAAAAATGTTGTTACAAAACAGAGCCAGAAAGCATGTGAATGTTTCCTTATCACAACTCCCTTTCCAGCAATTCAGAGAACTAGATATTTTTATCTCATATTGAATATTTGGAGTTCTAAAGAAATACAAGATGGCTTTCCACTGAAATTCCCTCCAAGAAGAATATTGTGTATTTTAATGAGAACATTTAGACAGTATTCCTATATCTTTTTATATGTGGCTGACATTCTTGTACCCATTTATGAAGGAATATAAACAGAGTGACCTTATTTTATCTCTCAATAAATTGTGTGTATTTGTGTGTCTGTTTCTCTCCCCCTTTGTTAAATAACTCTTTTGGACTCTTATTCCCTCCTTATTTTGAAGAAAAAAATCCTCCTTTTGTGTTTGTGGTTTCTCATGTAGGTCCCCAACTGATATAAGGTAAAAGGTGTCTATGTTGCAAATATTTCTAAAATGTTTGATCATGTTAAGTTGAATTCTATTCCAGCTTCGTCAGATGATTTCAAAGAAAAACAATTGTTGAACATAATTTAATCCTCTTCCTAGAAAATTTTCTATCAGGCAAGCATATAAATGTATGTAAGAGCATTCTGAAATCACAACAGACAAATGGAAAAATGTATTTCTATAAGAATAACTTGACAGTATTATGTATTATTATCATATTCTGACACATAAAATACTCATTTTAAAAGCCTACATGCTGCATTAATTTCCCGTATGTCCTTCAGCTGTACTTCATCCTACACTTCTAAACAAAAAGTACCCCATGGTGCTTCTGATTTCAGTGGTATTCACTGACTATGCTTGCTCTATCTCATAGCTTTCAAACTAGGGTGCCTAAATCTGTGTTTAAGCACTTACATCACCACATCTAGATGTAAATGTCTAACTTTAGGCACTAATGTTGAAAGCTGTGTTTTTTTTAATATATGTTTAAAAAGCTAAATTGAGAGCTTATACTATGTTTTGTTTTAGCTAAAAATGATCTATTAAAATGTCATCTGCTACGTTTAGATGTCTATTATCAGCCTTATTATGCATAGATCTGAAGTAAGACATGCATAAAAATATTTTTGATTGACATGTTTATTATGCATGGATTTGACATTTCATGTATGTATAATGGTCGTACACTAACTTGATGGTTTAGTATCAGTGACTTTATATTTTTTTATTTAAAGAATAAATATTCAACAGCAGAGTACTGTGCTCCTGTCTGGTGTCACTCATCTCACACGATGCTGGTCACTGTAGAGCTTAACAAAGCTATGCGTATTGTTACCAGGACTTTACGTGCAACTCTGTTTCCAGAGCTGCCAATACTTAGTAACAAAGCATTGCCCCACATTTGCTGTGAGAAGGCCTCTGTCATGCTGCTGGCCAAGACCCATGTGAACAGCGACCTGCCTTTGTACGCAGACCTCTTCAACCACCCGCCACCTCACCTGTCTTCTAGACACCCTTTATGGTCATTTATGTTACCACAGGACATGATGGTGGAATCTGTTTGGTGCAGCGAGTGGTCAGTGATGACAGTTGTTAATCACTCTCTCGTCACTGACCCAACCATCTGTCCATCAGGTTTTGACCTGTCAAGGCACCTGTGGTCTTCTCTGAACCGGTATTGAGCAGGACAGGGCAACTGTACAGTCAATCTCTTTAAATGGGGTTTTTCTATTGACCCACTGACTTATTTTGATTGCAGGCTATTGGCTCTCTATCTGGCTGGCGATGACGCCATCAAATGGTTGGGCACATTGCGCATACGCTGAGAGAGATTTAAAGAATACTGGCTGTGGATGATTTTTTTCTATCTGTCTGTTTTACATAATAGAATATAAATAATTCAGTGCTACAGTTTTTTCCATTTTCCCTTTCCCATTGTCAGAGTTATATGTACACAATTCCAAGTAAGCCACTGTCCCAGGGAACTCCCTCAGCTACCCTGTACGAGGTGCTGCTTTGCCTGATCCATTGCCTCATGGTCATAAACACACCCAGGCTGTTTCCTTTTAATAACGTGTACCTTTTATTCCATAGTTCTTTTACAAACAGAACAGTATACAGGCATATTGCAACAGGAGCTTTCCACATACCTTCTATCCTTCACACAGCCCACCCTCTGAGCTCCCTCCCCCACTTCCTGTTTCTCCCACTTATATCCTCCCAATCACTGCCAATTGCATGACTAGCCTAGTAAATACCACCCAGGTGCTCATCATCCCCCAATAGAAAAGTGGTTAGCTTTCAGCTGAGCCTGCAGCCTTTTCTGTGCTGCAGCAACATCAGTAAACAGGGTGCTGTTGCTAGCACTCTGTCACAGCCGCACTAAGACATTATTATTTGCATCACTAGATTCACTAGCACTTTCCAGCTACTTTGTGCTACTCCAGTGATGTACAACAGCTACAAATCCAGTTTTGCCCACCCTTGCTTGTCTGAAATGGAGAGACAAATGCTCAAGATTGTGCTTTTTGGCCCCTTGCAATCTATCAAAAAGGCCTCCTATTATATCATACAAGAAGTATATAAAGCTTGAGACAGTGAGTCAGATTCTGTTTCCTTTTATGCTGGTGTATATCTGGTGTACATCTGACTTCAGTGGAATTACTCTGGTTAATGTGATATCCTTTATTAGGTACCACTTCTTCGATATTCTTCCCTGGTTTCAGATTTTACTTACCCCTCTGCTAACACTGCCATTTAGTTTAGAGGTAAAGGAATGCAAACATTACCTGTATTTGAGTATTCATATTGCTTCTTCCATAGAACCCTGTGACTTAACACTTCGGAAACTTTATTGCTTGGCTACTTTCTGTGTTTTGTAGGACAGTAGAGGAAATTACTTTGAGCTGTAGCAAACACAAAAGCTACAAGTCCAGAGAAACCTGTATAAAAGCCTATTCTTACTAAGAAACCTCTTGTCTCAAATGTACTGAGTACAATTCTGCTCCACCTGTATTAGCAGACTACCTTTGGTAAGAAGCCAAATTTTGTTGGTACTTTGAAGATCACATACTATGTTTACAGTTGGAGCTGGGGATGTGATTCCCTGCTCATGTAGACATACTGGCGCTAGCTCTAATTGAGCTAGCATGCTAAAAATAGCAGTGTAGTTGTGGTAGCATGGGCAGTGACAAGCTGTTGCACAGGCTGGCCACCCCAAGTGCATACCCATGGGCTCCAGGCAGCTTTGTACCCAGGGCATCTAGCCCATGCCCTGCTCACCACTGCCCGTGCTACCATGGCTACATGAATAATTTTAGCATTCTAGTTCTCATCAAGCTGTTGTGAGTATAGCTACGCAAGCTGGGAATCACACCCCAGCTCCAACTGTAGACATAACCTAAGTTGTCACTGTATTCAGTGGAAGAACCAAGGCAGCTCAAAAAGAAAGGAAAAAAATACAATTACTGTGATTCATTTGGCTTCTCCATAAATCAGAGTACCTTCATAACCTGACAAACTATTTAGCTTATGATTTCTGGACATATGGGTTTAGTTAATCAGACAGAGCTGAGTTCTTATACTTACTAAAAGCATCACCTTTTACTATCAATTTTAGTGAAGAAGGTAGAACCTGTGACGCTCAGGATAGGTTCACCCATGGAAGAAATATTAATATTTGTGTAGCGTGATGATGGATGATCCAAGGTAGCCCAATTACAGAAATAGCCCACGTTTGAACTCCCCAAGAGTTCTGCCTTTTCTGTCCAGGCTTCTGAAGAGCAATTACATATGAAAGGACTTAGTTAAAACCAAACAAGAGCTTGTAATTAGCCCTGCTTTTACAGTAATACAATAAAATAATGAAAGAAAATATTGGAAGAAAATGACAGAAGCAAACGACATACATTATATAAATGCTACAGCAGTCCTATTTCCTATCTAATCTTGACAGCCAGATGTACAAAGGTTGCAATTACAAGCACGGAATTATCCGTCCTCTGTGAGAGGAGATAGAACTGATTATTCTTTCATGGAAAAGGAATTTCCTTTCTTTTATTCGGGGTAGCCACCTGTTTTTCCTTATATCATTGTAAAAACTGCATTCCATCAAATAATGATAACAATCTTCTATAAGCCTTAGCAACTAGGGTTACACACTTTTTATTATTGGCATCCTCACATCTTTTCCCCTCACAATGGTTTTTGTAGGTGAAATTCTGAATTTGCGATATTTAATTGGTTTTAATTATATATAACTCATATATAATCTTCTTTTAAAAAATCATAATTCCAAAGACTTAGTTCAGAGCCTCTGTTGTCTCCCGCTCTATCTGTGCAGCAACATATATCAAATTCCTTTGCTAATTGTTTCCGCTTTCCTGTCATCCTCTTTTTTGTGCTCAGTTCCATTATTTTCCCAATCCCATACTCTTCAAATCACTATCTAAGTGGCTTATATTAAATAGGGAACTACATTTCCCCCAGTTTCTACTAAACATATTGTAGCTTAAGCATTGTAAAAGAAATCGTCTTTTAGGCCAGAGCCTCAGTTAGTATAATTTGGCTGCAGCTCCCTCAAAGTCAATGGAGAGCCTCACCTACTGAAGTCAATGGAGCTAAACCAATTTACACCAGCAGAGGATTTGTCTCTTTAACCCAATATTTCATAGTAATTATTTTTGTTACTCTGCAATATAGATTCCAAGGACAGAAGGGACCACTGTGATCATCTAGTCTGAACTCCTGTATAACACGGGCCATAGAACTTCCCCACAATAATTCACAGAGCATAGATTTTAGACAAACATCCAATCTTGATTTAAAAAGTGACAGTTAGGGAGAATCTACCACTCGTCCTTGGTAAATTGATGCCATGGTTAATTGACCTCATTGTTATAAAATTCTGCTTTATTTCCAGTCTGAAATTGTCTAGCTTCAACTTTCAGCCACTGGATCACGTTATACCTTTCTCTGCTAGATTGAAGAGCCCTTATCAAATATTTGTTCTGCATGTAGAAACTTATAGACAGTGATCAAGTCACCCCTTAACCTTATCTTACTTAAGTGAAATAGAGTGAGCTTCTAAAGCAGGGGTGGGCAAACTTTTTGACCTGAGGGCCACATCGGGGTTCCAAAACTGTATGGAGGGCCAGGTAGGGAAGGCTGTGCCTCCCCAAACAGCCTGCTCCCCCATCCTCCCCCTCCCACTTCCTGCCCCCTAACTGCTCCCCTCCCACTTCCTGCCCCCTGACTACTCCCCTCAGAACTCCCGACCATCCAAGTATATATATTACTTGTCTATACTATATTCTGTTTGCACATTATAAATGTGATCAAGTAATGATCACTTGTACCTAAGTGGCCATGAATTTTTAGTTCTGTGATTAGTTCCTCTTTATCTGTCAAGACAAGGTCTAATATAGAATTCCCCTGTGTTGGATGCACACTTTTTGAGATAGGAAATCATCATCTATAATATTTAGAAATTCCAAGGATGTTTTAGTACTGTCAGCATCAGACCTCCACCATGTCACTCAAATTGAGATCCCCCCATGATCACACATTTTTTTCCCCAGATATCATAGATAGGAAGAAATCCCTACTTCTGTTCTCATAATTAGATCAGTTCTGGCATTTGGAAGGCCTAGAAAGCTCCCTAATTTTAACATCAACTATCTTCTAGAATTCAGCACCACAGAGCATCAGCATATGCATTTAGCTGTAAAGATCCAGATTTAGCCTGACTCACATTGGGCAGTACATTTTGACTAGTTCTACTGATTTCTACAGGTACATGAATAACCATGTTAGAATCTGACCCAAAGGTTTTAATAGCAGGTTCAATTTGCCTACCTCCTGATCTACAGAAAAAAACCCTCATAATACCTATAGAGGACTGTAGATGCCAGTGTTTTTTCATAGCCTAATTTGCTTATTCCATCCTTAATTGGGTAATAGTAGAATAATCCAACACTATTACCTCCTAAATCCATTACCTAAGTATTGGTTGTATGTACCATTAGATTCTAATCCTTGCATGTTAATGGATGCCTCTGGGAGTCTATGATAACAAGAGCACAAGGTAAAAAAACCCCAAACTATTTGGCCCTTTTGTAGCGCAAGCTGTGTTGCAGGAATAAAGATAAATATCAAAGAGCTGCCACATTTCAGTCACAGATTGGAGAGAGACTGCACAGAACTAGATGGACATTTGGATTTTGCATTGCTTCTTCCTCCATTCCTCCCCATTTCTCTACCTTGACCTTGCCAATGACATGAGTGCTTACTGCTATTACTCTCTTCTCCCTCAGTCAATCTGATAAGAACTCCCTGTCTGTCTGAGACAAAACCAGGTTGGAGAGATGAGCAGAGGAGTGGTAATGTGTTAAACTCAACCCTCCTCTGATCATCACAGTAATCCCTTAGCCCATCCAATCACTCTGTAAGAGGTAAAGATATGAAATTAATAACTTCCTTGAAGTATCTCTTATGGAAACTCTCAGAAGGGGCTGACAGTCACTGTAGATTAGTACTGTTCAACTGATATTTGCCAAATAGTTTAGATGATACATTTCATAATATTTTTTCTAATAAATTATTGAATCTATATATGTTTTCATTCTTCATTCAGCAGTATGATGAAACTTGTCAAATAAATTTTATGATGAACGCTTTTTGCTTTTTTGGTGGAGCAGGGACTCTGTCTTTGTACAGTGCATATCAGCAGAATATTGAAGAGTACCTCCATGAAAGTTTCATCTAGATCTCTCAGAAGGATTCAAGGGACATCCCTGTATGCATAAACAAACTGCTCTGCATGCCACCCCCCCCCCCCCCGTGACTCTAGGGGAATGAAAAGCACAGAGCAACCCTAACTTTCTTCCTTTTATCACAACCTCTTCTAGCACAAGCAAATTAATGAAAAGTCAAAAGCTGTGTCCTGCTATTTCCATCCCTGTAATAGAAAACGTATGTACACAAGTACCCACGATTCCTTCTCTTGCATCAGGCTTCCCCGTGATTGACTGCCAGGCCTGGCTGGATTGTGATGGAGTCAAAAATAGGTCCTGGCATGCCACACACCAGGATCCCCTGGTTGCCTGTCCTGCATACTCCTCCTCCTCCTCCTTGCTATTCATGGCAGGGGCCTGTAACTTAGACTCCTCAGAGGTATCAGTGGTGTTGTGCAGGGTGGTATGATCCACTGAGTATGATGTAATTGTAAAAGTGGCAGGTCTGTGGCTTGACACCAGATCAATTGTTGGCTTCCTTGGCCTTCTGGTATTCCTGCTGCAGCTCTTTGGTTTTCATGTGGCACTGCTCCTGGTCCTTGTCGTACCCCTTCTCCTGCATCCCCCAAGCAATCTGTTCATAGATGTTGACATTTCTGTGGTTGGTTGGGAGCTGTGCCTGCACAGCCTCTTCTCCCCACTGGCCCAGGAGATCCAATATCTCTTGCCTACTCCAGGCAGGATCACATCTGTAGCTGACATGGTCACCTGGGCTGTTGCACTCAACAATGGAGAGCCTGCTACGGGTGATTGCCAATCCGGGCAGTCAGGAAAGGGAATTTCAAACATTCATGGGGCTTTAAAGGGAAGGAGGGCATCTGGTCTCCATGACCGCTGGGCAATGGAGTTCACAACTGTGACCAGGGCAGAAAATGTGGGGCATTGTGGGAGAGCTGCTGGAGGACTGTTAGGGTCGACATACGTAATGCACTGTCCACCTCCATACATCGACTTTGGCTTAACACCATTCAGGGAGGTGGTGTTACTATGTCGGTGTAATGTCCATCTTACAGCAATGGGAGACAAAATTAAGTGTAGACACATGCACAACTAGGTCAATGCAAGGCAGCTTACATTGACATAACTTTGTAATGTAGACCAGGCCTAAGTCATTCCCTTTTCCCCTTACCCCTGTGTCCTGCCCCATTCCCCTCTCCCCCGTCTCCTCCGCCTACCCTATCCCATCCCCCCCCTTACTTCCCCACTGTCTCTTGCCCCCTGCCCCCCCTGCAGGCACTCACTGTTGTACAGGAGACAGGATGGTGGCCATGCAGGGTACCCAGCACATGTAGAAGGCGACGATGATGGGCACTAGGGGATCCAGGGCCCACTAGTGTCCAGCTGCCGAGGCAGTGAGCCAGAGCAGCCAACCTCACCCGGCAGGAGAAGTGAATCCATTTCGCCCCCTCCGCTGCCTGACTAGGCCTGGCTGCTGGGGAGATGGGCTGAGTGAGCCAGAAACAAGCCGGGGGAAGGCTGCGCGTGGGAATGACAGAGTTCCCCTCCCCTCCCAGCAGGCTGAGCAGAGCAAGCCCTGCTAGGGCAGCTCGGTGCATGCAGAAATTGGGGGGGTGGGGGGGAGAGGGTGAGACGAGGCAGTGGCATGTGACCCTGCATGCCCCCCAATGCCTCGCCTCTGTTGCGGGGGTAATGACCCCCTACCCCTCCCAAACTATACCCATGACCATCGCTGCAGTTAAACCACCTCCCAGTCAGGCGATAGCTAGGTTGATGGAAGAATTTTTCTGTTGACTTAGTGCTGTCTATGCTGGGGATTAGTTTGGCATAGCTAGAAGACTTAGGGGTGTGGATTTTTCACACTCCTGAGAGACGTAACTATTGCAATGTAAGTTTTCATTATAGACTAGCCTTTAGTTAAACTGGTGTAACTTTGCTAATGTACAGAAGCCCTTAGAGTTGGGAATTTTTACAAAGTCTTTGGGGGGAAACAGCAGCTGTAGGAACACAGTCTGACTGAAGAACTTGAACCCAAAGTGCTACCTACATCTGTCCGTTACAAGCTGCACTTTGTTCTGCCAGCTAGTATCTATATTGTAAATATATTACACTAGGAACTCAAGAGCCTGTGTCTATGGACTTGCTTATATGAAAAGTTGTAATTTAAGTAAGATGTGATTCGAAATAGGTGCAAAAGGCTGCGTAGATACCCTTAAATTGATAAGATACACTTTATCCCAACTACAAGTGTCTACACAGGGGTTTGACTGGTTTAACTAAGAAATTTAAAAAAAGATTAAGCTACATTGGCACAACTTCTGTGTATAAACAAGGCCTGTGTTATCACATTCTTTTTCCTCAGCAAAGGAATAACCCACTAGTGGAGTTCAATCTTTTCTGAGAGCTCAGATGCCATGACAACTGTAAAATGTTGACTCTTTTTGATTGACACAACTGAATGTTTCTGTTTAAAAGATCCGTTCACAGCGTCAGTCATTATGTTTTTGCTGTGTTTTTATTATCATGTTACAAGGATTTACTTGACAGCGTTCAGCTCTAGTGCCAAATTAATGCAATTTATTTCAGTGCACCAATTTCACAGTTCATGAATTTGTGGTTATTATTACTAACTTTTCAGTATAACTGTTCTTTGAAAATTAACAGGCAGTATAATATCCAACAAAAATTATGTAGCAATAGAAAACCTAATAATCTGGATGCAGGGGTGCTTGCTCTTCGAAGAAATCGTACCAGTTTTGCTCACCACAGCAAGCTGCAAGTTCACAGGGTGATAAATGCTTCTCACATTGTAGATCATGAAATACATTTGCAAATAAAGGACAAGATTTGTTGTGCTGCAGTCCCTTGGCATTGCTTAAATGGTGTAAAGGGGGTTGGATTATTGCTATAAGAGACCAGTAAAGATTTTCTAGTTTTTATAAAGACAGTGAATCAGGCTCCTGCATCAGCCATGCCTCACTCCAGCAGAGTGCTGAATGGGGAGTAGGTCTGTCAGAATTGGTTCAGGAAGGTGGCAGTGCTATGCTATGCTGATCCACCATTAGCATTAGAAGCTGCCGTAACTCATGCTGGGCCAGCACAGAATTGGACAGCCATAATTGACTCGCTGATGCCCACACTGAGCAATCTTGAATGCAGTGGAGAATTGAGTCCAAAGGGTCTTTTTAACATTAGAATTGGCCCAGACCTGAAGAAGAGCTCTGTGTAAGCTCGGAAGTTTGTCTCCCTCTCACCAACAGAAGTTGGTCCAATAAAGGATATTACCTCACCCATCTTCTCGTTTCTGAATCTGAATCATTTCAGCCATTTTGCTGAAAAGTGAGTATTTTTGATGCCAGCGGTATGAAATTTAATGTCAGCCTTTCAAAGCACTTGCCATCCTGCAACATTGTCTCTTCAACATCAGGAGAGCTTTCACCCCAAATTTCCAAACTTAGGTGCTTAGAGTTAGGCATGTATGCCATAATGAAATATACTCATATTCAAAAGGTGGATTTTGGGGTTAGGTTACAGATGACTGTTTTAATATCACAATATGCCATTTTACTCTTGATTGCATTTGTTGATACTTACGGGCCAAGTCGTCCAATACACAGAAACAAAATTACCCACGCAGTGATAGAGTTCTTAATAAAAAAAAAAAAAAGAATAGAGATTGTACTATGGCTTCCAATAACACAATGTGTGTGCTCTTGTTCTTTTACTGACAAGAGCAGCTAACAAACAAACCCTATTTCAGAGCTTTATTGATATAAATCAGGAGTTCCCAAACTTGGTTCATGGCTTGTTCAGGGTAAGTCCCTGGTGGGCTGCGAGACGCTTTGTTTACCTGAGCGTCCACAGGTACGACTGCTCGCAGCTCCCAGGGGCTGCAGTTCACTGTTCCTGGCCAATGGGAGCTGCAGGAATCGGCACGGACCAGGCCACCACTTCCCACAGCTCCCATTGGCCGGGAACGGCAAACTGCAGCCACTGGGAGCTGCGAGCGTCCGTACCTGCGGATGCTCAGGTAAACAAAGCTTCTTGCAGCCCACCAGGGGCTTACTCTGAACAAGCTGTGAACCAAGTTTGGGAACCCCTGATATAAATAATTATTGAAAAAACAGAGGTCAGGCGAAAAGGAAATGCTGTATGTATAAAACTGAAAAGGACAAATTAGATAAAGGAAAATATTCCTTTTCTATTCATTTACCAAAGAAAATTTAAGGAGAAGCAAATGTTATTGTTGTGTTCATTATATTTTATTTTTAAAATGATCTAAATGGACATGCAAATTAAGGGCAGTCCTCAGTCTCCTAGCAAGTTGCTAATGCAGCTCTCAGTGCTGAAAAGTTTTGGGCACTTGACAGTGTTAAGTTAAAATGCAGTGTCAAAAAGTATGTAACAAGAAAGTTGAGCCAGCAGGCATTCTGTGCCCTGGCAGTCACATGAAAGACAGTGACAATGACAGCAAAACCAGGACACTTCTACTTCTCATTTCTGCAAACTCAGGCACAAAGGAGTGAATATGACACAGCTCATTGCACAGTGTTGGTGGGCAACGATGCTTAACCCCAACTTATCAACAACATGGTCTCTAGTGAATATGTTACCTAGTCTACATTATAACAAGCAACATGACATGACTCAGGGTGAGATTTTCCCAAGTGCTCCATATTGATCTAACTCTGTTTCCCATTGAAGTCTATGGGAAAACACCATTGACTTCAATGGGAGCAGACTTAGACCAACAGTGTGTGTTTTGGAAACTCCACCCTTGATATGTGTATTGTGCCAGAGATACTATGGTATGGCCTTTGTATCAGTGTCACTATTTCAGGTACGGTGTGACTTTTTTTATTTCTACTTGTACAATGCAGTGATACTTGTATAAAGTGCATTTTGCTGGTATAGCTTATTTCCTTTCCCTTATAGCAGTAGTTTTAAACCTGTAGTCCACGGACCCCTGGAGGGTCCACAGAACATGTCTAAGATTGAAGTGGTCCATACCTCCATTCGAAATATTTTAGGGGTCTGCAAATGAAAAATGGTTGAAAACCACTGCTTTCCACCATGGGCTAAAAGTGAGATCAATATATGCAGCATCCTACAAATATTTTATAAAGTCTAAACACATTCTCATCAATGTAACATCTAATATCAATTTTGATAATGCTAACACACAGATAAGCAAGTCTGGTATTCAGCATTTGTAAGTGTTCAGTGTGGCCTGTGGCCTTGGCATGAGTTGGCACCCGGTCTGCCAGTGTCACAAGGTTAATATCCTCATTTTACAGATAAAGGACTGAGTTACAGAAAGAATAAATGGCTTCCACAAGGTCACACAGGAAGTCTGTGTCAGAGCCAGAAATATAATCCAGATCTTTCAAGTCCCAGTCCAGTGCCTTTTCTCTACCAACAACAGAATTGAATGTCTGGTTAACACTGTAACCTCATTCCCAGAAGTACCATCTGCTAGAGGCAGAGCCGTCCCTTGGGTAGGGTGAATTGGGGTGACTGCTCCGGGCCCCATGCTTTGGGGGGCCCCATGCTTCGACATCACAGTGTCAGATGGGGTGAGGACAGCTGCTGTCTGCCTTGAGCAGAGCAGGTAGAGGCAGCTAACGAGCAGGAGGCAGTGAGGTGTGTCTGGCCCCACCTTCCCCCAGCGGCTTGTACCATTTGGCATAGCTGGGGGGTGGGGTGGGGGGCTCAGCAGGCCCGGGTCAGGGGTTTCTGGCTGCCATACATGCAGCTGGACTCCCCCGTGGCACCTGTGCACAGATTGCACGGCCCCCGCCTCTTCCCTGAGCTCTTGGGCCCCTGCTGGGCCTGGGGCAGCACTGGCAGGAGGATGCTGCACATGTAGCTCCCCTGACCAGTGCACCCACCCCAGCCCCGCCATTATTCAAATGCGGAGGCCGGGGAGTGTGGGGGACCCAGCCCAGGCTGGGCAGGAGGCAGCACTGGCACTCAGCGGACGGGCACCCCCACCCAGCAGTGGGTGCACCCTGCTCCAGGTAAGCCTCCTCAGCCCACCTCCCGTGGAGCAACTGGAGCCCCTACACCCCCACCAGTGTGCCCCCTGCCCCATCCCCCCCACCAGCACCCCCAGGGGAGACCCAGTGTGCCCCCTGCCCCATGGGGGGCCCATACAGGCTGATTTGTCCCGGGCCACGCACCCCCCTGTGGACGGCCCTGGCTAGAGACAATACTTTCTGTAACTGATACATAATAATAATAGGCTCCCTATTACAAAGGCAAACCAACATGGGAGTAGAGTATTTAAGGACTATCCACAGACATAAAATTGAATCAATATTTTAATTGCCAGTCCACCTCTATTTAATAGTTCTACAGAACAAATTTGTGAACTTGATGAACGAGACCCTTATGCTTGAACAGCAATTTTTAGTACAGCCCAAGCCCTAAAATGTCAAGTGTTATGCACTGTTGTTGAAAGCTGATGTTTCTGCTAACTTTACATGTTCAGTGCATGTGCATCGTGTATGTGAATTTGTTCAGATGTAAATTTCCAAATGTTGCAGGAGCAAGAGTAAGTGTGATCTAGGGATTAAAGCACAAAAATGAAAATAAAAAACCACTAAATTTTATTCCTGACCCAGTTTCCCAATCTGTAAAGTTGGAATAATACTTTTCCACATCAAGGGAGTGTTGCGAGGACAAATGTATTAATTTTTATAAAGGATTTTGAGATCCTGGGATAGAGGTCAATACATAAGTGAAAATATTGTTAGAAATTTTCTTCACTTGACTTGGGAAATTGCAGAGCTGTGGAACTAAATCACCTTTAGAAGCACCTGCAGCTGCTTATCATCCCCTATCTGAACAAATGACTAAGTGACATGAAATGCAGACAATTGTAGTTTTGAGTCATTCCCCACCTAAAAATGAGCAATTCAGTGTCCCCAAATGTTTTTTGGGGAAATAATCTTGATAATATACCAGAAAGTTGTTTGAGCCATTGGTTGACATACAGGCTTGAGTTAAAACAGCTCCTTGAATAGATTAAAAAGGGACTTCAACTGTTTAAATCTCATTCCTAATCATTGCAATTAACACTGAGCTCTGCTTGTATTACAGTCCTTTCTAAGTTCTATCATTTACTGTTTTAAAGGACTAGGCAATGTATCACAGCACTAAAATTTGTGGGCTCTTTAACCTTAATATTAACTTGGTGACAATAGCTCTGCAACCTTTATATTTATCAACAGGGCTAGTGCTGCAACATGTTAAGAATGTATATCAGAGTGTTATATTTGATTTCTTTTTCTATTAAAAAAACCTTTGTACATTTTTATTTGTCTCACTGCAGTGATACATTAGATCAATAACACCGTTCACTTTGCCTAATATACAACTTTTCGTGCCCAAACATCCTGCTAATAGTCTTTTTTAGATCCTTATTTCAAATCCTAACCATTTCAAGTTCATTTCTGAGTACCTCTAGCTTTAATTTGTGACAGACAGATTCATCTTCATTATAGCAACAGCAGAGACACCTAGTTTATGGAGAGTTTTATTTTTAACAATGAGTGCATTTTACACTCTATATTTTACTTGCCCTTCATACTGGTACAATATGACAGTTATAGGCCCTACCTGGTATTAACAAGTTTCTATAGTCTCAGCCAGAGTTTCTCTTATCACAGTCTATACAATGTATTCACTATTCAAAGCATCATGAATATAGAAGCTACCAATCAGCAACACAGAATATTCTAAACTATACACAGAGGTGAGCTTGGGCGGGGGGGGGGAAACCAGTCTTCTTGGCTGTAATACTACCTGTCAGAAAACACTATGCTGCTGCTAGCATATATCTACCTTTCCAACATTAATGATGCTTGTAGAGACAAGCACAGCATGAGCTGCATTGGTAGAAGATGCTGCATTTTCATGTGGATTTAATGGACATAGACATTACTGCTGACATATAATAAGTGACAGTTTAAATTTAGAATCTGAAGAGGCATTTAACTAAGTTTTACAAAGACAGATGCTGTGAGTCAGATATCAAATGATGGCCAGAAGCACTATAAAATGGAGCCATAATAATCCTAGTTCCCTACAACTAACCTTTCCCCTAACTTAAAACATAAAGATTTTTGCAGCTTTGGTCCTGCAAGATGAACTGGAAAAACTCTAGCTCAGCTCATTCCAAAGCCCACTGAAGTCAATAGGAGCCTTTCCACTGATTACAAATTGGCTTTGGATCAGGTCCTAAGAAATTATCAAAGCCTACAGATGTCAATGGAATGACTGTATTGACTTCAGTGGGCTCTGGATCAAGCCTTCAGTGTACATCCTACCAGTTCCTGGCAATCAGAAGCTATAATTTTCAGAACAAACAATGCCCAGCAAAGCTTTTGGCAGTATCCTAATAATAAGAATAATAATAGCTCTTATATAGCACTTTACATCAGTAGATCTCTTAGCACTTTACCAAGTAGGGCAGTACCCTTACCACATAACACAGAACTTGCTGCATTATACACACACAGTTCTCCCCACAACCGCTGATCAGGGTAAAAAATTACTTAGTACTTTCATTCATTTGTATAGATATATTTTTAGTTTTCTAAAATGTTCACATTCTCTGAATGCACATAAGTAACTGAAACACAAGACACAAGTAAGGTCCCATCTAAACTAGGAAAATGGGTCATGCTTGAAAATTTACTAGCTAGCACATTTTTAAATATGCTTTTTCACCTAGCATAGATATGGTTTAACACTTGCGACACAGAGGTCCTTTAGCAAAGGATGCCCTGTTCTTTGCAAACAATTCTCATCCCAGACCTGACAAACTCACTACACCAAATTCATTTCTTACAGGGTATTGGCCCATAAAGGGTAACGTGTAAGCTTGCAAATGATCAATGATCATAATCATGGTGTGATGTGTGTGTGGGTAATATGTAAGGAATAATATAACTATATTGAAGTTTATGCCTTTATAGTCTTAAGGTTAAAATGCGTCAACAGGGAGAAATATTACTTGGTGACAACCTGTTCATGCAGGAGGGAGTTACCTCCCTTCCCTGGTCAGCCAGAGAGGTATTGCAAGGTTTCTATTGCCAAAGTAATACTGAGTATTTGCATTGTTAACCTATGTAATGGTGTAACTCACCAAACAGAAAAAGAAGCATTATTAAGATAAAGGGCTTGTCCTGCATACAAGATAGTCCACTGAAGACAAATGGGGTATTGTGTAGCATCAAAGGAGAATGGCTCTGTTGATTGCATTCCCACCAGGAAGGAGAGACCTACACATGAACTCATTCCATCGGTTTGGACTCTGGAGTGGAGGAGATAAAAATCCGTGACCAGGAGAAGCTGAATCTCTCTTTGCTGTTTGGACCCCTCGAGCTAAGAAACAAAAAAGCAGGGATTCCCCAGGGTCAACCTGGTTTAGCCTTAAAAGACATTCAGTGGACAGATTATTACATCTTTGTCATCTTTTGCAACCATAGACTGTGACTCATTTGTGCTTGTGTGTTGCCTGCTTTAACCTGTAAATAACTCTCATTTCATTTTCCTAGTTAATAAATCTTTAGTTAGTTTACTATAGGATTGTACCTATCAGCGTTGTCTTTGGTGTGAAATCTAAGGTACAATTGACCTGGGGTAAGTGACTGGTCTCTTGGGACTGGGAGCAACCTGAATATTTTGTGATTTTTAGTGTAAGTGACCATTTATCACTAAGCCCAGCTTGCCTGGGTGGCAAGATAGACTGGTGTACCCAAGGGGACTGTCTGTGACTCCATGGTAAGACTGTTACAGTGACCCTGGAGTTCACATTTGTTACAGGGTTGGTGAAATATAATTATAGAACATATCACCAGTTTAGGGTGTCTGCCCTGCTGTTTGACAGTCTGTCCTGAGGTTGGTAATCATGGTTGTGAACCACTCCAGACAGCGTGCAATACTCCCTTATAGGGGTGCTGTGATAAATTCATTAATGCTTGTGAAGTTCTGTTCTTGTTGATATTCCACAATTGTGGAATGCGGATGGGACATGGTGAGTCAAGGGCACACTTCTAGGTTATCATCTAAATTCCTCCAGGTCAGTAATGACCAAAAGTCATTACTGTCTGAAGGCTGTTTGTTGGTGTTTGTGAAATTTAATTTGTTTGTCAATCCTGTACCTAAAGAGAAACCTGTTCACAACACAGACACACACAGACTCTCTCTCATATATCACAATTGGCACTAATTCATACCCTTGCTGGAAGTTTCAACTGAGAGACCAACGATCTGAATAGACTTGGAAAATGTCTCACTCTCATCCCAAGAAGTGATCCTCTAGTTTTGATTCACATTCGTGGAGCAACGTGTGTGAGTGGAATCTTGCACTGCTGCTGTCCAGTGCTGAATATGTTCTGTAGGTAGGAAGATTACTTTAGTCTCTAAGGCAGTTAGTCCAGAGCTTTTTATAGATGCTAAATGTAGCTTTCATGGATGTTAAAAGAAAGGAATTGTATAATGGCATAAAGCAAATATTGCAGTTTCAGTCTTTTCAATTGGATTCTCAGTCAGTATCTCAAGCATCAAATTTTGTTTTCCTTGTGTAAGCGTTTAGGGATCTAATACTTTGAATCTAGTGCTCTGTCAGGCTACCTTATGTATTAAAGCTGGATCATCAGCATTTTGTGGAATTATGTGAAGTCTTAAAAGAGACAGCCCTCTGAGTATAGGGAAGGCAATTTTGGAAAACTGAAACTCTAGTGAGCTATGTTTTTAGCGGTTTAGGGAAAGTGCTCACATTTATGTAGTGTACTGCTGACAGAAAGCTATTACTTTGTCAGTAGCTTTTACAGTTTTCTGCATGAGGACTTGCTTCAGAGACTTGTGTATGAGGCATGGGAATATATCTAGAGAAGACAAGAGTGGGTCAGTAGTTACAAGGTATTTGAGCCTTTCAAGTGCTTTTTGGTAGTTGCCGCTCTTATACAAAAGCACTTAAATGTTGTAAAACAGATCATGAAAGGTTAAGAAGTAGGAGATAAATCTTCTATTGCAGGTTGAGAATCATGGGAGTGGGTGATCGTAATTTAAGACTCTAGCATGGGGAATTCAGTATTAGCTGTCAGTGTAAGGCAAGACTTTGACTTATATTTCTCAGGAAGGGTAACTAATTCCTGTAAAATGGTGGTTATCTCAGTTGTTATGTAAACATTTGTCACTGTCTGCAACACAGCTTCAGATCTGTTAAATGCTGTCTAAATATAGGTGAAGATAAAAAGATATTGAAGTATACTGTATATTGACAGTAAATCGAGTACCAATAATAACGAAGCACTGAAAGATAGCAGGAGTGTTAATACCTAAATGCAATACATACAATTGAATAAACTTACTGTGACGTTGTGCAGTCTATATGATTTTGTAAAAACATAAGTGAATATAATGAAATTGGAATAGTTTTATAAAAACATGATAATAAGTAAGTATAATGTAACTGGAATATGCTTCATGCAAAAGGTATCATCACAAAGCTTATAATCTACTGAGAGTGATCATCCTATTTGTATAAATGTACCACTCTTGTATCTAAAACTAGAAATATAAAATATAACGCTGAGGTCCTATTGTAATTATGCAAAGTGTGGGCCATTGATGGTGGTTTGGAATCTTGATGACTCCCATTAACCAGAGCCATTGTCTGCAGATGGCTGTATTTACCTGTGAGTCTTCCTGTATATGTGTGTGCTGGCAAGTGAGTAATGCAGCCTTGCAGTGACATGTGATCATGTCACCTGAACTGGAATCCATCTTTAACCTGGTGCTTTTCCATGAGGGGTGGGGGAACCTAGAGGGACAAAGGATTCCCGCCTTATGCAAAAGATATGGGGGAGGAGCCATCATGAAGAATCCCCTAGCTATCACCTGAGCTGGAACAAGAGCTGTACCAGGGGAAAGAATTGTGCCCAGGCCTGGAAGGTGTCCAGTCTGAGAAAAAACTTACTGAAGCATCTCTGAGGGTGAGATTATCTGTATTCAGTTTCATTAGATATAGATTTGCGCATTTTATTTTATTTTGCTGGGTAACTTGCTTTGTTCTGTCGGTTACTACTTGGAATCACTTAAATCCTACTATTTGTATTTTAATAAAATCACTTTCTACTTATTAATTAACTCAGAGTATGTATTAATACCTGGGGGAGCAAACAGCTGTGCATATCTCTCTATCAGTGTTATAGAGGGCGAACAATTTATTTATTTGGGTTTAGACCCCATTGGGAATTGGGCATCTGAGTGCTAAGGGCAAGCAGACTTCTGTGAGCTGTTCTCAGGTAAACCTGCAGCTTTGGGACAGGTTATTCAGACCCTGAGTCTGTGTCTGAAGCAGACAGGTGTGTCTGGCTTCACCACGACACGGTGCTGGAGCCACCGGTAGCTGGCAGGGAGAATAGAAACAGAAGTAGTCTTTGCACATCAGTCTGGCAGCTCCCAAGTGGGTTTCTGTGATCCAACCCGTCACACTTACCATCTGAACTAAATGCATTTTTTTTACATTGATTACTACTTCAATACCTGCCCTTATACAAAAGCTAAAGTGGTGTTTCATTTAGTTTGGAATAAGATATCTTGAGACATATTAATTCAGCCCAAAACATAACCATCTTAAAGTTACACCAATTATTTTTCTGCTGAACATATAGTGCAGGGGTCGGCAACCTTTCAGAAGTGGTGTGCCGAGTCTTCATTTATTCACTCTAATTTAAGGTTTCGTGTTCCAGTAATATATTTTAACGTTTTTAGAAGGTTTCTTTCTATAAGTCTATAATATATAACTAAACTATTGTCATATGTAAAGTAAATAAGGTTTTTAAAATGTTTCAGATGCTTCATTTAAAATTAAATTAAAATGCAGAGCCCCCCGGACCGGTGGCCAGGACCCGGGCAGTGTGAGTGTCACTGAAAATCAGCTTGCGTGCCGCCTTCAGCACACGTGCCATAGGCTGCCTATCCCTGATATAGTGTATGTAACTGTTTCAGTCTTGAAGAAAAAGTAGACAAGATTTATAGTATGATACCTTTTATTGTGCCAACACAATAATATATAGTGCACACATTTTGGGGGAAAATAGGTCCCTTAAATATACTATTTCATCTGAAGAAATGAACAATATGCCCTTTTAGGTTTCCAGTTCTACTATTTTTCTTGTTTAGCTTATGTTTCTGATGCAAATTGTATCCCATATTTGGGTCTCGGGAATGTGAGAGGTATGCCTTCACTTTCAGAGTAACAACACTCCATTGGTTAATAGGGATTACCCATTGATATTAGTTCAGGCATATAGTAGAAAAGAACTGAACTCTGTGTTGAAAAATGTATCTGAAAAGCTGGCTTAAGTATAACTGCTATATCTACAAAGTGATTTAGGCATCTAACTTCCAGTTCAGGTACCTCACTCAAAAATGTTGATCCTCAAAACACCCACTCAGCTGCCACCTAATCCCATAGATGCCTAAGTTTTGACTGATAAAATGCTGTAGACACCTACACATCTGCCAGTGGGTATGTGCACAGCCTAATACCCAGCACTCAGCTCATGCTGAAGCTCCTCTGGGATCCTCAAACTAGGCATTCCCTGCCTATCTTGCCAACAGGACACAATCTGGTAGACATGCTCATAGGCTCCCTTAGGGTATGTGTACCAGATCAGTTCCCTTCTTCCTTTACTCAATAGCCTAGTGGTTAGAGCACCTTTGGGGGACCTGGATTCAAATCCTCACTGAGCCTGAGAGAAGCAGAAATTTGAACCCAGATGTGCTCTAGGATAGTTAGGGGCAGATTTCTGTCAATCTCACCTCTTGAAGTTGTTCCACTTTGCATAACATACTTAAAAATCCATGGGAACAGGTATCTGAACCTGACTCTCCCATATCCCAGGGAGAGTCCTAACCAGTGAGCTGTAGAGTCAGTCTCACATGCTCTCTGGTCCAATGAATATTTAATATGCAAAGAGGAACACCTTGAACAGAAGAGACTTGTGAGAGCTTTACCTCAGGATAGCCCAGTGGTTAAGGCACTAACCTAGGAGGAAGGAGAGCTAGCTTCAAGTCCCTGCTCTAACTCAAACTCTGATCACTCACATTCTGGCACCATCACTACCATGTCTTCCTTTTTAGTTTTTGCAAGAAGGGCAGTCCTGCCTTAGGTGTCTAACTCTAGGAGTGAGTTCATTGCTGAGAATTGCTGAGAATCCCAAAGCTGGATAGGTGCCACCCTCTGACCTGGAGCTAGGTGCCTGAATCCCTTTGAGGGGTGGGGCTTAGGCTATACCCCCCTTTCCTTGGTATTTCCTATTGGCTAGTAGTAGCAGCTCCTGTTCAGCATGCTGGGTTTTGTTAATCTGATTGTTAGGGAGCCTAACTGTGCCCATGCATTGTATATGGAGCCTAGGTCCTAATTTGGAGCTGTAGGTTCCACTCGATAGTAGGCCACCTAAAGTTAGGCCTTGCAGTGCTGAGCCTAAGTCCTCTTTGTGGATCTAGCCACAGGTGTAGACGTTCAGATGCCATCTGTTATCCTAAAATATATGGAAACCTCAGAGTTTATCTTGTGATGAATCTTTCAAACATAAACCTTCAAAGACTCTCATTTAGCAGAGCATTTGAGTCCATGCTTAAGTGCTTTCCCAAATAGGAATGCATTCCTGAATTGAGGCCAAAGTGCTTTATAGATATTAACCAGTTAAACCTGCCAATATTTGGGTGAGGTAGATAAGTAAGTAATGTTAGCACCATTTTATAGGTATGAAAACTGACACAGAAAGGTTAGGGACCAGATTTTAAAAGAAAACAGCTCCCCACAACTGGGGCCAGATTTACAAAATTACTCCTCTCCTACTCAAGCCCCTAAATGAAATGGGCAGATTTTCAAAACTGCTAACATTTATGCAGGTGGTGAAAACTCTGGGTACTAAGCTGTTGTAAACCTCTAGCAACTTAGTTGCTTTAAGTTAGACCCATAAATCAATGTATTTAGACACTTAAATATAAATGGCTTGATTTTCAAAACTATTAAGTGCGACAGTTATGGCAATTTCCTGAAACATCCTGGACAACCTTATTGAATTAAATTAAGTCTTACAGAATAAGTGCTTGTCTTCACTACAGTGCTAAGTCGATGTAAATTACGCTGCTGTAACCTACATCGACTTACTGCGCTGTCTACACTGCACTGTCTCGACGGGAGATGCCCTCCATCAACATAGCTTCCACCTCTCGTTGGGGTGGATTACAGAAGTGGATGGGAGAGCGCTCTCCCATCTATTTAATGTGTCTTAACCAGACTTTCTAAATCAACACCCCTGCATCGATCGCAGCTGCACTGATTTAGCCCATAGTGAAGACAAGCCCTAAGTTTGAGTATTTTAGGAGTTCATGGTATTAAACATGAAAATGTTTATGTATTATTGAGGGATTCTATGTTATTCCCTGGAGGAGGGGGCCAGAGTCCTTCAGGAACTAAGAATAGTTGGGGGTGGTTAGGTAAATTCACTCAGGTTGTAACACGTCCAGACAGCGATCACCCCCTGAAGAGAGGTTCACATATGCTGGTTCAAACTAGATTGTCCAGGGACAAACAGACAAAGAAAGCATTTTTGGTTAAATACCTGGAGTTAAAATTCACTCAGGGCCTTCTTTCTGATCCAGCAAATGGACATGATCTGCGATGCAAGGGGTCCCCAAATTCTTAGGGAATGGTTGGCAGGGCTTTGGCCTACTGTGGTTCCATAAGATTGAGAGCTGGCTCTGAGCTGAAGCTGTGATGAACTTGTGACCAAAGGAAAATCCCTGTGTGGGGTTTGAGGAAGTAATCGCTAACCAGAGCCCATGTTAGAGTTGAGGTGATCTCTGGTAAGCTTATTAGCATGTGTGTAGGTCAGGGATCAGCAACCTTTGGCACGCAGTCTGCCAGGGTAAGCACCAGGGTAAGCGGTGGCCAGCACATCCCTCGGCCCACGCCGCTTCCTGCAGCCCCCTTTTGGCCTGGGACAGTGAAAATGTAGTTAATACATAGTAATTTGGACTCAGTTTCCCATCTGTAAAATGGGCATAATAATACTTCCTTTCTGGTACCCTTTGCCTGTCTTGTTTATTTAAACTGTAAGATCTATGAGGCAGGGAAGTCTACAGCTCTGTGTTTGTACAGCGCCTACCACACTGGGGTCTCAAGAATTGTTGAGGCCTCTAATTCAGAGGTTCTCAAACTGTAGTCTGTGGACCACCAGAGGTCCCTGAGCTCCATTCAGGTGGTCCGCGGATAGTTCCCTCTAAGGTGCGTGCCTTGGCGGCTGCACACGAAAGAATGAAGGGCCACCCACCTAGTTAGTGGAGCTGCGCAGGCGTGGTTCCCCTAATTAGGTGCCTGGACCCTGGAGAAGACACACATGTAAGGTGAGGTGGTGGTCTTGGGGGGGAATATGGGGTAGATGGGAGGGGGCAAAGGGGTGAGAAGAGGGGGTGGGGGGAATTTGGGACGGGCAGGGCTGTGGCTGCCAAAGAGGCGACGTTTCCCAGCTCCAGGGCTGCAGCTGCCAGGGAGAGAGGGCCCTCCTTCCCAGCCTCAGCTCTGTGGCTGCTGTGGCGGGGGAGAGACGCCCCCTCCTTCCCAGCCCAGCTCAGGGCTGACGCAACGGGGGAGAGAGGGAGAGACCCCTCTCCTTCCCAGCCCCAGTTCGGGGGCTGCCACGGCAGGGGAGAGAGGGCACATCTGTCGCATTAGAAAGGTAAGACTACTGATACTAAAATATGAGTTGTGTGCTTTTATTTGTAGAACAAAAAAAGTTAATTCTTGTTTTTTTTATACAGCACTTTTATCCAAAGCGCTTTACAATAGTTAGCTAATGGTACAAACAACATTTGGAAAGATCATTAAGTGGTCCACCGAGACCCTCAGCAATTTTCAAGTGGTTGGCAAAAAAAAAAAGTTTGAGAACCATTGTTCTAAGTTATACCATAATACAAGTATGGCCCTTAATGTAAGGTCTTTTAGCTTAAATTAAGAAGGCAGGAGGGGGGAAGGAATCCATTTAGGATAATATATTAAAAATAGCGAAACAGTATTTTGCATAGCAAACAATAGAAATTATTAAACATTGCAGCTGAAATTAATAGTTTTGTAATTTGGACTCAGTTACAGAAATAAATTGCTTGGTATATTACTAAATCCATTTTAATTTGTTTTCACTTCAGTATGACATATTTGGGACAAGTTTTTAATATACATTTAAACACTTGGTGTTAGAAAATTACAGATTTTACCAACATAACCTATGCTTTAGAAATATAATACTGAACATAACTTTAACAACATGTTTTACATTCCTGGCATCTGCAGTGTTTTAATATATCACATTTTCATGAATGGCTAAGCATTCACATTAATGCTTTAATTACTTATAAACACAGGGAGCTATTGCTTTCCTTTGGTAATCCAGTACTTTAAATATATTGGACCATATCTGCAGTTGGTGTAAAATCACATAGCTCCATTGACTTCAGTGGAAGCCTCACTGATTTTTAGCAGCATAGGATCTAGCCCACTGTGAAAGTCACCAAGTGATTTTCCTTCCCTGAGAAAACCCCTATGGCAATTTGTATTAGTGGCCACTAGGAAAAAACAGAAGCCACACTAAGAACAAAACCCTGAACTTTTCAACTATGTTTTTTTCTGATCCCTTAAGCCAGAAGATGCTGGTTCCAAACTAGTTTTCACTAACCAAATAGTAAAAGCACAGGGTCTGGAACCACCAATCAAGTGTTACCACGGCAAGGGTCTCTATCTGAATGTGTATAAAGAATCTGTAAAACTTGTGTAAGTTAAAGTCTTTGTACCTAGGTGCAAGGCTCTCCTTTATTTTGCAAATAAAGTCTCTCTTTCCTTATCTCTGCCTATTTGTATTTGGCTCTCAGCTAGGCGGACCCGATATTTCGGTAACAGTTTCTGGCACCCCAGATGGGACCCTCCTAGCTCGGACATTGGACTCCGGACGGCTGCGGAGAACTGGGAACGGCGCCAACGGGGTGTTTAGCCCCTCTTTCTCTGCTTCACCGCAGCCCCTGGGGTTCGTGTTCCGATAAGGTGAGTCCTAATAAAATAAGGAAACGCTATCTGGTTCTGTTTTGTTTTGGTTAACCGGTTAATGTTTTTCTGCCTTATACTTTTAAACGTTGAAGTAAAAGCGAAACTGAGCCTCTCATTCATAATTCCTCAGAGTGAAAGCCATCGCGTGCAATAAAGCTCTGAGGTCGAGTGGGATCCTTCTGTCCCGTCCCCTTTAGCAGTCGGTGTAGGTAGAAAAATCTTGTAATAAGATTTTGGATTAGGCCATAATTCCCTCTGTTCTCTGTGTAATTCTCTGTGTAAGTGTCAGCAGGCAAATGGGTGGGTCTCAGAAAAAACCCTCTAAAAATAGTCCTTTGTATTATATGTTAAATAAATGACCCCAAGTCGTGCTAATAATATGTGTAACTACTGTAAGCAGTTTGGTCACTGAAAGAGAAAGTGTCCAAACCGACCCACCGGACGCTAGCCCCGTCGCCCAGACCGACCTCAGCAACAGATGGCTGTGGCAAGAACAGACACCGTTGACGGCGACCCAGGGGTCCTCTTGTCACCTGTTCCAATAACTTTACCACTTATGTTTGTTCCTCCACAGACCCCCAGGTTCGCCTAACTTTAAAAGGAACTGCTTATTCTTGTCTTCTAAATTCAGGGGCTGCCCTTTTTACTGCCAAGCCACAGAAAGGGAGCCTCACGGATAAAAGCATTCCGGTAATGGGTATAGGCGAAAAGCCATTTAACTGTGCTGTATTACAAGAGACTACTGTAAAAATCTCTGGTGTCTCAGCTTCCCATGCCTTTTTACTAGCTCCTGAATCTCCAGTTAATCTTTTGGGCAAAGATCTGTTGTGTAAACTACGTGCTCAAATTTTCTTTTCAGATGACAAAATCATTCTTCGGTTGCCTCAGAGTCAGCTTCCTCAGCTATGCGCCGTATTAACCCAGGCTGCAGAGGACCTGATCCTTCCTGCAAATCCGATGCACCTACCCGAGCGACTCAGACAGGAGGTACAAGCCTCCGTATGGGGGACTTCAAGGGCGGACCTTAAAACTCTCCAGACAGAGCCAGTACAAATAACCCTGAAGCCAAACATTAAAATTCCTCAGTGTCCCCCTTCCCAGCTCTGCTCGGCCTTCGGAGTCTTATCACCACATTCCTACGGTTGGAAGTGTTAGTTCGCACCAAGTCTCCTTTCAACACCCCCATCCTGCCAGTAAAAAAACCTGACCTAAATTCAAAGAAAAAGCCGGTATATCGATTTGTCCAAAACTTGCGTGCAGTAAATAAAGTCGTCCAGGCTAGGCACAATGTGGTGCCTAACCCTCACACTATCCTAACTGCCATTCCAGCAGGTACTGCTTGCTATTCGGTAATAAACTTGTGTAATGCCTTTTTCAGTATTCCCCTAGATCAGGACAGCTGGGATATCTTTGCATTTACATAAACGAATCCAGAGACTGGGAGAGCAGAACAACTAACCTGAACTCAACTGCCGCAGGAATATATCAGTGCAACACCAGAAAAAACCTCGGTCAGATCTTTCAAATGTGCCCATCCCAAATGCTAAACTGAAGCTGTACACAAATGGCTCTGCACAGGTCGTGAAGGGACAACGGATATCTGAATTTGCAGTAACTACTCAGTTTAATGTATTACAGTCTGCCCCCCTGGAACCCTCTACCTCAGCTCAGGTGGCAGAATTAATAGCCCTCACCCGAGCATGTAAGCTGGCAGCAGGTCAGTCGGTGAACATATATACTAACTCGAAATATGCCGTTGGTGTTTGCCATGCAACAGGCCAACTTTGGGAGGGCATGGGGGCCACCAAGACACAGAAGGGAGAATAAAAACTACCTGATGAAAAAAGAGCCTTGCCCCGGGCTGCCTTGTGGCCTGCCCTGCTTAAACTACATCAGAAAACACACGAAGGAGCAGAGGCCATGGCAGCTACTGTAAATAGACTTTGGTATGCTCCTAAAGTATTCCAGAAAGCTAAACGAGTCCTTGCTACCTGTAACATTTGTGCAAAATTCAATCCAAAGGGAAAACCAAAAGGCCCCCCCCCCGGTGCCAGGTTATGGGCATACACACCCTTTAAACGACTCCAAATTAACTACTCAAAAATGCCTAAGTGCCAAGGCTACAAGTACCTCCTGGTAATCGTGTGCCAATTAACTGGCTGAACTAAAGCATTTCCAACAAAACAAGCAACCGCCTTAGAAGTAGAAATTTTTTTACTAAACCACGTTATTCCTAGGTTTGGCCCCCCTAGGTCTATTGACTCTGATCAGGGAACTCATTTCACTGCCCAGGTTATTCAACATATTGCGAAGGCCCTAGGTATTACCTGGCTCCTACACACCCCTTAAAGGCCACCATCTTCCGGACAAGTGGAAAAAATAAACCAGACTTTAAAGCTTAAACTTTCTAAACTGTGTGCTCAAACTAAATTAAAATGGCTTCAGGCTTTACCTCTGGCCCTCCTGGCAGTTTGAACTGCCCCAAGGGGCCGACTTTGTCTCTCACCTTTTAAACTTTTATTTGGCAGGCCATACACCGGATTTGCTAATCCAGAACCTGTAACTAATCTAGCTACCTGGGGTAACAAGGAGCTAACCAAATATGTTATTTCCTTCCAAACTGCTCTTATATCTCTCCACAGGTACGCAGCCCAATTTCAGTCCCTACCTGCAAATGTCCCTGCCCACTGGATCACTCCTGGAAATTGGGTCTATGTGAAAGAGTGAAAACACGAGCCTCTCCAACCCCGGTGAAAAGGCCCTTTCCAAGTCCTTCTTACCTCCCACACTGCAATTCAAGTAAAAAAACGAGACACTTAAATTCATCACACTCAAGTCAAGCTAGCCCCTAGGCCGGGGCCAAAAGCAGATGACTCCGGACCTCAAGAAAGAACCGCCAGCTCTTCCCACCGCAACCCGGAAGAGCCAGAAGCAAACAATACCTGGCAAACTAAACCCCTCAAGGAACTAAAACTTTTGTTCAGGCGAAATAAGTCCTAAGACTTTATAACTATGATTTTGTGGGTGGTGGTACAGTGGCTACTTCTTTTAAGTTTGCCCCTTCTACATGCCAACCCCCACCCAGCAACTAAGTCCTTACAGCGCCTGGCCACATTGGGGCACCTATCTAATTGTTGGTTGTGTCACCGAACCCTTTCCAAGAAAGAAATAAAATTATGGGCTGTACCTGCAAATCTCTCTAAAGTACTCTCCTTACAGGTAGTATGGAAAACTGAATGGGCATGGGTTAAAAAATATCAGTACAACAAGTATGAAAAAATGTCTAAGGTTTGGCATTACTATTAGGCAGCTAAGGAAATCCCTCTTTTTAGTATCCTAGGGACTGGGTATAACCTGCCCCTGTGCTTAAAAAATGTAAAAAAACTTGGGAGGGACGTGGGCTCCCTTCCCCTTAAGGCCTGTAACCAAACCCTGCGGTTTAATGCCAAAACTGAAACCCTCTACCCTTTAAATACCTCTAAAAATGCCCAGAAACCCCCTTGTCTCCTGAAAAGGGCCTTTACTGTAAAATCAACAGGCATCCTTCATCAAGGACAGTGGTTTCCCTCATTCCTCCCATTGGGCCCCATAAATGCCACACATGCATATTAAGTGGATTATTTTCCTTCTTCTCTTTCTATGTGTTATTTGTGTAATAATACAATGTTCAAAATGTCTGTGTACTGCTGTAACCAGAAGCTCTGCTGTCCGAAAGAAAACCCAGTATCTTTCCCTCCAGCTTAATCGCAAATTGGGTAACGGGCCTAACAACTTGGGTTAGTCAGGCCCGAAGGGGGGGCTGTAAAAGTCACCAAGTGATTTCCCTTCCCTGAGAAAACCCCTATGGCAATTTGTATTAGTGGCCACTAGGAAAAAGCAGAAGCCACACTAAAAACAAAACCCTGAACTTTTCAACTATGTTTTTTCTGATCCCTTAAGCCAGAAGATGCTGGTTCCAAACTAGTTTTCACTAACCAAATAGTAAAAGCACAGGGTCTGGAACCACCAATCAAGTGTTACCACGGCAAGGGTCTCTATCTAAATGTGTATAAAAAATCTGTAAAACTTGTGTAAGTTAAAGTCTTTGTACCAAGGTGCAAAGCTCTCCTTTATTTTGCAAATAAAGTCTCTCTTTCCTTATCTCTGCCTATCTGTATTTGGCTCTCAGCTAGGCGGACCCGATATTTCGCTAACACCACTATATGTAAAAATATTTTAATTAGGCCTGTCAAGCAATTAACAAAATTAATCATGATTATTGCGCAATTAAAAATATTAATCGCGATTAATCGCATGATTAATTGCGCTGTTAAACAATAATAGAATGCTATTTATTTAAATATTTTGGATGTTTTCTACATTTTCAAATATATTGATTTCAATTACAACATAGAATACAAACTGTACAGTGCTCACTTTATATTATTTTTATTAAAAATATTTGCAGTGTAAAAAACAAAAGAAATTTTATTTTTTCAATTCACCTAATACAAGTACTGTAGTGCAAGATCTTTATCATGAAAGTTGAACTTACAAATGTACAATTATGTACAAAAAAAACTGCACTCAAAAACAAAACAATGTAAAACTTTAGAGCCTACAGTTCCACTCAGTCCTACTTCTTGTTCAGCCAATCGCTCAGACAAACAAGTTTGGCTACAATTTGCAGGAGATAATGCTGCCCACTTCTTGTTTACAATGTCACCTGAAAGTGAGAATAGGCATTCGCATAGCACTGTTGTAGCCGGCGTCGCAAGATGTTTACGTGCCAGATGCACTAAAGATTCATATGTCCCTTCATGCTTCAACCATCATTTCAGAGGACATGCATCCATACTCATGATGGTTTCTGCTCGATAATGATCCAAAGCAGAGCAGACCGACACATGTTCATTTTCATCATCTGAGTCAGATGCCACCAGCAGAAAGTTGATTTTCTTTTTTGGTAGTTCAGGTTCTGTAGTTTCTGCATCGGAGTGTTGCTCTTTTAAGATTTCCAAAAGCATGCTCCAAACCTCAATCCTCTCAGATTTTGGATGGCACTTCAGATTCTTAAACCTTGGGTCAAGTGCTGTAGCAATTTTTAGAAATCTCGCATTGGTACCTTCTTTGTGTTTTGTCAAATCTGCAGTGAAAGTGTTCTTAAAATGAACAATATGTGCTGGGTCATCATCCAAGATTGCTATAACATGAAATATATGGCAGAAATGGGTAAAACAGAGCAGGAAACATACAATTCTCCCACAAGGAGTTCAGTAACAAATTTAATTAATGCATTATTTTTTTTAATGAGCATCATCAGCTTGGAAGCATGTCCTCTGGAATGGTGGCCAAAGCATGAAGGGGCATACAAATATTTAGCATTTTTGGCACATAAATACCTTGCAACACCAGCTACAAAGATGCCATGCGAATGCCTGTTCTCACTTTCAGGTGACATTGTAAATAAGAAGCAGGCAGCAGTATCTCCTGTAAATGTAAACAAACTTGTTTGTCTTAGCGATTGGCTGAACAAGAAGTAGGACTGAGTGGACTTGTAGGCTCTAAAGTTTTACATTGTTTTGTTTTTGAGTGCAGTTATGTAACAAAAAAAAATCTACATTTGTAAGTTACACTTTCACGATAAAGTGTCAGAGGGGTAGTCATGTTAGTCTGTATCCATAAAAACAACGAGCAGTCTGATGGCACCTTAAAGACTAACAGATTTATTTGGGCATAAGCTTGCTTCTGAAGAAGTGGGTTTTTTAACCCACGAAAGCTTATGCCCAAATAAATCTGTTAGTCTTTAAGGTGCCACTGGACTCCTCGTTGTTTTCACGATCAAGAGATTACATTACAGTACTTGTATGAGGTTAATTGAAAAATACTCTTTCTTTTGTTTATCATTTTACAGTGCAAATATTTGTAATAAAAAACAATAATATAAAGTGAGCACTGTACACTTTTTATTAAAATAAGAATGGCCATACTGGTTCAGACCAAAGGTCCATCTAGCCCAGTATCCTGTCTTCCGACAGTGGCCAATGCCAGGTGCCCCAGAGGGAATGAACAGAACATGTAATCATCAAGTCGCCCATTCCCGGCTTCTGGCAAACAGAGGCTAGGGACACCATTCCTGTTCATTCTGGCTAATAGCCATTGATGGACCTATCCTCCATGAACTTATCTAGTTCTTTTTTGAACCTTGTTATAGTCTTGGCCTTCACAAAATCTTCTGGCAAAGAGTTCCACATGTTGACTGTGCGTTGTGTGAAAAAATACTTCCTTTTGTTTGTTGTAAACCTGCTGCCTATTAATTTCCTCAAGTGACCCCTAGTTCTTGTCTTATATGAGGGATAAATATTCCCTCATATTCACCTTCTCCACACCATTCATGGTTTTATAGACCTCTATCATCTTGTCTCTTAATCATCTCTTTTCTAAGCTGAACAGTCTTTTCAGTCCTCATATGGAAGCTGTTCCATACCCCTAATAATTTTTGTTGCCTTTGTCTAATTCTAATATACCTTTTCTAATTCTAATATATCTTTTTTGAGACGGGGTGACCAGAACTGCATGCAGTATTCAAGGTATGGGCGTACCATGGAATTATATAGTGGCATTATGATATTTTCTATTTTGTTATCTATCCCTTTCCTAGTGGCTCCTAACATTCTGATTGATTGTATGATTGCCACTGCACATTGAGCAGATGTTTTCAGAGAACTATCCACAATGACTCCAAGATCTCTTTCTTGAGCTGATTTAGACCCCATCACCTTTTATGCATAGTTGAGATTGTTTTCCAATGTGCATTAATATGCATTTATCAACATTGAATTTCATCTGCCATTTTGTTGCTCAGTCACCCAGTTTAGTGAGATCCCTTTGTAACTCTTCACGGTCAGCTTTGGACTTAACTATCTTGAGTAATTTTGTATCATCTGCAAATTTTGCCACCTCACTGTTTACCCCTTTTCCCAGATCATTATTGAATATGTTGAATAGGACTGGTCCCAGTACAGACCCCTAGGGGACACCACTATTTATCTCTCTCCATTTTGAAAACTGACCATTTATTCCTACTGTTTTTTTCCTATCTTTTAACCAGTTACCAATCTATAAGAGGACCTTCCCTGTTATCCCATGTAAGCTTACTTTGCTTAAGAGCCTTTGGAGAGGGACCTTGTCAAAGGTTTTCTGAATATCTAAGTACACTATATCCACTGGATCCCCCTTGTTCACATGCTTGGTGACCCCATCAAAGAATTCTAGTAGATTGGTGAGGCATGATTTCCCTTTACAAAAACCATGTTGACTCTTCCCCAACAAATTATGTTCATCTATGTGTCTGACAATTTTGTTCTTTACTATAGTTTCAACCAGTTTGCCTGGTAGTGAAGTCAGGCTTACTGACCTGTAATTGCCGGGATCACCTCTGGAGCCATTTTTAAAAATTGGCGTCACATTAGCTATCCTCCAGTCATTTGATACAGAAGCTGAATTAAATGATAGGTTACAGACTACAGTTAGTAGTTCTGCAATTTCACATTTGAGTTCCTTCAGAACTCTTGGGTGAATACCATCTGGTCCTGGTGACGTATTACTCTTTAGTTTATCAGTTCGTTCCAAAATGACACTAATGACACCTCAGTCTGGGACAGTTCCTCAGATTTGTCACCTAAAAAGAATGGCTCAAGTTTGGGAATCTCCCTCACATCCTCAGCTGTGAAGACCGATGCAAAGAATTCATTTAGTTTCTCCGCAGTGTCCTTATTGTCCTTGAGAGCTCCTTTAGCATCTTGATCGTCCAATGGCCCCACTGGTTGTTTAGCAGGCTTCCTGCTTCTGATGTACTTAAAAAAATTGCTATTACTTTTTGAGTCTTTGGCTAGCTGTTCTTCAAATTCATTTTTGGCCTTCCTAATTATATTTTTACACTTCATTTGCCAGAGTTTATGCTCCTTTCTATTTTCCTCACTAGGATTTAACTTCCACTTTTTAAAGGATGCCTTTTTGCCTCTCACTGCTTCTTTTACTTTGTTGTTTAGCTACGGTGGCACTTTTTTTGTTCTCTTACTATGTTTTTTAATTTGGGGTATACAATTAAATTGAGCCTCTATTCTGGTGTCTTTAAGAAGTTTCCATGCAGCTTGCAGGGATTTCACTTTTGGCGCTGTACCTTTTCATTTCTGTTTAACTAACTTCCTCATTTTTGTGTAGTCCCCCTGTCTGAAATTAAATGTTACAGTGTTGGGCTGCTGTGGTGTTTTCCCTGCCACAGGGATGTTAAATTTAATTATATTATGGTCACTATTACTAAGCAGTCCAGCTATATTCACCTCTTGGACCAGATCCTGTGCTCCATTTAGGACTAAATCAAGAATTGACTCTCCTCTTGTGGGTTCCAGGACTGGCTGCTCCAAGAAGCAGTCATTTAAGGTGTCAAGAAACTTTATCTCTGCATCCCATCCTGAGGTGACATGTACCTAGTCTATATGGGGATAGTTGAAATCCCCCATTATTATTGAGTTTTTTATTTTAATAGCCTCTCTAATCTCCCTGAGCATTTCACAGTAACTATCACCATCCTGGTCATGTGGTCGGTAATATATCCCTCCTGCTATATTCTTACTATTAGAGCATGGAATTACTATCCATAGAGATTCTAGGGTACAGTTTGGTTCATTTAAGATTTTTACTTCATTTGATTCTACGCTTTCTTTCACATATAGTGCCACTCCCCCACCAGCACGCTCTGTTCTGTCCTTCCGATATATTTTGTACCCTGGTATTACTGTGTCCCATTGATTATCCTCATTCCACCAAGTTTCTGTGATGCCTATTATATCAATAACCTCACTTAATACGAGGCACTCTAATTCACACATCTTATTATTTAGACTTCTAGAATTGGTATATAAGCACTTTAAAAACTTGTCACTTTTTAGCTGTCTGCCATTACATGATGTAATTGAATGGGACTTTTTTCCATTTGACTGTTTCTCATCAGATCCTACCTGTATTTTACCATCTTCCATCCTTTCCTCCTACTAGGACATAAAGAATCTCCATTAATAGATCCTCCCCTAAGTGATGTCTCTGTCTGAACCACATGCTTCTCCATACTTGTCGGCTTCCCCCCAGCCCTTACTTTAGAAACTACTCTATTCTGTGTTGTAATAGAAATAAATATATTTGAAAATGTAGAAAAAATCCACAAATATTTTAAAAAATTTCAATTGGTATTCTATTGTTGAACAGTGCAATTAATTGCGATTAATTTTTTGAATCACAATTAAATTTTTTGAGTTAATCGTGTGAGTTAATCGACAGCCCTAGTTTTAATAACACTTTATTAAAAAAAGCGTAGTGTGCAATTACATCTTTGGATGCAATTATCACAATTGCATGTACAAATTGTTACATTTTTTGCATGTGTAAATGGCCAGTTAGATGCACAGCTGAGCATTTGCACACAAAATTGCAGTAACTGTATGAAAAATGGGACATTTATTGCACATTTATTTTTGTGTACACCTGGCTTTTTGAAAATAATTCCTAGTTGGTTTATATCAGTGATTCTCAAACTTTTGTACTGGTGACCCCTTTTACATAGCAAGCCTTTGAGTGCGACTCCCCTTATAAATTAAAAACACTTATTTATAAATTTAAAAAATATAAATGATAAATGCTGGAGGAAAAGCGGTGTGTGGGGTGGAGGCTGACAGTTCGCGCGACCCCCCCACATAATAACCTCATGACCCCCTGAGGGGTCCTGACCCCCAGTTTGAGACCCCTAGTTTATACACTATATATTAAGTAAATGCTGTATAAGTACACTGTTGCTGTACATGCAGTGAATGCCCAGTAGCTGAATTAGTTGCAAAGTAACAACTAATTGGTACACCTGAAAGTACAAACTGTAACACCTTTAATGTTGAATATTATTATTCCATTTTAAATATGAGGTATTTTGCTGTTGTGTACATTGAGCTATTTTAGGAATATTTTGTAAATAAAAATGTGTTAAAGAAATAATATAATTATCTATTAATTTTTGTTATAGTTTTTAGGGTATTTTTTAGAGAATCCTGCTGGTTTCATCCTTATTAGATTCTATATGAGTTCACATTAATGTAAATACACTGAACATTATTATAAACAATTGAAATACTTCCTGAATTATAGCTAGCTCATAGGTAGATAGCAATGATTTTCATATGGCATATGTTTGCTAACAATCTGTACTCCAAAGTAAACGTGTGTGGAGAAAGGTAATTCCATTTCAGAAGATTTCAATATATAAACATTTGGTTTTGTTCCTATTAGGAACAAACCCCCAAATTACAAAATTCATGATGAAGGGAAAACCCTGGGGTCGGTAACTCTGGGACAATCCACCTGGTTGACTGCTTTGGAGCCACACCCTCTGGAAGCCCAAGGGTTCCTGACTCAGGTCCAGTCCACCTGGCTTACTGTTCTAGAATCACAGACTCTGGAAGATCTGGGGTCTGTGACTTCTGGGCAGCCTCTTTGGCTGGTTGTCCTGGATCTTCAGTCCCTGGAAGTCTGGACTCTCCAGCAGCCCAGCAAATGGACTTTTGAGAAACCAGGCAAGTGAGCTGGTAGGACACCAGACAGATTTAGAAAGTTGCCTAGCAGAAGGGGTCCTGCCTTGTTTCTGGAGGAACTTCACTGAAATAAAAATGTCTTCACAGACCGTTTCCATTTCAGCGAATTGGTTAATTCTGACAAAATAAAAACAAAACAAAACCTTTTTGTCTGTATTTTTCCAACCAGCTTTACTCTGAAGTATGCTGTATATGAGGGGACAGATTGCTCAATTTATTTCCTCTCTCCTATTCTATCCAAATTAATCTAGAGAAAATTTACCAGACAAACAAAAACATCCCAACTCATTAACCAAATGATGCAATGAAACTCCATGAAAGAGATTTGGACACTGATTCTTTAAAAAGCAACTCACTGAGAGCCTGTCCCTATTCTCATTGAGGTCAATGAGTGTCTTTCCATTGACTTTAATAGGAGCTAGATTGAAACCTTAAAGGGCACCAGATACACATGTGTTTATTGAACCTTTATTGAATTTCACTAAATAGACCTTTAAATAGTTTATTGGGATTAAAATGTAACAAACATAAAGGCTAGATTTTACCTGCAAAGACATCTGTGCATGGAATTTCCATTAAGTTCCCAATGAAGTTCCTTGAGAATTTACGGGATAAGGTCATAACTCCTTAGGTAACTATATACTGAGGAAAACATATCCTGATTATTCATAAAATATTCATTTAGAATTAACATAATGTAACCAGTTTTTATTGTGGGGGTTTTAATGTTGAATAAGGTAGTCACTGATATTTATTGTTTATAACATGCAATAGCTTTTCCTTTAGGAATAAATAAGTGCCAATGGGGAACTGTATTTGAAAGCTTGACTTTGTGTTAGACATTTGATATTCCCTCTTGTATTGCCGGTCTTAAGGCCAATTTCTCCAGTGTTTGCCAAAATATAAACATCTGGAAAAAATTCAACATTTAGCACTGAACACTAAGCACTTTACCGCACAATGTCTATCAACACTGTATAATAAAATCTGACAAATAAGCCATTACTGTCGGAGGGAAAGCTTTTAAATCAGGCCTTAACTACTTTTATTAAGGGCTTGGAAGGTAATCAGTGAAATTATATTTTTCCCCCTGTGTATTTATGCCTCTGTCTGTAGTCTTTAGAGATGTGCCAGTTACAATTTATCCACTACCTGGTGTGAAACACAGGTAACCAGATAATACAAGCAATTAGCAAGCATTTCTCACTGCTGAAAAAAGTGTTATTTCCTCAAATGTATGTTCCCCAAGGGAGACAACAGTGTGGAGGTGACATTTTGTTCCCATCTTTTCCAAGAAGATACTTCGTTGTTCCCTTCTTATCCCAATTGATCAGTGACTTTCAGTGAATGCTGACTAGTAATATAGCAATATGTTCTGTTGCACTGAAATACCATTAAAACTCAAGTTCACAGACAACACCATTCTATGACAGACTTCTATATGGACATCAACATGAAATATTTTAAATGTGTTTCTTGATATTACCCTTTGTTTTCTTTTATATTCTCCCTCCCCCAGGCACCTCCACTGTCTATTATACTACCTATGAATGTGGGACTTGATGCTCACTTCAGGTAGGTCGGTTCAGTGAAACAGAGCAGGTGGGATTGGGGCATAGAAGAGGTTGGTATTACTACAGGCTGTCATATTTTGAACCTCCACAGCAATTCCATGTGGTGGAGTCACTCCACAGTGAACACGGGGAGGGATTTCAGGGTAAAATGGGAAGGAATCAAATTGTTGCAGCTCTCCGTGTCATGTTTCCAATGGTACCCAGAAAATTTCATTTGAGAAAGTCCCATATCATGTGCAGCTACTCCTTTCTATGCCCTCCACATTTACTGAATAGGGTAGTAGAGCACAGCCTTGGAAGACTGCATCAATGGCCATATAGCTCCTAAGGGAGCCTTGCTGCAATGTGGGAGGATTTCCTGCTGTAAGTGTGGGGGAGCAGATCATCACAAGGTATGACCCAAGAACAGCATGGTTGCACTCTGCTGATCTCAGAGGTCCTCGGGGGTTGGCAGAGACTCTCTTCTCTTGCTTATGTTTCTTTTTGCTGTTGGAGAAAAGCATTGGATCCTTAATTTGTTTGGTTATTGGTGCAGAAATTATGGTCCTTATTCTCTAATCTGGCCAAGAAGTTGCTGGGTTCAAGTTGAGGGAGTGGGTAGTGGCGGTGGCAAATGTGGGTCCTTGTAGAGATGTATTTTGAAGCTGCTGCTGGAACTAATGGACTTGAGAAATTCATGTACTACCTGCATTTAAACAAGAAGTTAAGGAAATTTCAAGAAATGACAGACTTATATACTTGACTTCTGAAATAGAGTATACTAGAAACACTAATCGGGGCTAGTTTATAGGGAAACACCCAGGAACATGTAATTTAATTAAGGATAGTCAGTATGATTTCACAAAAAGGAGGTTATAGCCACCATTTGATTTCTTTTAAAGAAGTAACAAAAAGCTGAAGAAAGCAAGCCAGGGACATAATTTGCCTGTACATTAACTTACTTATGCATTTTCTATGCAGTACACAGACTGTTAGCTACACAGTTCCTATTAGAGAAGTAAATTGTGTAGATGAAACCGTGCTTTGAAAATATAGGGTCTGCAAGGACAGCAAATACATTATAGGGGTGATCTACTTGCTTGCACCGGCTTGGAACTCAAAGACAGAGGGTAATTGCTAAATATTTAGAGAGAGGAAGGGAGTGCCCCAGGATCAGTATTAGAAACAGTTCTGTTCACTTTGCATAGCAATAACCTGGAGGTAGGAATGTGCAATAAAGAGATAAAATGTCCTGAAACAGGTCTAGTAGTCACTGACAAAAGAGGGCAATATAATTCAAAATTACTTGGATAGACTAGAAGCCTGGGAAGATAAGTGGCTTAAGCACTGAGAAATGTAAGGTACTGTAGATTGGGGCAATATGATATTAAAAATATTCAAAGGAAAATAGTCAGCCTACATAATTCTTTGGGGGAATATCTGAGCATAGCAAAGGATAAAAGTCTGAAAACTTCAGAAGCATCTAAAATAGTAAATAACAAAGCAATAAACAAATGCAACACTCATTTATTATTAATGTTTTTATATGCCATCATTTGTGTCATACATAACATGGTCCATGTATCAAGGAATTTACAAGCAAGGACACTGGTCTTACTCTCCTTGAAGTCCCATTGTTTTCAATGGAAGCAGGATTTGGCTCTAGGTTCGAAAAGACATTAGATCCTTTCAAAAATAAATGCCTGATTTAGGTTTCATTAGGTCTACAAGGGAATGTTAATTCTTTATTGCCAAGACTGGGAAAAGGAGTGGATTTAGTAGGAGGAAGTGGAATGCAGAAAAAAAATGATTGGGCCAGATCTTCATCTCGTGTAAAATGACGCAGCTCCACTGACTTCACTGGAGCTGCAACAATTTACACTTCTGAAAATCTAGCCCATTTAATACAAGCCTGAGAAAATAATTCTATCACCATATCAGATAGTACAGCAAAGCCACATTTAGAATGTTATATTTGTTTTTGTATATTCATAGATTTTGAGGCCAGAAAGAGCCATTGTAGAAGACAACTTCATTTTTCATCACTAGCCGGAGGAGAAGACATCCTGAATCTACTTCTGATAGGGAAAAATGATTGAGAATTTCAGGACAATGTCTGACCTCCTGTATAACACAGGGCATAAAACCTTATCCAGGAATTTCTGAGCCAAAATCTATCTTTTAGAAAGATGTCCAGTCTTCATTTAAAGACTTCAAGTAATGTACTCCACCATGTCCCTAGGCAAGTTGTTCCAAAGTTTAATTACCCTCATTGTCTAAAATGTGTACCTTATTTTTAGTCTGAATTTGTCTAGTTTCTGCTTCCAATCATTGAATCTCATTATGCCTTTTTCTTCTAAAAAGCCATCCACTATCGGAAATGGCTTCCCTGTGTAATTACTTGTAGACCATGAACATGTCACCTCTTAACTTTTTTTTAAATTTTGGCTAAATTAAGTAGACTGAGATTTTATTTTATTCTATTCTATTTTATTTGAGGTGGTGGGGAGTCTCTTCTTCTTTCTTGCCACTTCCCTGTTTGGGGTTGGTGACTTTTATAGCCTGTCACAGTTCAGTTCAGTTCAGGACAACTACACCTGTATTGGCCCCTGTGGTCCAGCAAGGGCACCCACTTTAGGCTTCTGGCTCCCTAGATGTTGCTCTCTTGGGTAGAGACACATGGCTCTCTCCCTTCTGACTGGAATATTTCCAGGCTGAACAGTTCCCTGATTATACTGGGATAACCCCAGCAAAAGACAAACTTCCAGAACAGGCCTGCTTCACTTCTCTCCTCAGAAACAGTCCACAGCATAATTGCCACAGTTAAGTTACCACACAGACTTTTCTAAGCAAGCACATTTATTCTTAGGGTGAAAGCATTACAGAAAAAACATATTAAAAACAATAAAAGAATCTACACACATTCTAATAAGCTGACCAGAGATCACCCCTGGTTGGTGATTAGTCCTTCAAACCCCACACAGGGATTCTTCCGGTGGTCACAAGTTCATCACAGTTTCAGCTCAGAACCAGCACCCTAAAAGGGTCACTCTTTTATCCCATTTAGGTCTTTGAAGCCACTGTGAATAGGTAATCAGCCAGAAAAAGCTTCAAAAGGCTAAATCCTTGCATAACCAGAGGAGGTTCATTTGCATATCTCTCCCTAGAGATTTCATGGGGAGCCCATTTAATTATTAAAGTTAATTATTTTCTTAGCCTATTATTTAAAAGATTTCTTTGAAGCTCACACCAGTTCCCAAGTTTACATTAGTCAAGTCTCCTAGACAAGTTACATACAATCCCCAAATAATCCATAAACCTGGATATACATGGATAGAACATATATATACACACAGAGAACATGAAAAAATGGGTGTTGCCATACACACTATAACGAGAGTGATCAGTTAAGATGAGCTATTATCAGCAGGAGAAACAACAACAACAACAACAAAACCTTTTGTAGTGATAATCAGAATTGCAGAACACTTCAATCTCCCTGGACATTCTATAACAGATTTAAAACTAGCCATACTTCAACAAAAAAACCTTCAGAAACAGACTTCAAAGAGAAACTGCAGAGCTACAATTCATTTGCAAATTTCACACCATTAATTTGGGCTTGAATAGGGACTGGGAGTGGCCCTCTGAAGTTCTACAAATTCTCCACTTGTAAGGTAACTCCCTTCTCTTCATGTGTCAGTATATTTATGCCTGTATCTGTAATTTTCACTCCATGCATCTGAAGAAGTGTGTTTTTTTAACCACAAAAGCTTATGCCCAAATAAATCTGTTAGTCTTTAAGGTGCCACCAGATCCCTCATTGTTTTTGTGGATAGAGACTAACACGGCTACCCCTCTGATACTTGACCAGGGCTGGTGCAACCACTAGGTGAACTAGGCGGTCGCCTAGGGCGCCAAGTGGTTGGGGGCGCCCACTGGGTCTTAGTGTCCACCCTTCTGGTTTTCCTATCCCTGTTCTGACCCTTCCTGCAGGCTCCGAGTCTTCCTGGGAAGGAGATCTAGTAGTTAAAAGAGAAAAAGCCTCCAGCCTGCCAGACCTATTAGCACAACACTGAAACTGTTAAAGAGCCATTCGAGGGGCAATGAAGCCACTTAACAGGCATTTGCCTCATATTTACTCAGGACATGTCAGTCTACAGGATCTTAGTTTAAAATTTGCTTTAAAAATATTTCATTAGTGAGTTGGTGAAGATTATAAAATCACATCTCTAAAAAATCCTTGCATAGATTTTTAGATGCACAATCATCTTTAGCCTTAAATGCTTGGATCTTCAGACATATGTTTTTTTAAATAAATCCTTCAAAAGACCTCCCTTATCTAAAATACACATTTTAATTACTATAGTAAAAAAACTTACTTCCAAAGTCTTCCAGTCCTTTCTGTTCATCCATTTCTCCCTTCACCCCCTCTCCCCCCACCCCCATTGAAGAGAGCCCTTAAACGGACAACAGCCCTTTGCTTCCAGATAGCTGGACAAAGAGTTTCCCTTTCTTTACTTCTGACTATCTGATGAACTAGTTTTAAGCAAAATCAGTACCTTAGTAAGATATAAAATCCTTTGTTATGCCTAAAATCTTTGGAAACATATTTTTTAAAGTTGGTGACATTTCATAAACATGTGTATTGTTATGGAGATCACACACAGTAAATTAGTGTTCCCTTTTTCTAAAAGCAATGAACATTGTTATGAACACACTAAACCTCTGTAACTGATTAATTTAAAATAATGTCTGTTTCAGTGAGTTAAATATGTAGTAATCTGGAATGATTACTTTATGAAGGTTTAAGAGTACATTTAAAATATAAAATCAGCTTAGAAATACTGATTAAGAAAATGTAAAACAGAGAAGAGCTGCATCATGTATTCCATAATATTGAATGTTGTATTCAGCAAGACAGCTTACTCACCCTTACTACAAAGTTTTTGCAAATAAATGTCTGACAAACTTCAGGGCATATCAAAAAACCTGAGACTGACATTTTTTATTCCCAAGTTTAGTGCTTTTAATTAGGTACCTTCTGCATGTCCATTCTGCGTGAGGGAGAGGGTACAGGGATCTCTGCGGGGAACTGTGACTCTACGCCACCGTGAGGCGGGCCGGGCGTCTTGTTATTCTTTCTGCTTTGTCCCCCCGCCCCTACTGGGCTGCAAGCTCAGGCTGCCATCGGGCATAGGGGCACCAGTTTAATAATATTGCATAGGGCCCCATAAATCCTAAGGACGGCCCTAGGGGCACCAAAAAGCGGTGCCCTGGCTCGGCAGGGAGGAGCTGCCTTCCGGAGACACCGGAGAGCCAGAGTGTTGGCTTGCGGGGGTGGCAAGCCCCAGCCATGGAGGAGCCAGCACGGCTCAGGGGGGCAGGAGCCCTGCAAAGGCGGCGGCGCTGCTAGCGGGGAGCAGCCGTGCCCCTTGCCCCTCCTGCCCAGACTGCAGCCTGGCGCCCTCCCCATGGGCTCATAAGAAACATAAGAACATAAGAAAGGCCGTACCGGGTCAGACCAAAGGTCCATCTAGCCCAGTATCTGTCTACCGACAGTGGCCAATAGATGCATGCAGGCAGAGGCCCCCATGCGCCCCCCAGCTTCCCCCTTGCTGTGCTCGGGGTCTGCGGCTCCCGGGTATGTGAGCCACTGCTGGGGTGCGGGGCCCTGAGCCTGCTCTGGGAGGGGCAGCAATGGTGGCAGCTCACACTCCCGGGAGCCGCAGAGCCTGAGCATGGCGAGGGAGGAGCCGGGAGACGCATGGGGTCCTCTGCCCGCATGCATCCACTGCAGGAGCCCCCGGGGGGGTGCCTGGCCACAGCCTGGGCAGAAGGGGCAAGGGCTGCAGCTGCTCCCCACTAGCGGCGCTGCCGCCTTTGCAGGGCTGCTGCCCCCCTGCGCCGTGCCGGCTCCTCCATGGCTGAGGCTCGCCGCTGCCACAAGCCGACGCTCTGGCTCTCCGGTGCCTCCGGAAGGTGGCTCTTCCCTGCCGAGCTGCTGCAGCGGCCCAAGCCCGGCAAAGCCAATGAGCGGACTCGGGGCAGGGGCCTCCAGGGTGGGGTGGGGAGGGCTCACAGGAGGGTTGTGCACCCTCCAGGGGAGTTCAGGGGGCGGGGAGGGGGGAACCTGGTCTGGGGAGCAGCCCCTGGGCGTGGCTGGCCCCTGGGGTCTATAAAGGCTTGTTGGGATTTGCCCCTCAATGAACTGATGGGCGGGGGTGGGGGTGGGGGAGAGGGGGCACAAGGTGGAAGTTTCGCCTAGGGCGCAAAATATCCTCGCACCGGCCCTGTACTTGACACCATGCAAGGCACTGAATTTAGCCATATGAAGTGGAAATTCATCAGCCTCATCAAAAAACTTGCACAGATACAGACAGACATCATCTTCCTCTCCAAGTGCAAACAGATGGACATCATTCCAAATGGACTGAAGGTAAAAAATCCATTGCAATCGACATACTACACTGACTATGGTGAGAGATTGTGCCACACACTCTCAAAGAAACTGAGGAACCACCTGATCAGCATCCTGTACAGCAGACAGGAGAAGATCAAGAATGAGCTCTCAAAACTGGAGACTCTGATGCAAAACCAACCTTCCACACAAACTTCCACGTGGCTGGACTTTACAAAAATGAGACAAGCCATTTACAACGCGCACTTTACTTCTCTACAGAGGAAAAAGGACAGTAAACTATCTAAACTCCTACATGCCTCAGGTCTTCTTCCAAAACTCATCGTCTTATGCCAGGCTATCAGGCAAATTGGTCTCTCTAAGGTCTGTTGATATCTGGCCCACATACCGAGTCTTTAGCCTCCCCTAGGTCATCTTCTGTCCATCATTGCAAGGGCCATCCTACTGATATAACTGTTGGGTCTCTGCTGTACATGTACATATCAATGTAGCATAGCTTCCTTCAATTTGTCTTCAATTGGGACAACCTGTATTAGGTCCCTCACAGTCTCATTTTGTTTCCTATTATGGATGTGTGGGGGAGCTATTAATTATTATTATTTTTGTTATTGTTATTATTTTGAAACTTTTTTATTAAGACAAAGTTAAAACAGAATGTTAATATACTGCATCGTACATCACTTATTACTTATTCAGGATCAGGTAAATATTCAAAGAATCTGGCAAAAGATTCTGACTTGCTGGCTGGGGAGCCCTCCACCTCTGAATATGACAAAAGGGTGCTTACATTTCTAAATATATATCCTCTATTTGGTACTTCTTTTGTGCATGTGGTTGGTGTGAAAGCTTTTCCATAACAAAGAAAGTCCATATTTTACTGTACCACAATTCCATAGGAGGAGTCACATTTTTCCAGTAATGTGCAATACAAAATCTAGCTGCTAACAATAAAGAATATAGTAATTTGTCATTCTGTTTAAAATGTAGATTGTTTTCTGGAGCATTAAGTAAACTGGGAAAGGACTCTCTAGGAAGCTGTCATTTTGTAAAAAGATGAATCTAAAATTTCATCCCAAAACTGTCTAATTCCTGGACACAACAACCACATGTGCAAATATGTTCTGCTTTTCTTGCAACTACTCCAACAAAGCACCTCCCTAGTAGCAAAAATATGGTGGATCTTAACTGGAGTCAAATGCCATCCATACAGTAATTTATAAAAAATTTCTTCATGAGCTACACAAATTGAAGATGTATATTCCCTTTCCCATATAAAGACCCATTCATCTGGATCAGTTTCTTTGTCAACTCACTCTCCTATCTTTTCATCTGGGTTGTTTACTTATCAACATCTTTTTCAGTCAAAATTTTATAAGGAATTAAATCTTTTGTTCCAGCTTACACCTGGGTCAACTCCTCAAATGTGGTTAAAGGAAGGTCTAGATAAAGCCTTCTAGTATCCAGATTTCACAATAACATGTTTGACTTGTAAATATTGAAACTATTGGATCTTCATATTATTTACATTATTTCATACCTCTTGGTATGATTTCAAATCAGTAGCCAGGAACAGTTGCCTGAATCCAGTAATCTCATCTCTTTACCTACAACAAATAGTCACTTTGATATTTCCTAGGGGTAAATTCCTGATTTGTAATTAAAGTAATTAAGGGAGATGGCCCCAGCGACAGGAATCTAGAAAATTTGTCCAAATCTGCAAAGATGGTCTGGATGAAAGGGTGACTTTTTATTTTTTATTTTTTTAGATTGAGCTTTTTAAGTCTCTCACTCTAAGGCAGGTTTGCTGGAACTCAGATCATTCTTGTAGCTCTTGTCTGAACACTTTCTGCTTTTAGAAGTGTGGACACCAGAAATGGACTCAGTATTCCAGTAATAGACTCACCAATGTTGTATTCAGAGGTAGTATCACATCCCCAAAACGACTTAATATTGCCCTGCTTATGTATCCAAAGATTGCGTTCACCCTTTTAGATTCAACATCACACGGGGAGCTCATGTTCAGTTGGGTATCTATTATTACCCTTTTCAGTGTCACTGTCTTCCAGCATCTCCATCTGATAATTGTGACCTCCATTTTTTGTTCCTAGATGTAGACTTTGCATTTGATTGTACTAAAATGCATGTTGTTCTATGAGCCCACCTTAACTAGATCCAGATCAATCTGTATAACTGGCCTGCCCCCAACATTATTTATCACCTAGCCAAATTACTGTGTCATCTACCAATTTTACAGCAATGATTTTATATTTTCTTCCAGATCATGGATAAAAATATTGAATAGCTTTGACTAATTTGGTCATCTTATTTTAAGAAATATGGATCAGTGTTCATGTCGTGTTCCCTATCAGTACCCGGCCCGGGCCGGGGAAGCTAACGATACAACCAGCGGACCAAATTGGGTGATGAATCCTGGTCAGGTTCCACCTGAGGCACGTTGCACATACGTGAAAAAGAAGAAATATACTGTAGAACTGGAGCAGATTCAACCCATGACAATCAGAATGTTACAGGGACTTGAGAAACTGAGGGCCTGAGTCTGAGCACACACAGCAGCCATTGCAATAAAGCAGTTGATGGTCCTACCACATAAAAGGAGATGTTCAAGCACCCTGTATGATTGGGCCAGAGCATCTGTATCACTGTTGCTTCATAAATGAAACCAGCTGAGGTATTCAGTTCTCAAGTTAACAGAGAGATGAATGCTGTGAGTCTGTTTGGACGAACAGTAATGGCAAAAACATGAACAAAAGGGATGAATGGGAATGAACACACATGAATTTAAAGGTGAACTGCAAAGAACATAAGAACATAAGAATGGCCGTACTGGGTCAGATCAAAGGTCTACCGACAGTGGCCAATGCCAGGTGCCCCAGAGGGAGTGAACCTAACAGGTAATGATCAAGTGATCTCTCTCCTACCATCCATCTCCACCCTCTGACAAACAGAGTCTAGGGACACCATTCCTTACCCATCCTGGCTAATAGCCATTAATGGACTTAACCTCCATGAATTTATCCAGTTCTCCTTTAAACGCTGTTATAGTTCTAGCCTTCACAACCTCCTCAGGTAGGGAGTTCCACAAGTTGACTGTGCGCTGTGTGAAGAAGAACTTCCTTTTATTTGTTTTAAACCGGCTGCCTATTAATTTCATTTGGTGACCCCTAGTTCTTGTATCATGGGAATAAGTAAATAACTTTTCCTTATCTACTTTCTCCACATCACTCGTGATTTTATATACCTCTATCATATCCCCCCTTAGTCTCCTCTTTTCCAAGCTGAAGAGTCCTAACCTCTTTAATCTCTCCTCATATGGGACCCGTTCCAAACCCCTAATCATTTTAGTTGCCCTTTTCTGAACCTTTTCTAGTGCCAGTATAAGGAAATAAAACTCTTTACTGCCCATTTGTGATGAAGACAGACTCAGAAGGTTTTCCTGCTTTTTTTTTTCATTAGAAATATGAGGAATGCTGCATCTTGACTTTCGGACTTTCTTCTTTTTGCAGGAGGGTTCTTTGTTGAAGCATTGCCAGCCCACAGTTGCAAGGGAAGAAGGCAACTGCTAAAGAATTTTAAATGCAAGTTGGTTGTAAAAAATATTTTATCTCGAAAGAGGGGTGACCTATGGAAGATGTATTTCCTTCTGTTCTAAAAATGTCTCCAACACTTACAAAGTTTCAGGATGAATTTGAAAATATTGCAATATTAAGACTAGCATGCCATAATATTTACTATGGTGTGCAACATTATATATTTCCTTATTAATATGTAGCAGGATCTTCCCAAACCCAGCATCAGACCCCATATCTGCCTCAGTTTCTACACTCCTTTTACCAATCGTTTCATTTACTGTTCAGACCCCCTGCCTAAGGGTATTTCTACCCTTTGATCTGAGGGGTGTGATTATTAGATCAAGGAGACATATCTATGCTAGATTTGATTGAGCGAGCACACTTAAAATGCAGTGTAGTTGTGGTGGTGTGAGTGCCAGGAGGGGCTAGCTACCAGACATGCCAAACTCACTAAAAAAATGCAGAAATTGGGATTGTTTTTGGCTTAATTTTCTTGTGAGTTGCTTGTTGGCTAGTTTTTGGCTTGTAGCTTGTTGCTTGTTTGGCTTGAAGCTTGTTGTAGCTTGTTGCTTCTTTTTTTTTTATCGGCTCCCGGCAAGCAGGGGCAAGCGGGAGAGAGAGTCAGGGGTGCACAGCGGTCCCATCACAGTACCAGACTGCACGCCGGGGGGATCTAGTCACATAGAGTGTTGGAGTTCTTAGGGATTGGCTTTTTTTGGCCTTGTTTTGAAATAGGATTAGCTTGATTTTTGGTTTATTGTGAAAGTTGGGGTGCTTATTTACCGCGTGAAAGTTGGCAGCTGTGCTAGCCACCCTGAGAACATGCCTAGCTTCTTGGATAGGTACATATTCAGGGCAGCTAGCCTTTCCCACCGTTTGCACTGGTACAGCTACACTCTATTTTTAGTGTGCTAGTTGATCAGAACTAGCATGGACAGGTCTCCTTGAGCTGGGAATTAGGGGGGAGGGATAGCTCAGTGGTTTGAGCATTGGCCTGCTAAACCCAGGGTTGTGAGTTCAGTCCTTGTGGGGGCCACTTAGGGATCTGGGGCAAAAATCAGTACTTGGTCCTACTAGTGAAGGCAGTGACCTCTCAGGGTCCCTTCCAGTTCTATGAGATAGGTATATCTCCATTTATTATTTTTTTTATTATTTTTTATATTTTTAAAGTTGTAGGGAGGGATAGCTCAGTGGTTTGAGCATTGGTTTGCTAAACCCAGGGTTGTGAGTTCAATCCCTGAGGGGGGCATTTAGGGATCGGGCGGGGGGGCAAAAAAAATAGTTGGGGATTGGTCCTGCTTTGAGTAGGGGGTTGGACTAAATGACCTCCTGAGGTCCCTTCCAACCCTGATATTCTATGATACCCCCAGCTTGAAGTGCAGACATACCCTTAAAAGGCTTCTGCCTAAAAAGCAGGGATCCTCAGGCAGGTCTTTCAGCTAGCTGGAGTGGAAAGTCCCATTTCAGGTCCTTTCCCTAACCCAGTGTCGTCTACAGTTCTTACCCTTGGGTGAACTGCTTGTTGGCCTTTATCTCCCCAGCTGGGAGGCAGCTGAATAGTCACAGTTGAAGGCTAAGCCCAGCTCCCTTAAAGGGCCGTGCCAGCAGGATAAAGAACATGGGTATTAAAATGTTATAGAAAGAAGTAACACACCCAGTAGTTATTTTTCAAAAGAAAATGTCTTGGTGGTTTCAAAATATTTTTGTATGCAAAACAGAGGAAGTTCTCAAGTGAGGGAGAGAACCAGGCATTGTCTATTTTTGTTCTGAACCAGGTGCATTATAAGCATTTCCTGCTGCTGTAAATTGGCCCTGGATGCAATTTTTACATCTATTTCATCTACCTACTTTCAGATGTCACCAGCCTTCACTGATGAAAACATTTCAAACAAAACATTCTGTGCCAGAATTTTAACACACTATCTATGGGGAAAAATTACCATCTTTGGCTTCAAAGTTGGCAAAAAAAGAGAATATACCTTGGTACCATTAATGTACCTTGATCCTTCCTATTTTTTGCCTGTGGCATACAATAGTTTATTACATTGAGGACTGTAATTCTTTAGTCTAATCCAGGTTATTTGGCTTTATACTGGGGTAAATGGATGGGGGTTAGTGGTCTGTGGTGTGCAGGAGGTCAGAATAGATGACTCTTTCCACCTTTGGAAAATGCTTTGAGATCTTGGGATGAAAAGTACACAGTGTGATTTTTTGCTGTAGAGTTTGTCAGAGGTTCTGTATTTGTGTTGAGTGAAAAAATGATGTTTTTCTCTTGTGGAGAATTTTGAGAAAAATTAAAAATAAAATGGGACCTTTTGGTGAAAAATTAAAAAGTGAAATAATTGGATTTGGAAACACCACCAAAATCAAAACCAAAGGTGTCTGGAGCCAAAACCCTTGTATCTGAACCCCCAAATGCTGAAAGAAGTAGGATGAGGTAGGCTAGATAAATGGATCCAGTTGTGTCAATTTTCTGTGCTTATAACTAGGGTTTACACAATTCATTTGAAAAATACTACACATAATAAATTATACTATAAGTGCTAGATTGTGGCTATCCCTGTGCAGAAGGAGAGGTTGTGAGGACCTCTCCTCCCTTTTCATTTCCACACAACAGACACCCACAATATTGATTCTTGTGCTTGTAGCATCTAAAGACCCAAGGATGTCCAGTGTGAAGTGATTATAGAGTTCCTGGTCCTTCACTATTACTAGAAAGGACCAGGATGCGTTGTAGTAAGGAACTTAATAATAAACAAATATTTGCAAGACAAAGAAAGTTCCTGGTTAGGGAAGTCTAGTTCTACTTAAAGCAAGGCTCTTTGTGTTTATGTCCTCACACTCCATGGTGTAAACAGTAGGATATATGCTTCTCTCTAAAAAAGAAAGAAAGGAAAGAAAAGAGAACCCTCCTTCCCACCCCATACAGCCAAAGTAGTGAATGAGTGGGGAAAATGGAAAATCAGGGAGGAGACTTGGGTAAAGAGCAGTCAGAAGGAGAGCAGAGACCTGTGAGAGTCATATCAAGAATCCTCACAGAAACAGAGCAGCAATATGTTCAAGTGGAAGAGGAAGCTCTAGCAGTCACTTGGACCTGTGAATGGCTCTGTGCACATCTGTTTGGTTTGAATTTTAACACAGAAGCAGACCACAAGCACTTAGTGGCATTGGGTTCAAAACCACAGAACGACCTTCCACCTAAAATTCAAAGATTTTGTCTATGGCTGAAGTGATTTTCTTTCAACACTGAACACATACCAGGGAAAGCACTCAGAGTAGCAGATGCTCTATCGAGAGCCGCAATTGAGCAGCCCCCCAATGGAAGAAGAAAAGGCTTTAGAGAAAGATGTCAACGTCTACATTGACCTTCTTCTGGCAGCAATTCCATTGTCTGCCAGCCAACTTCAGCAGATTAGAGATTGCCAGAAACTGACTCAACTGTGGCAAAGATAGTGGGATCGAAGGAGTCAACTTCCAACAAACCTACTACCATATTGCCAGGACCAAAATGACCTTCCCATGGCTGATGGCCTGCTTCTGAAAGGATGGTGCATTTTTATCCCTCTGGGACTCCAGAAAGAGATGCTCTCCAAAATCTGTGAGGGGCACCCAGGTGCTAACAAGTGCAGGGCATGAGCACAACAATCTGGTGGCCCAGTCTGAGTAGGCAAATTCAGACTTTAGTAGAGGGCTGCAAGATGTATAACAAATTTAAAAAAAAACAATCCCCAGAACCGTTACTCTCTACAAAGTTACCTGACCGACCTTGGCAGTGTGTAGCCACAGATTTGTTTTTCGGGAAAGGACACATACATCATTGTAGTCAATTCCTTCTCCAGACATATTGACTTGGCTATACTTACAATGACTTCATTGGCACAGGTCATCCAGATACTAAAGTCAATATTTGCAAGACATGAAGCTCCTGAAGTCCTCATATCTGATAATGGGCCTCAGTTTAGCTCTGATACATCCTTAGCATTTGTACAGGACTTTGATTTTTGAACATCTAACTAGTCGTCCACATTACCCCCAAAGCAATGACGAGGAGGAGATAGCAGTGAAGGCCTTAAAAAGACTTCTGCAAATATAAGTGAACCTATATAAAGTACTCCTGGCATGTCGATCAACATTGCTTGCATCTGGACAGTCTTCACCAGATATTCTGATGGGAACAAAGTTTGGCTCTAAAGCTCTCAGACATTTGAAACTGTTCAGAATTTGTCAGGAACTTCCAGATCCTCCTAGTGAAGACTCCCAAAGGACTTTTCTGGATGAATCAGGTTCATCTTCAATATTTCCACAATGAAGAGAGGATCTGGAACCTGCAGGTACTCTGTCAGGAAGTCCCCTCTGCAGGGATCCCCGTGCACAAACTCAACAGAAGTGAGAACAGTCTGGAAGACTGTCCGGTTACTGGTCCTCCCCGGTTACCAGGATGCATGTTGAGGCATAAAGTCCTTTGTTAGGGGAGTTCTCTAGTTGCTGTTTACAGCATGGCTCTTTGTGTTTATGTCCTCACGCTACATACAGCAACAAAAGGGTACTAGACACCCCAATCGGTTATTCCCTATTCATAGCAGGTGCAGAAACTTAACCCAGTGTTGGCAGAGTACCCGTTGAATCTTTTCAAATTGTGGTGTGGTCCAGGTGGAATTCAGGCTCACTCAGCTGGAAAATTTCCAAGGATTCCTGCCGGGACAGAATGAGTCTACATCGTGATTTTGGCTCGGGCTGTAAAAGCCAAAATGGAGCACTAAATGTTGCACTGTATGCTGGAAGTGCTGACTCTTAGCTTCAGTATTTGACACTAAACTGTGAGCATCTATAACATACCACTTAAATAGCCTATTTTTATGAAATAGTTTGTGCACTTCAAGAAAAGGTAGAGAAAATAGTCTTTTACTCTTAATGCGGACAATCCAAGGCTAGAGGTTAGGTAGTTATTAATTCATAGAGCTTACAGCTTTTAGTACTTGTAGCTTCATTTTATTCTCTTTTTGGTCACTGTAAGTGTGCATTTTTTTGCCATTATAAACATTACAGATTTAAAAATAAAATAAAACCCTCTCTGGACTGCATTTTTCTTTTTTATTCCTAGATACTGCTTGATTTTGATTCTGGGTGACATGAGTTAATACCAAGTCAATGATAAGTTCAACTGTATTAAATGTCTTCAGAAGGGAGATGACTGGATTACTTTGACTGAGCCTGCTGGTAAAAATATTCAAAGATGACAAAGAAAAGGAGGTCAGTGGCAAAATAAATAAATGAAGGCAGAGGAAAGGAGATGGTGGAAAGATACCGAGATGCATTTAATCAAGATAGACATAACATAGAAAGCAAAGGCCAAAGAATCTTGCAGACAGTGGGGCAACTCAGAGAGCACTTATGCTATTCAGTAGCTCCCCTATGTCTTTTGTGGTGGGAATATCAATCCCTGGCCTTAGGCAATGTGTGCTTTGGGCATTGTGTTTTGGGAGTGTCAGCTCCTGTGCAAATTCTGCAGCTCACAGGATCACTCCTCCAACTCTATCTTCTCTATTGAGCCTCCGTGTCTGGTATTGCAGGTCCAATTATATATATTATGACATTTTCTTTATAGGTATGAGTGCTTCCTCATATCTGTAGGTCCAGTGATCTACTGAGCTTTCAAAGAGACTTGTTAATCTTTTTGGAAAAAGATGTATTTACACATTGCTAAATAAGGTGGAAGGATGGACACACAGAGAAAAGTCTGTTTGCTGCCTCACTTAACAAACATATTGATTTTTTTTCACTGCTATATTTGCATTACCTGAAGCTTGCTTGCTTTTAATGTAGACCTACTATCCAGTCAGCCTAGTGTTGCTTTACTTTGCATTTTGATGGTCACAATCTTACTTCAGAAAGAATACTGTCCTCTTGCCAAGATACTAATATGTATATTGTAAGTTATGCCTTCTATATCCAGGACCAAATTCTGCCCTGACTTGCAACCCTAAAAATAAAACTATGGAATCTCTTATTTTGATTGTTTGATGGTCTTTTCCATAGGCCTATTTTAAAGGTTGCCATTCGCAGGAGAAAGGGCCATATTTGAGATCTATCAACCTTGAGAGTAACCCTTTAAAAACAACTTTCCATTTTTTGGATATCTGGTGCTCATTTCCCCATATCAATGTTGATATACACTGGAAAATTATGGGCTGTGTGTGTGTTCAGCTGGCTTTCAGTCTAGCCCCCATTTTTATGGACACAAATATTAGCAGCTGTGGGTCTGGTTTTATGAAGTGTAAAGGGTTTCTTGTGAAAGCAGTGAACACACCAGGGTTATAATGTTACAATACAAAAAAGATTAGAAATGGTTGCATTGCTCCAAAGATAAATAATTGTGTTTTAGGGGTAAAATCAAAGGCTGGGGAAGCAAAACCTATTCTGTGTGTATGGTCCCATGGGAGTGGAATCTACAGGCAACATCAGGGAAAGGGTGTACCCTTTGCCTGCCTGCAAAAGACACCCTGAAATTAGCCTCAGAATGGATGGATTAGAGGAAAAGTATCTTGATTTTCAGTTCACGGGAAATTCTGTAGAGTATTAGCACTTGGTATCCCAAGGGGAAACTCCAGGAGACTATTTATAATAAGAAATTTGAGCTATTTAAAAGATGTCAGCAATATATAATAGGAAAATACCAAAAGAACTAGAGGGAATATTGAAATGAAACAATAGTGTTAATTATTTGCACTTACATCATGCCTTTCATTCAGGGATCTCAAAGCACTTTCGTATCAGAGTATTGAGTGTTATTTAATTAAATGCGTTTGGTAATAGATTTGTTATACTCTGAATATGAAGGAGATCTGGAAGGAATAAAAAGCACAGAAACACTTGCCTGATAAGCTGAATAGAATTTTATTGCAAGAAGAAGAATATAGTCACAGTATTTTCTCCTGTTGGTGGCTCCTTATCCTCCCTGGGTAGGACTCTGGTACAGAGGTCTTTAATCCCTTGACTGACTATCTTTGGATTTTTTTGTTTGTCCAATAAGTGGGAAGGGTTTCCCCAGTCATTCTGAAGCACCCAGCTCTTCCCTCCCGCAACTTGTGCTTCTCCCTCAAAATTCCATACAGGTAGAGCTTCCTGAGCCAGCTTTTCCCACTCCCACATATCCTCATACCTGCCAGTGTGGCACTGAAGGTTTCCCAAATAAGAGCCACAATGAGCAGCTCTCCTAGTGGTCCAGTTTGGAATAATGTAATTAATTTTAAATTTTCCTTTCAACCACTCAATTTAACACTATTTTAAACATGCTTTTAGGATACAAATTCTGCATAAACAAACGGCACTAGCAAAAATCTCTTCCACGGCCCCCCACATATTTAATAGCAGTTATTCACACGTAGCTTCCAGTTTATTAAGATAAAATCAACAAAGAAATTGCTTCCTTATCTTCATTTCCCTTTATATGTGCATTTTAGCTTGATTAGAAGTAAAAGGAATCCAGCCACGTGAGGCTGCCTTTACAATGCTGACCTCCTGGGTCCATTTACAGTGCTATTGTTGTGTCTCTCATTATTGCTAGTATGTGACATTTAATCACATGTAAACTGTAGAGATTTGGAGAGGAGTTGAAAAGAAAATGAAAAATTTGCTAGATGGACACAATAAATTTGGTAGGCAGGTCAGATATTTTGAGGGTGCACTTAAGAACTGTCACACATTCAAAGAGGTTCCAGAGGGTAGCACTTATCTACAGAATCATTTGAAACAGGAGTTAGTCGCTATTGCCATTCAGTTCAGCACAACAAAGCAAAGTGATATGGTCATTGTCAGTTCAGTTTCTTGGCACACCTCTGGGGCATAATTTAACCACTTGAGCCAGCCACACACGAAGTGAACTCTGGAGATTGAAAGTCAAAGTCACCCTTAGATTTCCCTTTTATCCTGATTCTGTGGAATACGGTAGATAATTTCCAAAGAAAATATGCCAGTACAGCTGTTACCCTGTTGATAACTTGCCTTTCATCTGTGAAATCGCTTTTACACTTGGTACCTGCCTTGAACATGAGCATTACATCTTTACTACGCTGTTGGATTCATTTGAAAGGTACCCTGCTGCTGCAGCTTGGAAGGGGTGCATTTTTTGGGGCTTGTTTGGAATCACAGAATGACTGGCCCATATAGGCAGCAATGACAAGATATTTGGATAATAGTTCTCAGAAATAATAGTAGAGGAAAACCTTGTGAAATTGTGGATAAAAGGAACCTTTCTAGCACTATTCTATTTTAAGTATCATTTAGTATTCATCTGTTTCTGCTGTAGTGTCTATTCTAATGATACCTTCCCTGATTCTAATGTTCTCTATAGAAACATGCTCAGCTCATATCTCCAAAGTAAGCAGATATTCATTCCACTTAACACAGTCATTTACAGAGAGAGGTATGTGGTGAAACAAGAATTCAGATCTCTGTGCTTCCTGGGTATATGGCTATAGGGCTTGATTGTTTGAATGAAAGAAGCAGCTCAAATATCTCAAGCCAGAAAATGTGCTTTCAGATTTTACATACTCTTACTTACATTATTCTGGTGGTGATGTTTATCTCTAAAGAACCACATAGTCTTAGTGACAAGAAACAACTATTGCTTCCATAATACTGTACTCAAATCTTTAATTCATTAATGTTGTGTCCAGGTGTGAGCTCTGATAAGGAGATGTCAATAATATCATGAGGAACTGAATCATGATTAAAATATACAAGCGATGGGCAACATCCTGTTTAAATGAAACAGGACACATTCTGCTCTCAGTAACATCTGTACAATTTTATTGAAGTAATTATTTCTGGTATTGTCTATGATATATAGGAACATTCTGAAAGGCAGGTTTCTTTAAAATAGTTATTGATTTTTGTCATTTAATCTCTATTGTTTATAATAACTAAAATATAAATTTTCTCTCCCTGTTTTTCCCCTTTTCCATTTGGCAAGCACAGGATCTTCCTCTTTGTACATTTTATGTAGTATGAACCAAAATAGACAGAGCCACATTAACTCCCCATTTTGTGTGCCCTGAAGATGTAAGCACAGCTCACTGCTGTATTCTCAGAAGCCTGCAGAGGAAGGGAAGTACTGGAGTGCAGTGAGACCGCACTCATGCAGATCCCAGCTTTGTAGCCTAAGGAACTGGATGGCCCACTAGGCAAATATCCATTTTCCCAGACAGCTAGTCTAGGCCTGGCACAACAAGTGAAATAATGTTTGTCAGTTATTTTTGTGCATGCTCCCCTTGTCCAAAACACAATGCACTCAATTTGGACTTGCTGGTGTGACTGTGCATCTCCCTGAGCCAATGGGGTCTACTCCACCATAAGGTAGAGGTGAGGACAAACCATGTGGTAGGAAAGGTGGTGTTTACATTGCTGCCCCCTCCCTATTTCCCCCAGGTTTCTAACAGAGAAGAATGGCAGTAAACAGTAGTTGGAGTGTGCTGATGGAAATTGTATTGGGGATACATTAATTCAGTGCCTCCTTTTGTTGTCTGAACCATGCTCCTTCCCCGTCAATACTTCTCACTTTTTGGACAGCCCTGAATAGCTGCAAGCCCCCTAGTGGAGGGGTACTGATGGTGCCTTGTGTCAGTGCAAACCACACATCAGGTGCGTTTTCTGCTGCCAAGGGCCCCCCACCCTGTTTGGAATGTAGCCCAATATATTGTTGGCCTCACCTAGGCAGTAGCTATTGTATGTGTGTTTTTGTTTTGATTTGTTAATTCCTTGGTAACAAAAAATTACTTAGTAGGGTTTTTTTTCTTTTAACTGTAATAATTTACTCTCTTTGGGCTATCTGAAGCTTCCGTCATTATGAAAAGAGACTTGCTGCTCAGTTCATTTTGCTCTGGGAGATATAGTGATTCACTCTGGAGGTGGCAGCACTGTAGTATTCACCGTATGGACATGCTAGCACAGGTCTGGCAGGATTTCCCTGTCCAGCGTAGGCAGAGCTTTTTGTCAGAGAAACATGTCAAAACACCAGCATTGCCAGCTCCAAGCATTCAGAAATCAAGTCAGGGCCCCCAAAATCAAGAGACTGGCTTAAAAATAAGGAGATTAAAAAAACTGCATTATAGCTATTAGACTTCTGGATTTAGCCTTTAGGGGTCACATTTTCAAGCTTTTCTCTGCTACCACGATGGCTAGAAACTTTCTTTTTCAAATGAAAGCTGAGTCTCTGACTTCATCATAGTACTCCAAGAGCTGGGGCTTTAAGAAAACATATCCCAAGATTCACAATACAATCATGAGAACTGGCAGCATTGTCAGGTGTCGTCTACAATGTGAATTGGATAGCAGGGATTCTATCATAATGAATTTGATTGTGACCAAAACATGAATATGATGTTCCAAATGGAAATTTCAATAAGCTAAACCTGCCATGACAAGCATTACAACAGAAATCCAATCTTACTCTCCTAATTGGCTTGGGTGTTGCACAACAGTTACAGAGCAGAGTCGTGTGTAAACATCTCCATATGTTATGCCGGCATGAATTACTATTGATGCAGTGGCTTGCTTTTCTTCTGCATTGGTACTATTCTGATGAGGTTATTCTTTATGAGAAAGAGTGTCAGTGTGTTTCCCTATAAGTCCTGGGTATCTAATATCTCTGGTGTAATTAGTATTGTGTGCTTCTAACACAGAAATGTGGAGCTGCTTGAAGAAGCATTTAAAAATTCAAGTGGTGGAATAATTTGATGTAGCCTCCATACCATGCACTGGCAGAGCTATAGATTTTCCCCCTGCAGTGAGAGCTGTGATAGTCTCTGGTGGATTGTTTTTTTGAGACGATGACCAGCTCAGAGGTTCTCAAACTCTGATGGATCATTGGGGGTCCATGGATCATTGGTGGTCTGCACTGAGCTTGCTGGTGACATGCAGCTGCCTCTCCTTCTTACCTACAGCTGCATTAAAAGAAGTTAAAAACCCCCAAACCTTAAATATTTCTCCAGTATCACTTTATGTCTACACTACAGAACTTACAGTGGCACAGCTGTACCACTGCTGCTGCACCTCTGTAAGGTCTCCAGTGTAGCCACTGTATGCTGACAGGAGAGAGCTCTCCCGTCGGTATAATTAAACCACCCCCAACGAGCTATGGCAGCAGGAAAGCATCTCCCACTGACTGGCACTTTTGTCGCTGAAACTTATGTCTGTCAGGGGTGTGTGTGACTGACAAAAGTTTTACCGACAAAAGTGCTAGTGCAGATGTAACCTACACACCTTCTGGGTATGGTGTTCTGTCCTTCCTAGTGGCACCGAGACCACTTAGAGAGAGAGATAAAATGAGTCTGCTCTACAGCCTTAGCAAAGAGCCAGTTGGCTTTTAGCTCATGCGGTAGAGACTCATGCACTAAGCTCCAGAGGTCCCAGGTTCAATCCCGCCTGCCGATGACCAAGGTTTGTTGGCATTACACAGACATAGCCTAGGTAAGCAACTGCTCTGGTTCCCCCAGCCATGTTAATGGGAAGGGAGATTTCCACACAATTGCAAATGAGAGGGCAGGTGTGCCACAAGGCAATCTTTGGATTAAAAGGTACTCTGCATGTGAAAAAGTTTGAGAATTCCCGATTTTGCTCAGCCTTATAAGGCTACCTACTTATTCCGGTTATCACTGACAGTTCTGGCAGACACATAGTAGCTGTAACAAGTTGAATTAGATAGAATGGCATACGTTTCAGTATTTCTGCTTTTGCATGGATCCGTCTAGTTTTTTTATAGCCCAGTTGTTGCATCACAGTGTTTTCATTTATGTTTACACCTCTCCTAAAGCAGTTTCTTACTATATGCTTTGGTATAATGTTACATGCAAAATAAAACTGAAAAACATTGTGGGGAATATTCATGTGAGAAACGGCCTTCTGACTCGTACCTACTGCTATTTAATGGCTTAAGTATTTCCAGCTCTTTTGATAACAAGTATAATAAGGCATATTGATTCAAGTGTTGTCTGTGAGGGAATTCTCACTAGAGGCAGTGAGACAGATTGTTTGTACTGAGTGAAGATGGTTTACACCCAGGACTGTATTCATTACAGGAATCCCTGCATCTCTTACTTATCGGATTTAAAACTTCATAGTTTTGTGTTCTTAAAAATCTCCCTTTATCTCTGACTGAATTCAAAGAGAAGACATTTTAAATTAAATTATCCCTCAAGCTGTTCTTAGCCGTCATGTGTTCAATTTTTTTTTAAATAAAAAAAAGTCAGCCATGGAACAGAGAAGCTGTTTGTGCTTGTTAAAATTCAGTTTTCATGTTTATGTCTGAGGTGTTTCTATGGGACTTGACTTCCCTCCTTCTTAGGCTAATGATGACTTTATAACTTCAAATTGCTTGACACTGTCTCTGCAGAATACAGCTTTTTTGTTCGGGGGGGGCTCAACATCTTCCTGCCTGGAGTAAGAAACTGTGATGTGTTCTCCCAAAGGTCTGTAGAGTATACTGTATGATAGCTTTCTAGCATTAAACATTAATCAGAGAGTTTTATTTCTCTGTGTTCAGATATTTTTTCTTGTCTTGCTTTAAAATCTGAAATGTTCTCAAGAGATCCTAGACGGCAAACATTTAAAAAGAACTTCCTTTGCCTTCTGTTCTCTCTCTCTCTCTCTCTCTCTCTCAAGATAGCTCCTTTATTGCAAGTTTTTTAAACATGGAACTTCATTCCTCCTCAATTTGGGGCCTGGTTAACAATTTGAGTTGGTTTAATACTAGACTAAAGTAGTTATCTGGTTAAATTTCATGACATTTTCTGAATAAATTATTATTTAAACATTTTAAAAAAATTATTTGCTCAGTTTATAGAGCTAAGCCTCAAAATGTGCTACCTCACATGACTGAAGTCTGAGTGCCTTAATCACAAGAACATTCTGTCTTTTGCTCTGATTTGGTTGTCTCTGCAGGCAGATTTGAGACAGATGGGTTGGGAGGAAGGTTTGGTTGAAAGAAAATATTCTCTGGCCACCCTCTTTTACAGAAACTTTGTACCCAAGGCATGTAGCTAGTGCAAATCCTTATTTAGAATGTGGAGGTATCTGCAGAAGCATCATTTCTGTAGTGAAAATGAGAAAAGTCATCATGTGAGCCCTGGAGCTCAGCTCCTTCCCATAGATGTCATAGGAGAATTTTATCATGAACAATTAATTATTTAATGTAAGTGCATTACCAACTTGTGCAATGTGTTGGTGCAATACTGGTGAAAAGTTAATCAGTGTGATATGTCAGTTCATATTTCTTCTATGTTACCAATAGAATGCACTTATTTAGACAGCAGACTCTGGGTCACATCCTCAGCTAGTGTAAATCAGAGTAGCCTGGTGACTTCAGTGGAGGTATGCTAATTTACACTGTCTGAAGATCTAGGCCTTTAACCCTAACAGGGTTGAAAATGTTGGTTACATTTAGTGAATCTCTGTATTGAAGTTCATGGATGGGTAACCAAGTCAGGATAATGAAAAATGATCTAGCACAGTGGTCTGATGAAGCAATTTTGTTCCTTTGTGGAAGCTTCTGGTGCCAAGTATACTAATGTTCAAAGCATCTCTTTCTCCCCCTGCCTTACGGATAAGATTTCTGATGCACATAGAACAGAACAATCTTTGTTGTAGGATGTTACTCTTTAGAACAGGTTAGTGCAGGTAATATTTCCAGTAAATAGTTAATTCCTTATCTTCAAGCATTGTGAATCCAAGACTTTAGTATCTGACAGCTCTGTAAGTGCAAACTGAAATAAGATTGATTGAGTAGTTCCTCTTCTGCTGATCCACCTTTTCAGTTCGCATTATCTAAGCTTAGGTGGTTCCTCAAAACAATATGCAACCTCAGCCTCCCATTAAATGTGCTTGGGCTACTCTTCACTTAGAGCTGTGAAGTGTGCAAGAGAAGTGACATTTAGTATCAGGCTGATATGAACATTCATTCATAAAAGCTTTTAACTTCGACTGGAATGACAATGGCATCAATTTGTGCCCTTTCCACTGCTTGGTCTGCTCCTAAAAACAAGGTATTTCAGTGAGTGCTCTCTCTGGCTACAAGAAATTATGAAGAAGAGATACAGAACTATCTGACATCTAGCTTTGTGAGGGTTTTGTGAGGGCGGGGCCTCTGCATTTCACTGAATGAGTAACTCATGCATTACACAGGAGCTGATAAAGGAGCTGTGGACATTTAATACATTCACTCACTAGTATGGAAGTAGGATCACTTAAATCTCTGTTAGAACCTGAAACCCAATGTTAACCACTGATATTGTTCTATGAATTAAAAGTTAAATGCATGTTCATCCTTGGATTTATTCTTATTAGGTGAACTGAGTGTAACATTGTGAATGCCAAAAATGTTAGCGGTAGCTGGAACAGGGTAACTACTGTTATATTCATTGTAGTAGGAGGTGGCTATATATTTGATTGATGGAAGAGGCTCATTTTTATGAAAAACGTGGTGGGTTACTTTGTTTTATAAGCTGGTAAAATCAGTCTTTACATACTGGGTGAGAGAAGTACAAAGACTATCTAATCTCACTGTGACAGGGCTTGGGTGGCTGGGCAGACTAGTGGTTAGATCGCCTAGCTCTCAGCTTCCTGCTGGCTGAGTGGCCTCAGTCTTTAAGGCTGATGGGGTTAGGGGGACCCGGGCCCTCCCTCTCCACAGGGTCCCAGCCTAGGGCCCTGTTTATGTTAGCTCCCTCCCCAGCAGGGAGTCCGAATCCGCTGCTCTGGGCTACTTCCTACCAGTCTGTTAGTCTGTTCAGTTTGGGACCTGGCCCCTCTAATCCAATCTGCTGGGCGGCTGGCTTCCCACAGGATTTCCTCTTGGATCCAAATGGTGCCTTTCTGTGGTCCCAGGCTCCTACGGGAGGGGCAGCCACAAACTGGTGAGGGCCAGCCCCACAATGTCTCTGGGGTTTGCTCAGTCAGTAACCTCCAGTGCTGGTGGTTTCTCTGCAGTATTCCTTGGCTGGAGAACCAGTGCTTACTTTCAGGTGGCTGGCCTGGGTGGCAGGCGAGTGCTCTGTCCCTTTGGGCAGGGAGAGCTACTTCCTGCCTCTTCAATAGTCAGCCCTGAATTGAGACGAACTTTTTTCTCCCACCCACTCTAGGCCTGGCATTGATTGAATGTCCATTCCACTGTGGCTGTTTGTACCCGTCAGGGTTGCACAAGCACCTTCTGCTGCCTCGTATACCATACACAGGCATAAATGGCTGAGCTGCCATAGATCCCTCTCAGTTCCTTCCTACCACCCCGACAGTTGTTGAAGCTCCCTGTCCTTGCCTGTAAATAGTACCCATTGTATAGTCAGTGTACTTTTGTAGTTAGTTTGTTGGTTAGTAAACAAAAAAAATAAATGTTGCTTTGTGTGGGTCTGACACCCAATTTCGATACAGGCCCTGGTATCAGAGATATGCTATGCTCAGCAGGTTTCAAGCCCTGCTGCTCTTGTGGTAAGACAATGCCAAAGACGCAAAGAGGTTGAGTTCTTCCAAAGATTCGGGAGGGTGTTCAAAGAGGAGGCACGGCTCAGAGCACACATCTACACAGGGGAGTTTGTTGGCTCCAGAGTCCAATATGGGCCTGTTGAGACCTGCTTCCGAAGCACCTTCATTGGCATCACCTCATGTCCCAGTATCGCAGAGTGTCTTCCCAGTACCATTTACTCCTGAGGTGTTTGAGGCTGCCAGAGAGTAGTAAACATGTTGGTGTTGCTGTCACCAGCAGCTCAAGAGACTCACCTGGCACCGACACTCAAGGTACCAACATCAGTGCCTTCACATCCACATTGGGCAGTTCCTTTTGATTCAGGGTACTGATTAAGGCAGTACTATCTAGGGAAAAGCCACAGATGATGTCGTCAGCTCCTCTTTTTTCAGAGTTTTAACCTTCATCGGTACCAATGGATACACTACGACCATGATCATAAGAATTAGCTTTTTCTTCATCAGAGTCTGAAGTGGTATCCTATGTGTACCAACCTTTCTGGTCCTATTATCAGGAGTATGTCACCTGCTCACTCTAGATTCAGCCTAAGCACCAGCTTGGGGCTTATAGAAGGGACGCTGGGGCTATGTACAGTTTGGGACTAGGGCCATTCAGTGGCCCTTTTGGAGCCCAGGGGTTCTCCCCTCAACTGAGAGAATCCCTGCAGCCGTGTCAGCAAGCTCCATCTACAGGTCGTCAGGAGCATTGCCGCCACAGATACCCTACCGTCGGTACTGAGCCCAGCATGGAGATCCCTCTCATGAGTGCACACAAGAGGAGCAGGAATTGGACCAGTATTGTAGTAATCCTCTTCCTCTTCAAGAAATTGTGGTGAAGCCTATTTCTCCATCTCTTGATGATTTTAAAACTCATCAGCAGTTACTGAGGAGGGTGGCCATGGCCCTGGACATCTACCTGGAGGAGATCTGGGAAAAATCCCACAAGCTGGTGGACATTTTTGACATCTGTGGCACTTGCTAGAATAGCTCTCCCTATAAATGAGGCTATCTTAGAGCTTAATAAATTGCTGTGGCAGACCCCAGCTTGCCTGCCTCCGACTGCAAAAAGGGTGGAGAGGAGGTGCTATGTCCCCTCTCAGGGGTTTGAGCACATATATAATCATTCCCCTCTGGGCTCCCTTGTACTGGTGGCAGCCAATGAGAAAGAAAGACGGGTCACCAGGTGCCAACCACCAAAAATAAAGAGGAGAAAAAGCTGGATTTATTTGGGAGGAAGCTTTATTCCACAGATGTATTACAGTTTGTATTGAAAACCAGAAACTTTTGCTGGGGAGCTACTATTTCACCCTTGGGGATACAGTTTCAAAGTTCAAGGACAAGCTCCCAGAGGAGGTGAAACAGGAGTTCCAGATTCTAATAGAGGAGGGAAAGCTGGTCACTAGAACAGCTCTGCAGGTAGTCTGGGTGCTGCAGATTCTGCAGCTCACAACATGGCCTCTGCTACGACAATGTGGTGCTTGTCCTGGTTACACTCTTCTGGCCTCCTGCCAGAGGTGCAACAAACAATCGAGGACCTACCTTTTGAAGGGCCATCGCTCTTCTCAGAAAAGATGGACGAGATGCTGCATACTCTCAAAGACTCTAGAGCAACCCTGTAATCCCTGGGCATTTATACCCCAGCAGTGAAGCCAAAGGTGTTCCATCCTCATCAGTCATAGCATTTTCAGGGGTTTGCCTCTGGAGCCCAAGCCTTGCCAGGAAGAAGCAGAGTTTAGAAAAGAAGTCCACCACGCCGCTCTGCTTCAGCAGCTGCCAGTTCAGGCAGGTGGCATTTTCCAAGAGCTCATTTTGATGGGAAGCTCGAGAGCAGCGTAGCAGTTCTAAGAGTGCCATCTTTGTCTTTTCCAGTTTTTGCAGACTACCTGTGCCACTTCTGTCATGCTTGGGCCCATATCACAACAGATCTGTGGGTTTTAAGCACAGTGGATGTGGGATATACACTAAATTTATTTCTATTCCCCTCCCTATCCCCCTTCCTTTTCCCTCTTCAGGGACTTCTCTCACGAGGCAGTGCTACTGAAAGAGATACAATTGCTTCGCTATGGAAGAGGTCCCGCCTTCATTCAGGGGAAAGGGGTTCTACTCCTGATACTTCCTGATCCTGAAGGCAAAAGTGAGTTCAGGCCTATTTTAGATCTAAGGCAGTTAAAGAAATTCCTAAAAAAATCAAAATCCCAGATGGTCACTCTAGCTTCCATTACTCCTTGCATAGGTGCTGACTTCCCCTCTTTCCCATAGGTGCTCGACCCCCTCTACCCCCAGCCTGCCCCCACTCCACCCCTTTCATGAGGCCCCTCCTCTGCCCCGCCCCCATTCCATCCCCTGCCCCAACTCCGCCCCCTCCCTGCCCCTATTCCAACTCCTTCCCCAAATCCCCGCTCCAGCCCCCGCCTCCTCCCCTGGTGAGCCACATTCCCGCTCCTCCTCCTCCCTCCCAGAATGTGTATTACACGTATTTACAGGCAAGGACAGGGAGCTTCAACAACTGTCGGGATCTATGCCAACTATTTTTTACCTTACTCATGGATGCCTTGGACCTGGGTTGGGGGGCTCACTTGGGACTCCTGCAGATGCAAGGTCTGTGGTCTATCCAAGATCTCAGTCTACACATAAACATCAGGAAGTTGTGAACCATCCAATTAGTTTGCATGACATTTCTTCCTCACATCAGGGAAAGAGGCATGTTGGTGCTGCATGACAATATGAAGACCATGTTTTATGCAAATGGAGGGAAGGGGGTGGGTCCAGTCCTTGATACTCTGCTGGGAAGCAATCCTAGTCTGGGACTTCTGCATCAGCAACTCTATACTTCTGAAAGCGGCCTACCTCCCAGGCGCTCAGAATATACTGGCAAATTGCCTGAGCAGATGGTTTATCAATCACCATGAGTGGTCCCTTTACCCAGACATAGCAAGGTCGATTTTCCAGCTCTAGGGAACTCCACAGGTGGATCTGTTTGTGACAAAACACAACAGAAAATGTCAGTTTTGCTTCCAGAAGGGACACAGTTTGATTTTATTAATGGACACTTTACTGCTGTGGTCAGAGGGTCTCCTGTATACTCTCCCTCCCCCCCCAATCCCTTTCTGCCCAAGGTTATTTGAAAGATCAGTCAGGAAAAGGCCTGTATGATGTGGTGTCCACCCCACACAATGTAAAGCAGGTTAAATTAGGTCAATTAACCTTATATGCTGCACCTGGAGGAGAGCCAGACACTGATAAAGACTAATTGATGATGAAGTTCAGTTGGGAAGGAGCTGGTTGGGCTTGTGTTAAAGGATGAAGCTGAGAATAGAAGGGGACTTCAGGGGAAGTAGTGTTCAGTCAGTCCCTGGAAGAAGAGAGGTTTGTTTGTGGCTACAGAGTTTGGCAAGAAGTCAATGAGGGAAAGTAGTCTACAATTACTCCCTGGGAGAAGGGAATTTGGGCCAGTAAACCCAGCGGGGGTGGGGCAGAAGGTAGAGAAATGAGTAGGAGGGAATGCAAGGAAATAGCGACAAGGTCTGGGACCAAGCAAACCATAGTTGCTGGACATAGGGTCCCTGGCTGGAACTTGGAGTAGTGGGATTCCCCTACCAGCCACTGGGAAGTGGCATGGGACCTGGCCTTGGACTGGAACCAGTCTGGAATGGCATGTGGACAGTTGATCCAGTGAGACTTTGATACCTCCACAAAGGGAGGACTGTCTGGAGGGCTGAATCATGAAGAAGGAACTCTGTGAGTCCTCGGAGGAATGGGGGGAATGTGGTGTGAGCAACTGTCAGAATGAAGGTGTCAGAACTGAGCTAAATCCCAAACACAGCCACCAGTTGGTGCCCCAAAGGTGAGTAAACCCCATGACAGCCCATCTTGTACTGATAACCCTGGCATGGCCCCAGCAACCCTAGTTTTCACAGCTGTTTCATGTCCCCACTCTCAAACCCGCTTATTGCAGACTTGATTTAACTGAATCGTGGACACCTCCTCCACCCCAGTCTTCAGTCCCTTCACCTGATGGCCTTGAGGCTTCATGGTTAAAATCAGCAGAGGAGACCTGCTGTAGAGAAGTCCAGGAGGTCCTATCAATAGTATAAAACCATCAACTAGGACAGCTTACCTTGCTAAATGGAAGAAATTTTCCATCTGGTTGAGCCTGAAAGAGATATCCCCTGCTCTTGCTTCTATTCAGCATGTGCTGGACTACCTTCTGTATTTGAAATATCAAGGATTGATGATTAGCTACATCAGGGTACATCTAGCGGCTATATCAGCGTTTCACCCTCCTGCGGATAACCGCTTCCCTTTCTCAAACTGAATGGCCGTAAGATATTTAAAAGGTTTGGACAGGCTGTTTCCACGTGTTCAGAACCCTATTCCATCACACAGATTGAATCTCATCTTAACAAAGTTGATGAGTTCCCACCACCTTTGAGCCAATAGTGACCTGCTCTCTTTTGCCCCTTTCAGTGAAGGAAATGTTTTTAGGATCAGCCAGGAGCATGGAGGAGTTGAGGGCACAAGTATCAGATCCTTTGTAAAGTGGAGCACACAAACACCTATAGTGGAATGGACCTGTGCAACACATCTCAAAGAACAACAGTTACGGAAAGGTTAATAACCGTTTAGCTCCACACAGGGTATAATAGCATCACAGGGTCCTCTCTTCCCCCTGACACTCTGACACTCCAGCTTTTACTGCCCCAGGCAGTGACAGAATGCGAATAGAATGAAAATAGATTGGCAGTATCATTTAATAATCTGAGTAGGGCTTGCAAACAACACATTATAATCCTGGCTTTGACACTCATTTACTGTTTGATTTGGGTTAAAGGTTTCATTTATATCTGTGTCTGTGTCAATAAAAAGGAGTATTTATACCAACCGCACAGGCATGTTGTGAAGATTAATTAATTAATTCTTGCAAAGTGCTTTGGAGCTATGCCATAAAATGCTATATAATTGCTAAACATTTTTAAGTTAGAGGGTAGCAGTATTGCTAGGCTGTAGCTTTGGCTATAGCTTTCTGACCTTAGTTAAAAGCTCGTAGTGGCAGCAGTAGCACTTTAATGCAGCATTTTCAGGCAAATTCAGTGTTACCTACTGTAAACACTATTAGACAAAATGTGTTTTAATGATGAAGTAAATTAGCAGTTGCTCCAGCAAGGGACTTGCTGTTATATGATTCTGTGTATGTGCAAGCACTTAATCTGAAACCTGTCCTGCCTTATTGTGTTTTACTGCTCTGCATTCCATTACATCCAAATGCTTCAGCAAAAAATCTGATGTGGTAGTGGCAGTTAAGTCTGTTTCTGCTGTTTTCCCCCTTCCAGCTGTCAAACTGTTTTATTTCATGCCACTACTCTAAGTTCAGGTAGGCAAGCTGAAAAGCACGGGAAAGCTGCCAGCATTTCTAACTGGACTTGCGCGTCGAAGTCGAGTTTTCAAGGGAAATGATCTTATATCCTCAGCACTGATGATTTTTGTTTTCTCATTAGAGCCTTCTGTAATGAAGCAGGTTAAAAAGTGTCCAGTGTGTTATCAGTATCGGGCTTGCTTTGAGTTTTTCCTTTTTCCCTCTCTTCCTTCACTCTCCCGAACCTGGAGGTCTCCACCTTGTGTGTGTCTTACCTTGGTAGTTGTAGCTGTTTTTATTTATTGTGACCCAACACTGGGCCTGAAGGGGTTAAAGGACAGTACTGGACCCAGGTAGTGCCCCCCCTCCAGACCAGCAGAGCCTGCTCCAACTGGAGAAAGAGTTGAAAAGGACGCAACCCAGCTCAGAAGGAGGAAGGCTGGGGAGGAGGACAGACCTACCAAGGATCTTGGTATGGGTACTGGAGAAGCCTTCCTGAGGGAAGAAGACTGCATGTTGAGCCTGATTGGGGCTGACGATTTTAGTAGCCTTTTCTTTTTTTTTTTTGCCTTATATTTGGCTGGAGGAGAAAGGTGGATGGTAGGAAGTGACCCATGGAGGATAGCTTGCGAGGCACCTTCGGGGGCCAGACACAGTTGACTCTCCAAGGGGCCCTGGGTTGGAGCCTGGTTAGTGGGCAGGCCTGGGCTCCCCTGCCATCTTCCCTTGCTACAGGAGGGACCTCTGTCCGCTCACGTATCCGGGCAGAGTTCCTCTGGGCGGCGTCCACTGGCTCCCTTGACGCCTTTGAGGAGCAGTGGGCGCTGTCCGGGGTTCTCTGCTCGGTGTCCCCATCAGGTTCCCTTCTTTTGACCCTTTGACTTCACTCCTGTTCCTGTTTTTTTTATTAGTTGTCCCCCGGAATCTTTTGGGTTCCCGGTCCTGTGGGTCCTCCCCTTAGGCTGGGGGGGGATCCTTTAGCAGTGGGCGGGCTCTGCCCGCCCACTTCCCAGAACCCAATAGGTACAGGAGGGACCTAGATCTTCTACCCACCTCAATACACCTCTGATTAATAGAGGGACTGGACTGGAAACCCTATCCACATGAAGGAGGCGCTAAGGATGCTAACCAGTAGGCCGTCTGACCCACAGGGGACCCTATCACAGATATACACAACAGCATGTCAAGGTCACCCTGAGGTCAAGCTGTTCTTTGTTGGACAGATGTTGAGAAACACAATAAATTAGGCTGCTTCTGTTGATGTTCTTGCACTGTACATCTGGATCTTAAAGAATCAGCATGGATATGCTTGTCTATAATCAGGACAATTGCCAGCAAAACAGTTTCTATGCTCTAACCATGCCTGAAACCAGACTAACTAGGTTCAGGGTATTTGAAGACTACATTTGTCACCAGAGTTACTTCAACACCTTTTCCCCTTTTTCTCAATGATCTTTCCCCCAAATTGTATATTAGCCCCTTATTGATCATTAGTAAGATTGTCAGTGTCAGTAGATAATTTCTTAAGCAGAGGCTTCACCGGTGCTTCCTTAAGAACATCTGGCAACCTATTCTTCTGAAGCAGGGGTCGGCAACCTTCGACACGTGGCCCATCAGGGTAATCCGCTGGCTGCGGTTCACCGTTCCCGGCCACTGGGAGCTGCGGGGGCCCGTGCCTGCAGAAGGTCAACATAAAAAAAAAGTCTCGCGGCCCGTCAGCAGATTACCCTGATGGGCCACATGCCGAAGATTGCTGACCCTTGTTCTGAAGTAATTAACACTCTTCCCAAAAGTAGAATCAATAAATCTCCACTGACTCATCGGCCGAGGAGGAAATGTGGTGAGGTCTCAGATTCTAGCCTCGAATTCCCTCAGTGCATTCATTAATTTAGTATTCCACACCTCCCCACTCCACCCTCACCCAATGACCACTAAGCCAATCTCAAAATAAGTTTCAAAGTGTGGCCAGATGTAGGAATTAAGCCAAAACCCAAAATAGTTAGTTTTATGGCTGACATGGAGCCATGAAATCTTGAAGTGATAAGTATTGCCTTTAAAATCACCAAGTATAATCAATCTCAGCAATGTATAACAGAACCTTTGTGAGGAAACCAAAACTAGCATGTAGGCTGAAATGTGATCCCCATCTGAAGAATCTTATAGAAAATGGACACACTTATTCAGTTCTAGCTGTAGATTGAGAACCTGCTGATGTTTCTGGAGATCTACAAAACTGGATTATGGTTTTCAGACTGTACTGTAATTTCTCTTTAATCAGAGGTAGGACCTCTGCAGATTTGAAGATGGTTGACATCTTCTTCTTACTTGATGAAGTATCAACGGTACCTGTCAATAACACCACTACAGCCTTTAGGTAAACCAGAAGGTGGAATCTAGAAACCCAAGGAAATACTTATGAGATGAACTCATTAAAGTGTCGGTGTATGTACTGTATTACATATTTCTCATTTGAAAGGGTCATCTCTTAATGCCACTGAGCTTGAGCAACAAATCAGATGATGATCATTGACTCACATAAAAATATGCTGTACATTTTTTTGGATAATAATTAGGAACCAAATTCAACAGAAGAAATAAGGAGAAGAGGAGGGGGGAAATTCTTTCTCATTCACTTAATTTCCCTTTGTAAAGATTAGAAATGTGACAATGAAGTTATCATTGCTAGCTGATGTGGATAGTTGAGAAACACACAGTCATGCTGAAAATAATTTTGTTTGGCTTCCAAGTATTTTGGGATGATGCATGAGCATGTTTTATAATCAGATCATCTCTCTCAGTGAACAATGAGAGGAACACTCCCCTCCCCACCCTTCTGCCTATATGGAAAGTTCTCCTTCATCCAGAGCCTCAGATGGTACAAAATGTCCTAGCTGCACTGAAGTCCGGAGCTATGTTTATTTACACCAGCTGAAGATCTTGCCCTTTATTTCTATAGTTGTGTACAGTACTCATGATGAAACTCACCTGAATTTCAGGCTAACTTAATTAGAAAATTCACAGACCTTTCAACTGAATCTGGGCCCAGTTTTAAGAACTCTTTGGGCCGGCTTTCCATCTAAATCATATCGATGTCATTGTTAGCATTGCTTGAAGGTAAACCAATTTAAAACTCAGTGGTTTCAACAGAGTTGTCTTTTGAGATGCCGAATTTATTCAAACCTGAAGCTTAAGTAAAACCTTGGGAGGTGCAAACCTCCTTGGACTGAAATCAAAGAAAATATTCACAGAAAGTTTTGAGAGGTGAAACTGCCAAACTGTACATGACTCTGCATATTTCTTTACTTCCTTCAGGGGGAATACTTGAGATTGTTATGGAAAAGCAAAACTTAAACAAGCCTCTCTTGTTATCAGATGTATCTTTAGTTTCCAGATCATTTGTCGTTGTTTTTTTTAATTGTCCTTGAGAATGTTCCCACACAGCAACCAGCCAGAGGATTGTTCAGTTCAATTGTCAACTGAGGCATTAAAATACAATAGTGAGTAATGATATTTCACATGGAACAGTTCATTAGCATTATTTATTTAATATTTACTGAAAGACTCTTTTAGTCCCATTCATCTTCGTTTCTAGGATTAAGCATTTTGAGGCATTGTAGCGGGGTGGGGCAATTTATTTGGGATTCTTAATTGATGCTCAACATCCTCTTTAAACAATGAAGCTCCCAAATACCCAAATCCCTTTGGCGTTTCTTGAAGCACTATGCAATTTTTTACTTTCTGTAATCTTTTTTTTCTATTTTGTTTTAAGGCCTATATACATATATATATCTTTTCATCCAGCTGGTGTCTGGAGTCCATTGCAAATTTTGAAGTGCAACAAAGTCACATCAGCTCCCTCTCATATCCCTCTGTGCCTCATTCATACAGTCAGGAACACAAGCTTGCCTTATGGCCTCACTCTGCCTTCGGCCTATTTTCTGCTGCATTAGGTATCGCAACAACATGAGAGATGCAGAAAATATAAAAATAAACAATTCAAATACAAACCCCTGTTATGGATACTGTTAATCATGTGCTTTTTTTCACCTTTTTCTTTGTTCTGCATTGTATAAATGGGTACAGTTGTTAGAGGGGAAAAAAGACTGTATTCATAACAAAAGCATCCCAAAGGTATCCTTATTCATATCTGGTAAACACACTGCTGACCAAAGAAAAATAAAGCAAGAATATGAATACTGCAATAAACAGTGGCGAGTAGTGAGATTAGATGTAATTGGAAGTAGATCACTTACTTTACATTTTATCTGTTTGTTACCAGATAGTCTAAGTCAGGGGTCAGCAACCTTCAGCATGCGACCCATCAGGGTAATCCACTGGGGGGCCACAAAACATTTTGTTTACGTTGACCATCCTCAGGCATGGCCCCCTGCAGCTCCCAGTGTTCGGGAACGGTGAACTGCGGCCATTGGAAGCTGCGGGAGGTCGTGCCTGCAGACAATCAACATAAACAAAATGTCTCGTGGCCCCCAGTGGATTACCCTGATGAGCCGCATGCTGACGGTTGCTGACCCCGGTCTAAGTTATTATAAATCAAACATGACAGAAGTGTTTTAAATAACGAGGTGTCCGGTGGCACCTTAAAGACTAACAGATTTATTTGGGCATAAGCTTTCGTGGGTAAAAAACCCGTTTCTTCAGATGTCTGAAGGAGTGGGTTTTTTACCCACGAAAGCTTATGCCCAAATAAATCTGTTAGTCTTTAAGGTGCCACCGGACTCCTTTTGTTTTTGTGGATACAGACTAACACGGCTACCCCCTGATACTTGGGTGTTTTAAATGTTTTCCTTTTTCAGTTTTCTCATTTCCTGACAGTTTTAGAAACAAGATAATTAGAATCTACATAGTAGTTATTATGGTTTTTTATGGTCAATTTTTTACTGACTTCAAAAGCAAACTGCTGTTAGAAAGAAAGAGAGAGATTTCACAAATGTTTGATATATAATGACTTAGACCATATGGTTTTCTTATATGACGAATCTGGAGCTCTGTGGGTAGTGTAACTTTATTTGTTTTGGAATTTATAGTTAGGGCCCTACCAAATTCACGGTCCATTTTGGTCAATTTCACAGTCATAGGATTTTAAAAATCGTAAATTTCATGATTTCAGCTATTTAAATCTGAAATGTAATGGTGTTATAGTAGTAGGGGTCTTGACCCAAAAAAGAGTTGTGGGGGGAGTCGCAAAGTTATTGTAGGGGGGATTGCAGTACTGCTACCCTTACTTCTGTGATCCTGCTGGAGGCGGTACTGCCTTCAAAGCTGGGCAGTTGGAGAGTGGCGGCTGCTGGCCAGGAGCCTAGCTCTGAAGGCAAAGTCACTGCCAGCAGCAGCGCAGAAGTAAGGATGGCATAGTACAGTATTGCTACCTTTACCTCTGTGCTGGTGGGGTGCTGCCTTCATAACTGGGCACCCGGCCAACAGCTGCCACTCTCCAGCTGCCCAGCTCTGAAGACAGCATAGAAGTAAGGGTGACAATACCGCGACTCCCCCAGCAACTCCCTTTTGGATCAGGACCCCCAATTTTGAAAAATGCTGGTCTCCCCTCTGAAATCAGGGGGGAGGGATAGCTCAGTGGTTTGAGCATTGACCTGGTAAACCCAGGGTTGTGAGTTTAATCCTTGAGGGGGCCATTTAGGGATCTGGGGCAAAAATCTGTCTGGGGATTTGTCCTGCTTTGAGCAGCGGGTTGGACTAGATGACCTCCTGAGGTCTCTTCCAACCCTGATAGTCTATGATTCTATGAATCTGTATAGCATAGGAATAAAGCACACAAAAGGCAAGATTTCACAGGAGGAGACCAGATTTCATGATCCGTGATGTGTGTTTCATGGCTGTGAATTTAGTAAGGCCCTATTTATAGTAGTGGTGGCCTGGGGCCTTAGCTAGGTGCCACTTTTTATTTTTTGTATAAATATCAGTACATAAATATATATAATATAGATAAATAAAATCATATAAATGTAAGGCTAGAAGGGACCTCAAGAAGTTATCAAGACCAGCCCCTTGCTTTCATGGACTTCAAGACCAGAAGGGACCATCATAATTATCTATTCTGACCTCCTGTGTAACACATGCCAGAGAATTTTGCCCAGTAATTACTGCATCAAGTCCATGGCTTCTGGTTGAGTTAAAGCATATCTTTTAGAAAGATACCCAACCTTGAGTTAAAGATTTCAGGTGACAGAGAAGCCACCACATCCCTATGTGAGCTGTTCCAATAGTTAATGACCCTCACTGTTAAAAATTTGCACCTTAATTCTAGTGTGAATTTGTCTAGCTTCATATTTCAGCCATTGGATCTTTTCATGTCTTTATTTGTTAACTGAAGAGCTCTCTACCATAAGAACTCTTTTCACTATGTATATATTCATACACCATGATGAAGTCACCTCTAAACTTTCACTTGGCTAAACTAAATAGATTCATCTTCTTTAGTCTCTCACTGTAAGGCAGGTTGTCCAAATCTTGAATCATTTTTTAGCTCTTCTGAACTCTTTCCTACTTGTCAAATCATTTTTAAATTGGGGTCCCCAGAAGTGAACATAGTATTCCACTATTGCTGTGTATAGTGGCAATACCACCCCCTACTTCTATTCAATATTCCTGTAGCTATACATCCCAGGATTGTATTAGTCCCCTTAGCTACAGCACTGCAGTGGGAGCTCATGTTCAGTTGGGTATATGCCATGTGCCCTAAGTCCATTTCAGAGCCACTGCTTTCCAAAATACAGTTGCCTGTTCTGTAAGTGTGACCTACATTATTTGTTCTTATATATATGACCTTGCATTTCATTGTATTTAAAACACAAGCTATTCAAGTGAGCCCTGCTTACTCAGTGATCCAGATTGCTATATTGACCTGCCTTGCCCTTATCAAATGTAACACTCCACCAATTTTTGTATCATTGCAAACTTTATCAGAGGTTCCCAGTAATCCCAAGAAAAATCACCACCCAGATTTTTGATCTATATGTCTATTTCCATATCTCAAGTCTCTGTGTAATACTAAAGTATAGTATGTGCATATCACAAGATAGCACAGATACTTAATACAAAGAAAAGTACTGTGTGAACTAGCATTATTGTTTTAAAAACAAAACTGGGATGTACATAAAGGAATGTTCAGGCACTTGCAAATGAATTCAACATGTTCTTAATGATAAAAGTCAACATCTAGCTGAATGTTGCAGGTGATCAAAGACAATTTTGTGGAACACTGACATGTTTGGACAAAGACACCATAAGTTACATGCAAAGTGAAAGATAGTTGGATTCTATCAAACACTGAGAGCAGTGGAAGGGTTTAATAAGACCCTATTGCTTCATAATTCAAGCCGTGTGAATCAGCCCTGCATTAAATATTTTAGTTAAATAGTCTCCGCTGTTAGGAGGAAGAAGTGGTTGCCAGCTAGTATCCAAACACTAAAGTGAGGCTTAACTAATTAGGCATCTCCGCCATGCAAACTTAACTTTTAAAATCTGATTCATTACAATATTATTTATGCTATAGTAGTGGATTCACTTAAAGATGTATTGACTGTTGCATTCTGCATTTTTATAGTGTGTAAACACATACTGATGCGAAACCAATTTTTATGAACCATAAAAAGTGTACTATAGTTTCATTCTACACAAGGGATTAAGGACTATTTGAAGACTTGAGGAAGTTGAAAATATTATATGTATCATATTTGTTGTCCTTATTTTAATAAATTTGTTATTGAACTGGTGCTATTTATTTGATCAATATTTTCTAGGTTTTCTATGCAAATTTTGTTCCCAGGCAATACACTCTGTTGTTCTTTCTTATTTTCCTTTCAATTTAAAAGCTTTCCTTACCTTAATTCAAAGGAATTTCTGACATTTGTATATGATTTTAATGTATTGTGATTGTCATATTAATCTTTCTCTGAGTGGGCACATGCTCTCATCTAAGTCATGTTGGCTGTTGGTTTAAAGAATAGAGAAGTCAATTCGCAGACATGAAAGCTGGCAAACAGAAAGCAAAAGGCAAACACAACTAGGAATAATAAATAGCTTTTCCTGAAGGCTGTAAGACTTTAAAAAGGTCCTCACTGAAGAAAGTGGAGCACAGCTTTTCATTTTTTTCTCTTCTGTATTATTTAGCTTTCACTTTAGGATTAAGGATGTTAACTTTAAGAGGCAGCACCATGATCCTGTCAAAAACAATGCATGATGATTCATAAGGAAATTGGCTGATGATATACTCAGTGTGTTTCCAAAAGCATCAGCTCCTTCAGTGTTCTGCACCCACTGCTTTATGGCTGAGAGATAATGCCATTTGTTTCTTTAAAAATCTTTGCTAATCAGATTTTACGGTTTTGTGATGAGTACATTTGTGACTTAGCTTGACATTGACACTAAATATTTTCTGTTTAGATTTCTACAAAGTGAATTTTGTGTCATGTTTGTCTTTGTAACATTATTAAAAATGTGTAAAATAGGCCAGACCCCTTTACAGCCTTTGATGGATGTTTGAAACTGGGAAGTCAGATATGAGCTAGATGATACGGAATGGAATTCAATATAGTCAAATGAGCAGCACATACCTATTTGTAAGAAGCCTGACTAACATTTATTCCATTTATTTAGTTTTGTATGTAGGGCCAGATCCTCAGCTGGTATAATTCAGCATAGCACCATTAACTTCAACTGAAGTCAATAGAGGTATGACAATTTACACCAGCTAAGGAGCCAACCTAAGAATCCCACTTTTAAATAACTTTAATCCCTTAAATGTTTCAGGCTCGTGGCAAGTATTTAGAGAAATAGATAATGATAATTGATAGTCAAGCCCCACTCTATGTACTATGTATCAGCAAAAATATTTTGAGCCATATTTGTTATGTGTGTTGTTCCTTATATATTGGTACAAATCCAGAATAATGCCATTAATTCAAATGGAGTTCAATACAAATTGAACCACTCTGGCTTTATATCTGAGAGTAAAATTTGGCCCATATTTCATAAGCAATCTGAGTAGGTTGTATTTAAATAAAAATATCACTGCTGCTTTCAGAAATAAATTGACACTCAAATTTTGGGAAATAAGTGAACAAAAAGTATCACCAAAAAGCTAGAACAGACAGGCAAACGCACAACAGATAGTAAGGAAAGGGACAATTACTATGTTTATTACATATTTGTAGTGTTACAGGACTGGTTAAACTTCTCTGCATAATACAAGTAAAATGTAAACAAAAACTAAAATGTATTGGCTATTGGTTCTTTCCAATAGGAACTCTGTCTCTAGATGTTTGTCAAGCTATCCTGATTGACCCCAATCATGATTCGAAGAGAATTTCTCTTCTTTGGTATGGAAAAGCCGTCTCTAGCCTTCCCTCTACCTATCTTCATTCTAGAAGTACTGATTGATGTCTGCAGTTAACAGAAGTAAGATCGGATTTACAAGAAAGCATCCAACAAGCATGTTTTGACAGCCAGGTGTGTTAGTGTGTGTGTTTATGTAGCAGAGTTTAAAATTAAAAATGCCCATTTCTAGATATTTGGTCTTATTAAGATTCTGTTGTGCTATATGCTCTTTTCTTAAGCCTTGTTTACTTTAATGTGATACTTTAATGTTTTGGGTACTTACCATAACAGTCATTTAGTCTGTGAGCCAATAAAATGTACTTCTAGAAAGCTCCAACAAATCAGAGTGGTAGCATTTTCATAGCCACTTTGCACAGGTATTATACAATGTGAAAAGCAATAGAGAGTAAGGTGCCTTTGTCTTTACTGGTGAAAACTTACTGCACTTCAGTTGTTGCATTGAAATAAGGCCCTTTCTGAACTACAGTCTCTGGGTTGTTTAGTATTTTAATGCTGCAGCGGGTGCAGATAATTCATCACATTTCAATTTTATTTTTATGATTACTATATACAGAGACACCTCGCAGTTACACTAGCTAATTTAAAGCAAGCCAGGCAGAATTTGACTGTCTGTTGGACATAAACACTTGAATGGTCCAATATTTTCTCCAGTTAAATCTTAATAAAATAAAAGTGCTTCTAACAGATTCACATCACAAATTAAGCTCGTTGTAATTCTTGAAATTATTTAAAATGGCTGTATGATCAAATTGAAAAACACTGGCTTAATTTTCAGCTTGGCATTTCCTCTTTAAAAAGTGAATTTGGTGCTTGTGAAAGGTACCGAACTGAGAAAATTGGAGAACAGAGCTGGCTATGCACATGTAACTCAAGTTAGCACAAAGGAGTTCTGAGTGGCAAGATCAAGTATAGAAAGTTTCTAAGTCTGTTACTCACTTCAAGTTAGTGGATCTGATCCTTGGACTCAAGCAGTAGCGTCTCATTCTTTTAGTTTCAGAAGTTCAAGGTTTGGTCCCCAGGGACAGTCCAGCCACATGGATGTCCTTACACACACACAAGAGGTAAAGGGAATGAAGTTAATGGCAGTACAAATTTCCTTTGATGGTCCATTTAGTGTGCATTCACTCAGATCTGGCAGGATCATTTTTAACCATGAAAAAAGATTGTTCAGTCTCAATGACTCTTTGGTGCCTGGACTCTCTGCTGACACTGCCAATAAGGGAGCCAATTAATGCCGGATGACATGGTGGTTTTGGTGGGATGTGGATATTTGTCTGCTGGTCCCTGAAACAAGCCCACTGACTCATTTTGTAGAGGCCACTAACCAGCTGACAACTGGTAGTGATTTTTGATCACTACAGACTTATGCCAGATTTGAACAGCGATAGTAAAATGTTCCATATTCCATTACAATCCCCATAGCCATCTAGGTCCCTCACAGCCTAACATTGGAAAACATATTTGGTCAAAGTGTCAGGGACCCAACTGGGACATGGGCAGTTGGGCCTAATGGCTGGAGCCATGGGGCTAGCCAGGCTGGAGGTTAGAGTGGAGTCAAGGATCAGGACCCTGGAATACCTGGGACATAACTGAGAGCAGAACAAGGGATCAGAAGCCAAATGCCAAAGACAATTGGGAGCGGGCATGTGGTCAGGAAGTGGAGCCATGGTTCAGAACCAGGGTCAGAAGCCAAATCCAGAGTCAATGGATGAGATAGAGACATAGTGGGGAAGCAGATCCAGGGATCAGAGCCATGGATCAGACACTGAATACCAGAACTAATGGGTGAGATGGAGACACGGTCAGGAAGCAGAGCCAACGTCAGAGCCAGGGGTGTCAAGGATGGAGAGGGCAGGGGCTGAAGCGGGCACAAAATGCAATGGGGCAGGAGCAGGCATAGCAGGCAGGAAGCAGAAAGCAGGACCAAACAAAGCTGCAGGTATGGAACATGTTGAACAGCCAGCAAGCTCTGGCTGTTGCTGAGTCAAGTAGTAGCTAGTCTCACCTCTCCATGGTGGAAATCCATGAAGCTGAAAAACATGGTTTAGGAAAAGGCAGGCTGTCTCCTGAGTGGTGGGGAGAGCATGAAAAGAAATAAAATGTACCATATTAGTGAAAAAGATCAATAGCTACCAGGGTGATGGTGCAACCATGGAAGCGAAGTAGTTCTACAATGAAGTCCAATGAGGCCACACCCCAGGTTTGGGGTGGGGTGGGCAGAGGCTGGAGTAGATCAAGCTGTTTAGCATGGTGGCCACTTGCTCCAACAGCACATGCCACAGGAGCTGACATATTTTTTCACATCAGTATTCATCCCTGGCCACCAAAAACTTCTTACCACCAAGTCCTGAGTTTTACGATGGTCAAAATGGCTGGCCACCAGCATGTCATGGCACATTCTCAACACTTTATGTCTGGGCTGACCTTTTGGAATGTAACGGCACTTCTCATGATACAGATGATACAGTACACCATTGTGCAAATGGAAATCCGAGTTGACTAGGGTGTCAAAGGTCTGACAGATTTTAGCCAGTTGTGGGTCTTTTGGGAGTAGTGTACAAATAAGGGACATAAACTCCAAGGTTGTGGTTCTACAAATAAAATTAGATGGTCATAGCACATCATCTTATGGAGCTGTGATGAGGTCAGCATATTCATTCTTGTGGGAATGGGTGTCTGCTTTCCTGTTTCGTGACCAAGGGTGGAAGGTATTGATGAAATCTGGCAAAGAAAAGTGACTCCCCCCCCGCAATGGATCTGCTGTTGAGTAAGATTACAGGCCACCTGAAGCCATTATAAGTTCTTGTGATTGGTGAGGACCTGGACTGGGAACTGAGCTCCCTCCATAGAATCATAGAATCATAGAAGATTAGGGTTGGAAGGGACCTCAGGAGGTCATCTAGTCCAACCCCCTGCTCAAAGCAGGACCAATTCCCAACTAAATCATCACAGCCAGGGCTTTGTCAAGCCTGACCTTAAAAACCTCTAAGGAAGGAGATTCCACCACCTCCCTAGGTAACCCATTCCAGTGCTTCACCACCCTCCTAGTGAAAAAGTTTTTCCTAATATCCAATCTAAACCTCCCCCACTGCAACTTGAGACCATTACTCCTTGTTCTGTCATCTGGTACCACTGTGAACAGTCTAGATCCATCCTCTTTGGAACCCCCTTTCAGGTAGTTGAAAGCAGCTATCAAATCCCCCCTCATTCTTCTCTTCTGCAGACTAAACAATCCCAGTTCCCTCAGCCTCTCCTCATAACTCATGTGCTCCAGCCCCCTAATCATTTTTGTTGCCCTCCGCTGGACTCTTTCCAATTTTTCCACACAAGATGTCTCCAAGCTTCAAATGCTGTTTTGAGTGCGAGCAGCTCCTAGTACCAGGCCGGTTTGTTTACCTGCTGCGTCTTCAAGTTCAGCCGATCGCAGCTCCCACTGGCCGCGGTTCACCATCCCAGGCCAATGGGGACTGCGGGAAGCAGCGCGGGCCGAGAGATGTGCTGGCCACTGCTTCCCGACACCCCGATTGGCCTGGGACGGCGAACCGCGGCCAATGGGAGCCGCGATTGGCCGAACCTGCAGACGCGGCAGGTAAACAAACTGGCCCGGCCTGCCAGAGTGCTTACCCTGGTGAGTCGCGTGCCAAAGGTTGCCGATCCCTGGTTTACATGAATAATATGCACAAGGATGGGTGCCTGAATTTTGATTATGGGTGCCTGCATTTTGCAAAAGTGCAGCCCTGATTGTGAAGTTTGAGCAGTGGTAAAAGGTTTGGTCAGGTCTGGATGAACGAGAACAGGAGCTGAAGTGAAAGTTTCTTTAGCTGATCAAAGGCAGACTGTACTTCCACTGATCAGACAAAACAAACCTGTTTTTGGAAGAGTGCAGTTATTGGTTTTACCTACAGGGAGAATCCTTTAATGAAGCACTGATAAAAATTGGCAAATCTGAGAAATTGCTGAAATCCCTTTGCATCTGATGGGGTGCACCATCCAGTGATGGCAGACATTTTCCATGGATGTATTGCTAGACTCTAGGGAGAAATGATATAAACAAGGAACTCAATAAATAGTGTCCTTGTTGAATTCATATTTCTTTGGTTTGGTGTAAAGGCGATTCTGGGGAAGTCTGTCAAGGACAAGGTGAACATGTTGCTCATGTAACTTCAGGTGTTTGGAAAAGATAAGAATATATTTAAATAGATAAATCAATCTAGCATGTCCCTGAAAATGCCATTCACTAAATCCTGACATGTAGCTGGAGCGATACATAGCCCAAATGACATAACTAACTACTCAAAATGTCCTTATCGAGTGTGGAACTCTGTCTTCTACTCATCACCTTCCTTTATATGGACCAGATTGTAGGCTCTGTGTAGATCAAGTTTAGCAAAATCCCTGGCTGAGTGAAATCTCTCAAAGTTCATTAATAATTGGCAACGGGTAGCAATTTTTGAACTGTCACTCTATTCAGAGCCCAGTAATCAACACAGTGGAGCAGGGAGCCATCTTTTTTTTTGTCACAAACAAGTTTGGAGCCCCTGATGCAGAGTTAGAAGGAAAAATAACCCCCTTCTCTAAATTCTCAGAGGTATTCCTAGAGTGTCTGGAGTTCTGGTTCTGAGAGGGAGTAAATACAGTTGAAGGGACCATCAGCCCCAGGCTGCAGATTGAAGGGGTAAACATAACTCTGAGATGGTGGCAAGACATCAGCTGTCCTTTTGTCAAAGGCATCAGCATAGTCTTGATATTTCTCTGGAATACCCAAAGTGGATGAAGAGGTGATGGGGAGGCCAGGTGATCTACCATTTAAGTCCATTCTTCAGTCACTGCATCATGAGGGGGTTTGGGTCTGACACCTGACCTTGGGAGACATGACTGGTGGCAGAATCTTGATGTAAAGCTCAGTGTGTCTGTTCCCCACTGCATAGGCAGGTTGTGGTCAACCAGTCAAGGAATACCAAAGATGATGGGGAAGTGAGGGGTGTAGATCAGTCCAATCTGCAGAACCTTCCAGGGCCCTGGAGCGTGGTCACAGTCAGTAGTGTCATTTGATGAGTAACTAGGCCAGAGGAGAGTGGGGACTCATCAATTGATTCCACCAAATCTGGGATGGTCTTACACTGAATGGGAATGTGATGGGTCTGAGCAAAATCTGGGTCCATTAAGGTATCGGAAGCTCCTGAGTCCACCAGCGCCCTCAGCTTGACCTCAGTCATGTCAGGATGTTGTAACCAAAGAGGAAATTGGAGGGTTGTTTGTTGCTGGCTAACTATGGCCAGGGTACTGATTAACAAAATGGACTTTCCCAACCAGGGCAGTACACAAGTCTTTCTGGGGCCCTTCCCCAAAATGTAGGCATAAGTCTCGAGCTCTTTGCTGGCTTCTTTCTGTGTCATTAAGACAGGGTCGAATATGGCTGGCCTGTGAGGGTTGAAACCTGGACTCCCCTTCTAGTTGATGTTCAGCCAGCTGATCATCCATGCTGATGCACAGCTTGACTAAGACATCTAGGTTAGGTGGTGGCTGTACTGGTGGCAGCTCATCTTTAGTTTCTTCATTTAAGACAGGCTGGAAATGATAGCACTGTGCTGCCTCGTTCCATCTAGTATTGGCTGCTAAGCACTGGAATTTTGTGGCGAACCTGATGACAGGTCTATTCCCCTCATGTAGGTTCCAAAGCACGCTCTTGATGGAGTGGGTACAATTTGGGTCATTGACAAAATCATCATGGCTCAGATTAATTCCTCAAGCTGCCTCAGCACGGGGCTGGAAGTCTCTAGGATAGGGGATGCCCATACCAGGGCCTCCCTGATTAACAGTCTGATAATGAGCCCCACTTGGGCCTGGTCAGTGAGAAATGACAGAAGTTGTGGCATGAACAGGAGCCAACATTAAATCAGAAAGCCACAACCCCCTCCCCCACAATCACTGTCAAATTGGGCTGGCAGCAGAATCTTCAGTTCCTGGTGGACCTCGGCCCCAGGTAGTAAGATCTGTACCTGCAGGGCTGTGATTTGGGTTTGCAGACTTTGCAAAGTGTCCATTACCTTAGTCGGGAAGACTTTATGGGGAGGTCAGCCTTTCAGCCGAGCCTTCTTTCTTGTATTTCTTTCTTGTGCTGCTCAAAGTGTTTAAGTTTTAAAGCTTTATTAATAAAATAATAAAATAACAGCAAAGAGTGCTGGGGGGTTCCCCACATCACTCAAAGGAAGGAAAAAAGCATTAGTGCCCCAGGCCCTAACCCACTTTTATACTCACACCCGCACTAACCGAGGCTGGCCAAGCCTGGGTGTAACGTAAGAAAAAAAGGGGGAGGGGTGGCTGGAAGTTCTTGTCCTGGGCCCAGGTCATCTGGGGTCCGCTGTAATCTCCGAATTGCTTTAGCTTTTAGAAGGGTTTTACGTTCAGGGTTCCTTTGGGGGTGTTTTGTTTCGTGATCGCTGTTCCTGGTGTTTTTTGTACCAGTTCAAACCAGCTTTCTGTGGTCTCCTTAACTTTCCCAAAACACACCAGCTCCAGGGATGCACAGCTTTGCTCCCGCCCTCCCCCCCACGGTCATCTCACCTGTGTTTTTTATTTTTGCAGCCCTGGTTCAGTGTACTTTTTTTATGGCTGTCTGTGGCTAAGTAAAAAATAAACGCAGCTGCAAATTTTTTTTTTTAGTGCCATGACCTTGAACTGGGGCCAGCGTAGCGTCTTATTGTTGGACTAAGCTAGCTAGCTACAGTGTTAAGTTAACCTGTTCTCTGCTCTTTTCCTCCTTCCCCCTTTGGCCTTTTGCAACCTGCAAAAAAATATTTTATTTCACACTCACACCTTTAATCCTTCCCAAAATGCCCTGCAATGCTTGCAACAGCGTTAGCAATATACAATGCTAATCTGCCTCCCCCAGGGGGACCACTTGAGGGAGGGGGCCATTGGGGTGTAACACTGTCAGGGACATGCCTGTAAAGTTGGAAATTGGGCCTAATGTTGGAGCCATGGGAGTAGCCAGGCCTTGAGGTTAGAATGGAGTCAAAGATCAGGATCATGGATTTCACAGGGCTGTGGTCGAGAGCAGAGCTGAGGATCAGAGTGTACGGGGAGACTTTGGCAAACCAGTAAAGTGCCTGAAACCACTATGGCTTATTGTTAAAGGTAGCCTAGTCAGCAAGCTGTAAATTCGCCATTCAGCAGTCTCAGCTTGACCAAGGCGGGGGTGGGGGGAAGTTTTGGGGTGCCTCAGAAAGGGCAGCTTGACCCCACGTCCTTCCTGATACGAATTGTGTTGAAGTTGCTGATACATGCATTTTAGAAGAGCAGGATGTACCCCAGGAATGTCTATTGGGGCCTTAAGGCTGCAAACTCTGGAAAAACCCACACCTGGTTAATCAATAATCAGAAGGAGCCTCTTGCTTGCCCATTGGAACTGCTTGCTTAACAAGTTTTCTTTAAGGGACATGTCATTCTGTTACTAATGTATAAATAAGGGGGAAAAGCTTGAGATAGTGGGACTCTTTTGGACTCTTTTTGGACTCTTCCTCTGGATACATCTTGTGGTCCCCACTGACAGACGGAAGATTTGGCCACCGGAAGCCTGCCGCAGTGTCACTCGAGAGCCACACTCAGCTTTGGTAATTATCAAGGGCTGGGGGTGTTTTATTAACCTGTTGTGGATGTGTGTAAGTGCTTGAGACTAAGTAAAGTTTAGCTTTAAGTGAAAGCACTCTTATGTTGTCCTGTTTGTGCCAGCTATCTATCGGTCGGACGGCCGTGTCTCCCCTGATTTATTTCCTGACACCACCTCGCACAGAGTAAAAGTTACCAAGAGCTTTGGGTTGAAAGAACCCCGGGTAACAAGAGCCAGGAATCAGAAGCTGAATGCCAAGGCCAATGGGTGAGCCAGAGATGTGGTCAGGAAATGGAGCCATGGTCAGAGCCAGGGGTGTCAAGGATGCAGAAGGGTAAGTACTGGAGCAGGCACAGGAAGCAGGACCAATCACAGCCACAGGCATGTAATGTGTTCAGCAGCCAGTGAGCTCTGGCTGTTGCTGGGTCAAGTAATAGGTTGCTACATGCCTCCACCAATCAGAAGGTACAATCAATCAGGCAGCCCTGGCTAGGATCAGCTGTATCCAGTGTGTTACTAGGAGACTGACCCTGCTGCAGCTGAGTCCCTGACACAAAGCTTCGTACTGTCAACTCAGAAAGATTGCTTGATTCCAACACTCTCCGGGTCAGATTCAGACCTCACACATAACACCAGTGGAGTGCTCCTGATGTACATCAAAGTGAGATTAAGAATCAGATTTAGTCTTTCTGTCTTTTATATTTTATAAGTGAATTTAGTCATTCAGGAAGATCCCAGATTGATAGCACTGGAAACTCCTGAATTTAGCCATAGAACAGATGTAGCTCTGGCAGCAGCAGCAGGATTGATACTAATACTTACATTGATGTTCAAATTCTTTTACTAGCATTAAATTAATTAATCCTCTCTATGTCTGTGTCAGGTAGGTAAGTATTATTAACCTCATTTTACAGGTGGGGTAGTGGAATAGAGGCTCTTAGAAATTAGATGACTTGCTCAAACTTCACTTGTGGTGCTGTTAATCACCATGGTTGATAGCGCTCAGTGACTCTAAAAATTGCAGAGATGATGATCCTAGAAATCCATTATCCATGGAAAAATCTTTAGTTATTACATTTTGTGAAAAAATAAAAATATATATTAATTAACTAAATGTTGCTGAAAGTAACAGTGTCACTTATTCAATCCATGCAGCTTCCCCCTCTTGTGATTGATTTTTGAATGCACTTTAAATTTACATAGCTAACCATACTCCAGTAAATGGCTTCCGGTGTATATGTTACCCCAAGAACAGGCTCAGGGATCCCAGAGTAGCCCTCTTGTTGCTTACTTCCNATGTGCTTGGTCAGCTGGTGCCTGGAGCCGGCCCTGGGTTTACCCAGGATTTCCCTATGCCCTTCAGGAAATTCCCCCAGAACAGAGTAGATCTGTTCACCTCTGGGAGGACACGGATACAGCCTTCAACTCAAAGGATTGACACCCTGGCAGTACTTTTCTAAAACAAAGTGTGTTCTTTCTGTAGTGTAACCAATCTTTCCTAATACAATTAATCTAAACCTAAATTAAATCTTAAATATAAATCCTTTAGCACAGGTATACAAGTTAAAGTACCCAAGACTGTAATGTCATACAGTTGGAATGATTTAAGTGATTATGTTCTGCACATGGTGATCTGTCATATGCAGGACACTGAGAGCGATCTTAATAAACCCTAAACTTTATACATAGTAACATAAACGTACACACCACAGACACTCATCTTTATTATCCCAAGTTTACACATTCATTACCCCTATTTCTATTCTATATCCTATACTCTGGTTGGCATGCTTACTCTCCATAGGCTTCTCTCCCTCTGTTCTGTCAAGGTCATTCAGTTCTGTCCCAGCAACACCACTGCTGCTGCTGCCACCCTGCGGTTGCTTCTGCTGTTTCTTCTGATTTCTTTGCTCTTTTAGGTTTCTTCTGATCTCTTCTGGTTCTCCTTCTTCTCCTGCTCCTATCTTGACTGACTTTTGCCTGCTTGCTCTCTGCCTTATAGAGTTTTTGGCCTGTTCTGATTGACTTATTTTTCAATCCTAGTATTAGCATACCTATCCTCCAATTACCTTCAGACCCTTTCTGATTGGTCCATACTTATAGACCAATCACTACTGCTAAATCTAACTGTCAATCAAAGCTGTTACACAATAAATTTTAGTTTTATGGGATGTTGACTATTATAGAATGGTGACCCTCACCTAAGTTTTGGACTGAGCATGCATGAATGACCCCCTTCCTTCAGTTTTGGAGCGACTTTTATCTAACCTCAGTTCATACTGCCTACCAACACATTAGCCAATAGACTGAACTGCTTGAAACTGCCATCTCACTGTTCTTGGCTATGTGCCAACATTGCACACACTTAAATTACTAAATGTTTAAATTGTAAACCATTACCTTATTTCTTTAGTATATACTTAATTGTTAACTTATGCACCTTAATGTTACGGTTTACCCCTGCCACTCCATTTCTTACCAATTTAAGTAATTTTGTTCATTTTTTCCTCTTCTTTTCAGTTAATGGTGACAAAGCAATGTTTTCCAATGCTGTGCTTAAGAAACAAAATTGAGCAGCTCAAAACCCTTCATATCACATAGAGGTTACTGAACGGTATTTAGGGCTTTGTGTTTTAATGCATCTCAAATTCACTTCAGTTTACAGACGTGAGTAATTAAAGTTATGAAAATATGGTGAAAACTTTAAAAATCACCCCTAAAGATCATGACACTGAGTCTGGCAAGGACAAATTTCATGTTGATGGTAATGTGCTGTTCTGTACTGTTTGCAGCAAGGCTGTAGATTACATTAGAAGGCAGACAATTGTAGAACACATGAAAAGCGCTAAACATAAACTGAATGGAAAGAAACAAAAACAAGAGGCTGAAACAGCAGGGCCATTGACAACAGTAATGAAACAATGCACTGTGATTGGATCATTCTATTACTTTTATTTTATTATAATGATTGATGGCACTGGTAGGCTTCAAACTTGCTTAAAATTATAAATATATCAATAAAACATTGTGTTCAACTGATACCTATATATATTGTGGCTAGGGAAACTAAAGTTCAGTGTTTCATTGTAATCACAGAAAACCACAGATTTTTATGTTTTTTTAATCAGATTTTTTTTTTTAAATCATGGAAAAGTAGGATCCCTGATGATGAGTCTTCTGAATTGGCTCAGGAATTCATGACCACTGGGACAGCATGGGGTGATTGCAGGCTCAACTCATTTGAACTGAAAATGCTTCTGGATCTAGTTTTTGCTCTAGGATTAGGGCATTATTTCCATGGCATGGCCTTATCATAGAATCATAGAACCATAGCGTTAGAAGGGACTGCAAGAATCATCTACTCTGACCCACCGCCTCTTGTGGGTTGTGGTTACAGCCAGTGTCTCCCATTGGGCAAGAGACCTGGTTTGATAGTTCACCAGAGCAAGGCTATCTCTAAACTTCACATCCTACTTTTCCCCTGTGGCAGGGGGAGGAGATTCTGGGGTGAACGCTTATTACACTCCAGCCACTGCTGCTCCTCCCACTAAGTCAATAGAGCTATGCCAATTTAAGCAAGCTGAGGATCTGGCCCTTAAAGTCCATGTTGATATTATTAGTTCTACCAGCTGCTTTTGATACTGCTGATCATGAGGAGGGGTTGTTGTCTTTCAGAGAAAACACAGAGGATAGGGTTAGGCAATTATTCTTTGGCCTTGCAAACTCTGTCAGGTTCTACTCTGTCACTCCTCTTGTTAAACAAGTATAGGAGGCTGTTAAAAGGTCTAGTGAGGAGAATTGGGTTTTCAGGATGCTCATAAAATCCACCTTTATGTCTCCATATGGGTGACATGGGCGAATGTGGGTGAGTGAGATTGGAACAACTTGACTGAGGTCCAATTCAGATAAGACTGAGGTGTTGATAGAGAGAGCAATGTGAGCATATGGCAGAGTTTATATTGGCTACTTTGAGAGTGTGTATCCATCAGTTGTTAGTTGGATACACAACTTGGAGGTCTTGTTAGATTCCCAGCTGTTTTTAAATGATTGATTAGCAGAAGTGACCCAGAGGAATTTTGCAGGAGATAGCTGAAGGCCTATCTCTTTGGGTATTGGGGAGAGCTGGTCTGTGAGATTGAAAGTGGTTCTTGGGGAACTGACGGTTTGAGATTTTTGTTATGATCTCTGTGGAAAGTCTGTGGGGTCTGTTTTAGTTTTTCCTATTATTTTTGATTCTACTTTATTTTACTGTTGTGGATTAAAAATATTTTGGCAAGTTGCCTACAGCCTAGTATAGACATCTTTTTGTATATCTTAACATGAAATAAATATTATTTCTCCTCATGTGCAATATGATCTAGGCTCAATGAGGTGAGATGAGGTAAGGGTGGCGTCGTAGTCCAACCCTTAACCCCACTTGCTTTTATTAGTTTCCATAACAACCATCTTTGATTAGTAATTGTTTTAAGGTAGTATAAAAACGACACCCTCCCCCACTTGCCCAGCCATATCATTTCTGATGTTTGGGCCTAAATGCGGCATTCCTTCTGATGGGTCAGAGTTTTGCATAATAAGAATTTTATACATAATCAGTGTCTCCACTATTTTCATTCGCTTCATATCAGAGCTGAAGGACTTGATGCAAAGTGAATGTTAATATGGTTCTTCAAAGCGAGTAATATGCTACTAATTGACATGTTACTCAGTACATCAATTGTGATTTTATGTAGTAAAACGAGTGAGCAATGACACAATGCTTGCACTCCCATTACATGAGGCTGCAGACGAGATATGTTGGAAATTGATCTATTACAGTTCTCCCATTGACATGGTAATGATTCCTAGAAAGTCATTATGATTTCAGCCTTTTGCTGACATTTGTTGTAGTCTCAGTGACATGCTATTACCCTTGTCAGAATTTTGTGTAAAACATCCTTCATTGAAACACTGTTCCTTAGGCTGGGGGTAGACCACTCGGCCATACATGGCAGTAAAGGGGTGGGGGCCAGGGGAGGGGAGGTCAAATCTCAGTGAATTAGCTGTCCTCTATGTTGGAATAACTCACATGAGGGATAATTTGGCTCTAAATAACTATAACATTTCAAAATTTTAAAATTAGATTTTATTTGGGATGCAGTATGCAAAGAGGCTAAAAATCTGTCTATCAAAAATTGCACACATGTTTGATATACAAGCTTGAATTAGGATTTGTGTTCATTGATCAAGCAGCTCAATATCTAACTATCCACTTTGCCTGCACACATATTGCATTCACATGCTACCCAAACCTGCACTTTTAAAAACTTGCATATGATTTTTGGATGAGCAATAGAGCTGGGCAAAATTTGTGGCAAATAATTTGTTCACTGAAAAATACATTTTTTTTGTGTTGACTGAAACTGTGAATTTGTGTTGAAAAAGGCAAATAACTTTGGCAAAAAAAAAACCCCAAAACCAAAAAAACCTGAAAATGTAGAAACATTTTGTTTCAGGGTTTTCTAAATGAAATGCTTTGACTTTTCATTTTGAAATTTTTTTTAATTTAGAAATGTAGATAGATTTAACAGAACCTACCCCACTGCAAAATAACACCTGAATATGAAACTAGATGCTTTGTTTCACATAGAACAAAATTGTAAGACCCAAAACAATTATTTTTCTGATTTTTTTGGTTTGGCCACTGAACTGAAAAAGTCAATTATTAGATCAGCTTCAGTGAGCAAATTTAGTGGCTCTTTTAAAGTGTATCTTTTTGTGTACAAACTAAAGCCATTCTGTCATCAGCCTCTAACAGGAAAGCTATATAATAAAAATGCTTTCAACTTTGCTGCTGGTTTTGATTGTTTCCTTCTTTGATTTTAGTTGATATAAGTGACAGCAAACTTCTCACCCTGATACACCAAGGGTTCAGAGTCCAGCCTTGCGTGTGGAGCAGTAAAAAAGTCCTGGGCAGACAGGCCAAACCCTTAGCCCCTCATTTGTGGCTTATTCCTTCCATTCACTATTGCAGATGGCTGAAATCTCTGATATGAAGTTGTCAGATGTCAAGGGAGCCCTTTTGCCCAAGGACATTCCTTCTTCTAGGAAAAAGGTGGGGAAGCAAGTAGGAGCAGAACCCTCAGAAACGTTTCAAACCTCAACAGCACCTGGCGTGGGGGGCTCCCTCCAGTTCCTGGCTCCCTCCCATGCACTGGCAGACCTCAGGAGCCATGGCTGGAGGATCAAAAGGGGTCTAGATCTGCAGACTGCCTGTGGGGGAGAAAAGGGGAGTGCATGAACTTCCCATTCCCTTTGCAATCTCCACTAGTTCTGTCTACTGAATGTTTGCCCCATATCCTGGCTGGCCTCAGGACAGGTCAGAGCTCTACTTTGTGAGAATAAGGATTCCTGCTCACATGTGGTTTCCCACTCATCATCTAGTGTTGGGCTGGGAAAGAATTATTGGACATATTGTCACAGCTCTTAGGGATTTTTCACCTTCCTCTAGAGCACTGATAAGAGATCATCAGGAAAAAATGTTAAGGCTTTAATAAAGCTATTGAGCATAGAGTGATTGGTGGAATTATTAAAAACTTGTGTGGAGAAGGCTGGAGAATCCCGAACACCAGCCCAAATTTAAGGCAAAGCAGAATCAAATTCCTTTAAAGAAGAAAACGAGGAACAAAAAGTAGTTGGCGTGGTTTCACTCACCAGGTCAGAGTCCGAACTTTAAGTGGAATAGTAGAGAGGCAGCCCAAAACTATATAATCAGTTCAGATTTTCAGGACAATATAAGGCGGCCAAAAAAAACCAGAGGGCCATATAGTGCCTAGTTCTTATGCAGGTTCACAGCAGAGGGTGGAACGAGACTTTGGGCAGCATGTGTCAGGTCCAGGCAGGATTGCAGCCCCGGCACCCTGAGGGAACCAGGGTTGGCCTTTTTCCTACTTCTTCCAGAGTGCATAGTACCGTAAGTGGGAATGAGGCAGGGCTGTGTTTCTAATCTTCTATTCAGCAGGCGGTGGAGGATCAAGATATACTCATCAAAGTGGTATAGTAATAGCCTCACAGAGGATGCATGCCTAGAAGGACCAGAAACCACTTACTATGGGCTGTGAGAAATCTATACAATCCAGCCCTTAATAAATTAAAACCAGGTTAAAGGGTTAAGGGAAACAAGAAGGACTTCTGTAAATATATCGGGGAAAAGCAGTGCCACAGATAAAGTATATCTGGGATGGCCACAGCTGGAGGTGGGACATGGGATGGGCCAGGGCTCTGAGGTGGCAGCAAGCATTCTCTCTCTGAGGTGCTTGGCTGGTTAGTTCTTGCTCAGGTGTTCTGTGTCTAACTGATCGCCATATGTGGGGTTAGGAAGGAATTTTCTCCAGGTCTGATTGGTAGTGACCTTGAGGGGTTTTTGCCTTCCATTGCAGTGTGTGGATGGGGGTCACTTGCCAGTATTATCTGGGTGTATCTCACTTAATCATCTTGCTGCCACTGTGGGGGCCATGGGTACTGGTCCTTCCTATTCTCTGCCTATGGCACATAATAGTCTGTCTCCTCTGGGCTGTAATACTGTGGTCTAATTTTGGTTGTTGGATTTAGCGTAAGGGTGCTGGGTGGTGTTGGTGGCCTGTGATATATAGGAGGTGAGCCTGGATGATCTGGTGCTCCCTTCTGGCCTTAAACTCTATGAAAAGCCCAAACTGTCCCCTACTCAGATGCTAAAACTTCCAGCCTGATCCACTGACAACTTCTGCAGCGCTGTTATGCATTGTCAATACAATAATCTGTGTCACTTTGAAAAATGGAAAAATCAGAGCCAGAATAAAATAAGCTCAATTTCATATCAGAAACAGTAATGTAAGGGATGGTATATTGATTGCATTATTTATCACCCTATTAAATTCACCTTTTGAATTTACCTGAACCTGCCACCGCATTTTGAGTCTACCACACTGCTGTGTCACAGAAACCAGGAGGCCATGTCCCAGAAATGAGGTCCAGCAAAGAACACAAGACCTAAAGATGTATTATGAAAAATAAATAAATAAATAAGGGAAACCTCATTTTCTTACCCAGCGTGTGTATTAGAAATAAAAGAGACACTCCAAACAATATGTGGGTATTATGATTATTCCTCATCCAGGTATGAGCTTCAACTGCTACTCCCATCTCAGAGTCCTCCCTTCACTTCCCTCAGAGGAAGGCTACTTCATGCCAAGGAAAGGTAAAGAGGTGGGGAGGAGGATCAGAAGTTGTGGTGCATCCCATCTGCCCTTTCTTTTAACTCATGTCCACAGCCCAGGTGGAGAAGGAGTCTTTGCACAGTGACCCTTGTGAACATTTTTGTATGAGGATCACAACTGCTGGGCCAGGGGGAAATGTGGATGGAAAACATCTTTCTGGAAACCTCTGGATGTAGAGGGGGAAAATGCTGTCTCTCTCCAGGACTGATGTGCCATCAGAGACAGGAGTGGGGAATAAAATGCTGCCCACTTTCCACTCACTTCAGAAATGCTGAACTGATTGTTTGATGCTGCATGCACAGATATTTCTCCCTACTTTAAGAATAACAGAAAGCTTTGTGAATCTCATTCCTTGTACAGCACTTGGACAGGAAGAGCCAAATCAAGAATGAAACTTTGGAAATCTACACCTTCAAGTTATTTCATGTAATATTTTGTATTTATATGAGATCTTTAGCAAGATATTCATAAATGACAGAGAATAGTCAATGAAATGTACTAAATTCCTGGGAAATGTTAATCATGTTAGGCTAGAATTTCAATTACACTAACGCCACTATGTAATTTATCTAGCCCACAAAAGCTTATGCCCAAATAAATTTGTTAGCCTCTAAGGTGCCACAAGGACTCCCTGTTGTTTCTGCTGATTAAACCCTGGTCTACACTACAGGGTTAGGTCGAATTTAGCCATGTTAGGTTGATTTTATAATGAATGCGTCTACACAAGCAACACCGTTCCGTTGACAGAAAGGGCTCTTAAAATCGACTTCTGTACTCCTCCCCGGCAAGGGGAGTAGCACTAAAATAGACCTTTCTGGGTCAAATTTGGGGTAGTGTGGACGCAAATCGACATTATTGGCCTCCAGGAGCTATCCCAGAGTGCTCCAATGCGACCGCTCTGGACAGCAGTTTCAACTCCAATGCACTAGCCAGGTACACAGGAAAAGCCCTGGGAACTTTTGAATTTCATTTCCTGTTTGGTCAGCGTGGCGAGCTCAGCAGCACAGGTGACCATGCAGTCCCCACAGAATTGCAAATGAGCTCTAGCATAGAGCGAACGGGAGACACTGGATCTGATTGCTGTATGGGGAGAAGAATCTGTGCAGGCAGAACTCTGATCAAAAAGAAGAATTGCTAATATATATGCCAAAATCGCACAGGGCATGATTGACAGAGGCTACAACAGGGACACACAGCAGTTCCGCGTGAAAGTCAAGGAGCTCAGGCAAGCCTACCAAAAGACAAAGGAGGCAAACGATCACTCTGTGTCAGAGCCCCATACATGCCGCTTCTATGATCAGCAGGAGGATTTTGTGGATGAGGAAGAGGAGGAGGAGGAGAATGCACAGCAGGCAAGTGGTGAATCTGTTCTCCCCGGCAGCCAGGACCTTTTCCCGCAGCCCCCATTGGCCTGGAGTGGCGAACCGCAGCCAGTGGGAGCCGTGATCGGCCGAACCTGTCGACGTGGCAGGTAAAAAAACTGGCCCGGCCCGCCAGGGTACTTACCCTGGCAAGCCGCGTGCCAGAGGTTGCCGACCCCTGTGTTATATCACAGTGTATCACCACCATATTATAACATGGTTGGAATATATGCATGTGTGGATGGGAGCAAACATGTTATAATCCTGTTCTGGAACTCTGTAACTTCTCTAATCTACTCAAGTGAGAGTCAGAACTACAAGAGGTTGCACCGGCCGAAGAACCCAGAGACCCTGAAGATGCACAGATCGCTGACTGGAGTGACCAGGTAGGAAGTAGCCCGGGGGGGAGGGGCGGGAAACAAGCTATTGTCCTGAGGCTGGTCAGAGTGTTAAGGTCGGATCTCCGCTGACCCAGTGGCAGACTCACTCACCACTGCAAGGGCCCAAGGCTTGGACCCGTTGGAGCAGGGAGGGCCCGGGTCCCCCTCCCTGGCCGGCCCCCCTCCCTTGGGAGGTCCCCCCCAAGCAGCCGCTTGATCATACAGCCCCATTTGGAGGGAAAATTTAGTGATTCCGGCTGCTAGGCCATACAGCCCTGCCCAGAGGGATACCCTATTGACTGGCCACTAGGCCATACAACTGCACCCAGAAGGTGACCCTGTGGACTCTGACTGCTAGGCCACACAGCCTTGCTTGGAGGGCGACTTTATTGACTCTGGCCGGTAGGCCATACAGCACTACTCAGAGGATTAGGGGTATGGAATGGCTGCCATATGAGGAGAGATTAATAAAACTGGGACTTTTCAGCTTGGAAAAGAGACAACTAAGGGGGGGATATGATAGAGGTCTATAAAATCATGACTGGTGTAGAGAAAGTAAATAAGGAAGTGTTATTTACTCCTTCTCATAACACAAGAACTAGGGGCCACCAAATGAAATTAATAGGCAACAGGTTTAAAACAAACAAAAGGAAGTATTTTTTCACACAACACACAGTCAACCTGTGGAACTCCTTGCCAGATGGTGTTCTGAAGGCCAAGACTATAACAGGGTTCAAAAAAGAACTAGATAAGTTCATGGAGGATAGGTCCATCAAGGGCTATTAGCCGGGATGGGCAGGGATGGTGTCCCTAGCCTCTGTTTGCCAGAAGATGGGAATGGGCGACAAAGGATTGATCACTTGATGATGACGTGTTCTGTTCATTCCCTCTGGGGCACCTGGCATTGTCCAGTGTTGGAAGACAGATACTGGGCTAGATGGACCTTTGGTCTGACCCAGTATGGACTTATGTTCTTATCTATTTTAACTCTGCATCAATCCCCATGAAAAATTACTTAACTGAAATTTTGATTTATCATAGATATGTTATGCAACTGCTGAAAAAGAAAAGGCTTTTTTTTAAAAAATGGTTCTCATGCTATAAGGGATTCAAGCTTTAAATATGACATTGACATTACACTAAGTCATGAAAAGGTAAATATTCTTTGGAATTTCTTGTTGTATAATTGTATAATTACATAAGTGATTTTTACAGCAAACTTATATCAAGGATTCATTTGAACAATTAACATATTTCTGCCAACGAGTTCCCAACATCATATTCTGCAATTTTGTTCAGAATGATCGTTAACGATCTTTACTCTTTGTGTTTTAATTAGTATTATTAGTTTTGCTTGGCGGATTAGTCCAAGGTGTTTTTTAAAATATTAAAATAGGCATCTTACATACAAAATACCAAATTGATCTAATTTTTTTAAATCACATTTTCACTTGAGTCCTCTTATGACAAGGCTTTCTTTGTTAGGAAGCTTTTTGAAATCCACAAGTGAGTGGCCTTGAAATTACATTAGTTGGCTGAAATCATAAAATGCGGAGGTGTAAAACAATAGAAAAATACAAGGAAAAGTTAAGTAGACTTTTAGGAGCTCAACAAAAGAAAAGAACTCTTCTTAAATTGGGAAAGAGGCCATCTTTGTGCTGTGTGTGTGCGGTACCTAGCACAACGGGGTCCTGATCCATGACTAGGGCTTCTGGGCACTATAATAAAACAAATAATAAATAGTAATAAGCTCACAAGTCATGGATTATTTGATACTTTTCTTTCAAACACCAAACAATTGTCAGATATGGTTAGACTGGCTGTGAGACCAGACCCACAGCAGTGTGATATACTCAGAGAGAGGGATCCAGACTGAATAAACAGCATAACTTTGCCAATCTGTTTGTACAAACCAGGCCAGTATAATTAATGGTTAAAGAGACTATAATAATAATATATGGAGATATACCTATCTCATAGAGCTGGAAGGGACCCCAAAGGGTCATTGAGTCCAGCCCCCTGCCTTCACTAGCAGGACCAATTTTGCCCCAGATCCCAAAGTGGCCCCCTCAAGGATTGAACTCACAACCTGGGGTTTAGCAGGCCAATGCTCAAACCCCTGAGCTATCCCCCCCCCCATGTGTTAGCATGACAAACTGCCAATTCAGGGCACCTTTTATGAAAGCTGGAGCTATTTTACTTTGTTTCTGTGATAGAAACTGTATCTTCTATTCATGTCTCATTTTTTAATGAAGAAATAATGAAATTATTATTTATTCACACAAGGGAAACACATCTCACACCTACATTGTAGCCAAATCTGTCCCTATCCCCATTCACCCCTCCCCATGGACTTGATCATGCTGCAGGAGGGGGAGGGATGGGATTTTGAGAACCTATTAGTTATGTACACCCACCACATTGTGGAGAATACTGCCTTGAGTCCCCATGGGAGGAAGGATGGGTAAGTAGCTAGTTTGGAGCTTGGGAGACTTGGGTTTAGTTCACTGCTCCACCATAGATTTTCTCTGTGGTCTGGGGCACACTTACCCTCTCTGTGACTCAGCTTCTTGTCTGTAAAATAGGGATATTGTCACTTTCCTGCTTCACAGGGGGCGTTGTGAGTATAGACCTGTTAGAGATGGTGAGCCCCACTGGCCATGTAAGTACCCGAAGATAGTATGCAGGAGGTTTTCGGTGTGCTGGGGAGGAAGAGGCTCCAATAACAGGCAGCTTGTTTGGGGCACAGGCACAGCAGCAGTGTAAGCTGCTAATATAGACTGAAATCACTATCTTGGCCCAGCTCCTCCAAGATACAAGCACCTAACTCATATTGAAATCAATGGAAGTTAGGCACCCAAATGCCTGTGAGGATCTGGGCCTTTGATAAATGATCCAATGGGGATGATACCTTCCCTCCTAAACCCTGCTGAATTGTTCAAAGCATAGCCTGCTTCCTCCTTAGGCTGTGTATTGACAAGAGGATATTTTTAAAAATAGCCTTCTGTGCATTTTAAAAGCACTGCAGAAATCCCTGATATTTAATTTAGTTTTGTTTGATACTTGAAACAATTAACTCTGGAATCAATTGATTTTAGGGAAAGTATTTCCAGCTGCAGCTGCAGGCTCCTTTTCAATTTCAGATACAATAGCCAAAGTTAATTATCCAGTCAACAATAATTCTATTTAGTCTGAGAAAAAAAATCTGGTTTTAATTTTCAAGCTTTAATTTAGCAATATTAGAGTTTAATCAGTGATTGTCTAATGAGGAATTAGATAATGCTCTTGGAAAATAGATTACTACACATCCAGCTCTAAAATTTCAGTTCAAACTAAATTTATCATATAGTAACCAAATTCTGTATTCGGTAGCTACAAAGAAACTGCCTATGAAGCTAGATTGGGAAAGCACATACTTGTACATACTTGTCATGGAAGCACATTGAGGAATTTAAGGTGAGGAAAGTAGACATTAAACAAAATGGGGCAGATTATTGTCACTTTCTTGTCTCATTCTAAATTATTTCCTACTTTAAATAGGAAACACTAAAGTTTTCCAAGATTTCTGTTGAGAATTCTTTTTATTTCTTTATTTCTTTTTAATTAATTTTGGATCAGTAGGCATTGCTAGAAAATATTGGGGTGTTTCAAACAGGAGCTCATATGCCATGGTGATGAGGATGGTATACAAACAGTAATAGAATAGAAATATAGGAGAATAAATTATTTTTTCCTAATCTCCTCTGGATGTGGTTTGGCTAACAGCATTGCTTTCAAATCCCCATCATGAATGTATAAGGAATAGTAACTTCACCAGTTTGATATATAAACTATATTATATAGGTTAGATATGTCTGGAGGAACAGGCTTAGAAGGTCAAGGCAATAAAGAACCAGTTTACACACCTTCAGAAGTGGTACTAAGGTGTGCCAGTACAAAGAGATTCCTATGCACCTCCTTTAGTGCTGAGTTAACTCTCAGTGACTTCAGTGGGAGTTTAGCATCTCCAGGAATTGGGCATTGTTAAGTCCCTTGCAGGGTCAGGTCCAAGGTTCATAAACAAAATCGTTCTGGCACTGATATTTGAATCCTCTCCTTCTCCTCTAGAACAGTGGTTCTCAAAGCTGGTCCGCCGCTTGTTCAGGGAAAGCCCATGGTGGGCCAGGCCGGTTTGTTTACCTGCCGCGTTCGCAGGTTTGGCCGATTGCAGCTCCCACTGGCTGCGGTACGCCGCTCCAGGCCAATGGGGGCTGCGGGAAGCAGCAGCCAGCACATCCCTCGGCCCACGCCGCTTCCTGCAGACCCCATTGGCCTGGAGCGGCAAACCGCGGCCAGTGCGAGCCGCGATCGGCCGAACCTGCGGACGCGGCAGGTAAACAAACTGGCCCGGCCCGCCAGGGGCTTTCCCTGAGCAAGCGGCAGACTGGCTATGAGAACCACTGCTCTAGAACACATTTTGTTTCTCTTATTGTCCCTCATACTGCTTTCTCCNATCCGCCGCTTATTCAGGGAAAGACCGTGGCGGGCCAGGCCGGTTTGTTTACCTGCTGCGTTCGCAGGTTTGGCCGATTGCAGCTCCCACTGGCTGCGGTTCGCCGCTCCAGGCCAATGGGGGCTGCGGGAAGCGGCAGCCAGCATATCCCTCGGCCCACGCCACTTCCTGCAGACCCCATTGGCCTGGAGCGGCAAACCGCGGCCAGTGCGAGACGCGATCGGCCGAACCTGCGGACGCAGCAGGTAAACAAACTGGCCCGGCCCGCCAGGGGCTTTCCCTGAGCAAGCAGCAGACTGGCTTTGAGAACCACTGCTCTAGAACACATTTTGTTTCTCTTATTGTCCCTCATACTGCTTTCTCCATCAGCTTCTTCTCCCTAAAGTGGTAACCTTTCCATCTGCTCTCTCTCACCCTCTTTATTCATAGAATCATAGAATATCAGGGTTGGAAGGGACCTCAGGAGGTCATCTAGTCCACCCCCCTGCTCAAAGCAGGACCTAATCCCAACTAAATCATCACAGCCAGGGCTTTGTCAAGCCTGACCTTAAAAACCTCTGCTGCATGTGTGCTGCCTTTCTGGCACACCTCCTTGACAATGGGGACTCCTTTGTGCACACTCTATACTATGCTGGTACAGGGGAGAATACCTGCACACCTCCTAAGGTGCATGAGCTGACTTTTCATTGCTTTGTTCTTCCAATCACCACCTGCTTCTTCAGACCTTCCTTTGCTGTTCCTGTGCTCCCTCTCTTTCCTTCCCATTTTCCTGAGGTGGAAAAGTCACATGTATTTCCCTCATTTCCTGCCTGTCAGAGCTACAATCATCCTCAGTTTCCTTCTGCATCCCTCAAAGTCCTATATCCACCTCTGACCGCCAGCTGCTTCTGTGCCCCACTCAGCTTGGCCATAACTGGCTAAAGAAGCTGGGGCAAATGCTGCTGCTGTTCTGGGTGCAGCTGTGTAGGAATCTATGTCCTTTCCTTTCACTTGCACAGCGGGAGGAGACCAGTAGTGGGGGAGCAAAATGGGCAACTACTATTGAGAAGAGGAGACTGCTAAAGAAGATGTCAGCAGCACCTCTCCAAAGCAGGCCTCAGGCTGACATCAACCTACTGATGTCACGTGACTGGTCCTGGGGCCACTGTGTGTAGCCGCACAACTGTAGGACCAGATTTGATCACAATGTAAACTAGCATGCTGCTCCCTATGTGTTTGTACAGTGCCTACCACAATGAGATCCTTACTATGTTCTCTGAACATTACTACGTCGTCGTCATCACTGTCAATCCCTCGAGGTTGAGGATGACCTCTTTCACAGTTTTTATTTTTTATGGGTCCTTTGGTGACTGAGGAGTCTGATCCTTGAGCCACCGGCTTGTTGGCAGACGTCGCAGGTGGTGTTGGAAGCAAGGGTTAGGCGGTGATTGCTGATGGTTGGCTGTCCTTTCTTTTTGGGTGTTTTTCTGCAGTCAGGGCAAGGTGATTTTCCTCAAAAGTGGACGTTCCTTCTCTGACAAGTCTTTGCCAGTTATCCCTATCCTGGGCTACTGTCTCCCAGTGTGTGGTGTCAATGCCACATCTCTTGCTAATTACTACAGTGCTAATAATAAATTCCAAAGCTAACTAAATTCAAATGATTAACATACGGTATATTTAATGAATGCAGTGTTGTTCAAGAAGAGCTCTGTGTGTCTTGAAAGTTTGTCTCTTTCACTAAAAGAAGTTGGTCCAATAAAAGATATTACCTCACTCACTTTGTCTCCCCAACATATATTTAAATCATGAAAAGACAGAGGGGTCTGTAGGTGCTAGAAATTGTTCCTTAATAACAAAGTCTTATGCGGGGAGAGCAGTAGAAGGATTAAGTTTGTAGGATTAAGTTTGGAATAAGGGCCTATAATGCATCAGAGAAACAAAGGAACTTTAAAAACTGATTTTTACTTACCTTGCCCATTGGGTATAATAAAAATACATATGTTTTGAAAAGGAAATACACACTAGCCTGCTGGTCATAGAAACCAAGGTTATGCCTGAGACACTGGGGAAATCTTACAAGAGCAGTTATCCAAGGTAAAATATTATTTCTGTAATGCTAGGAATGTGAGTGTCACTAGTTATTTGCTCTGTGCTGGGCTTACAAGTTAGACTTGCCAGAGGGTATTTTAACCTGCACACCTGACATTTCAGAAAATGTTCTTATTCTTTCAGTCATTCCTGTATATCAGTACCTGCTAGGGCTGCAGTTAAAATATTAGTTTGGTGGTTTCTTTTTTGGTGGTAGACTTTTATGAACTTTTGTAACTCAAAAGCAGCCTGCAAATACAGATATTAGTCCATTATTTGGATTAGTGTGATATCATTTGGTATTACAGAAAATAATCATCCTCTTTTTTAAAAAAAAGCTTTATAGATATAAACTAGCAGCTTTTAAAAGAGATTTTTAATATACATACTTGTTGTGCATATATTGTATGTGAAGTATGAAGATAGTATTTTTTAAACACATAAGCATCCATTGCCTTCATAGAGAGTAATAGCTCCAAGAAAAAGAGTTATCATTTATTGTGTCAGTGATGTGTGGATTAAGGACTCCCTAAGTACACACTGATATGATAAATTATAATGGCTCTGCTGGAGTCAGTACAGGCTATCATGACAATGAACTGTGGATTAAGGACCATTTAGAGTTGTTACAATCTCAATGGAGCAGACATAATGATTTTGCTGACTGTCTCCAAAGTGTTCTCAATTACAGATTTTATTTTCTATTTATTAAAAATATATCAAAGGAAATTAAAGAGATGTCAATTTATCTACCTGCATGGAAGGGAGATTAATAGTTTCCAAGCCCAGAAGGCATCATTGTAATAAACTAGTCTGACCTGCTGTATAACACAGGCCATAAAATTTTCCCAGAATAATTCTTATAACATATTTTTTAGATAAAACATCCAACCTTGATTTAAAAATTGCCAATGATGGAGAATCCACCATGAGCCTTGGTAAATTGTGCCAATGGCTAATTACTCTGACTATTAAAAATGTATGCCTTATTTCCAGTCTGAATTTGTCTAGCTTCAACTTCCAGCCATTGGATTGTGTTATATCTTTGTCTTCTAGACTGAAGAGCCCATTATCAAATATTTGTTCTCCATGTAGGTACTTACAAACTGTGATCATGTTACTCCGTAACCTTCCCTTTGTTAAGCTAAATAGATTCAGCTCTTTGAGTCTATCACCTCAAAGCATGTTTTCTAATTTTCAAATCATTCTTATGGTTCTTCTCTTGAACCCTCTCCAATCTATCAACATCCTTCTTGCACTGTGGACACCAGAACTGGAAACAGTATTCCAGTTGTGGTAGCACCAGTGCCAAGTACAAAAGTATACTAACTTCTCTAACTCAAGAATCCCCTGTTTATGCATCCAAGGATCACATTAGCCTTTTTGGCCACAGCGTTGCACTGGAAACTCAAGTTCAGATGATTATCCACTGCAACCTTCAAAGGGGAATTGACAAAGAAGATGACAGAAAGATATGAGCAAGGTCAAAATCATGATCCATTTAGTCACTATAAGTGTGGAAGAAAAGATCAGCAAGAATGAGAAAACACTAGAAGTGTTATCATGCATCTGTCTATATTAGCAAGTGGGTAGATGTTCCACATGAAGTCAAGGAGCTATTGTGCTATCATGATGAGCAAGAGCCCTCTCTGCTTGGAAAAAAGGCTTTGACATTGATCTAATGTGACCTAAAAAGCAGAAACACTGTCACTTAGCAGGAAGATTGAGCTGAAGCAAAACAACAAGAAAATCAAACCCCTGAGCAGTAAGCATGGGACAATGTAACTTTGCAATATATGGAGAAAGGTGAAGAAACAAAATAGTAAGAGAGCAGACCAAACTGTTGGTCTGGCAGAGAAGACAAACTAGCTGTACATATCACTACAAGAAGAGATGAATGATGGGTTATGTTTACAGTGGAATGGAAAAAAAACTATGGCTGGCTTGTTGGAAATGCAAAGAACAGAGCTGTGTTCATTTAACTATAACAAAATCCAGGAAAAAAAATCAGTTCTGGTGGGTTACATTTTTATGAACTGTTTTAAGGAGGAGATCCCCAAGCAAACAGATCCCTCCTTAACTGTGCCTTATTTATCATATAGTAAATTGTAATTTAGGAGTCACCATTAGATTAATATATCAAGTATTACATTTCTGGATGTTCCCTAGTAATAATAAGTAATAATAAAACTGGCATGATGGAGTCTTTTTTCTCTGTGTACAGTCCATCTTGTGGATTCCTCTATATGTTGGAATGAATTGTGTACTTTTTTATGGGGGAAGGGGTGGAGAATCAAAGAAATTCATAATATAAAAAAGATGTACAGGGAGTCTTTGGATTTAGAGGAACAGCTCAACCACATTTGGTTCTGAATGGCATGGGTTGGGATGCTGTGGCAAGACATCCACCCCACAAGTGACTAAGGCAGGAGTGACCTATATTACCCCCTGATTCAGGAAAGCACTTTAGAATGTGCTTAAGTCCATTGAAATCAACCCGCTTCCCCTCCACATAACTTAAACTTTCCAAAACGAACTAGAAGAAGCTCCTCAAACACTTCTTGTTTCATTCACTACACTAATATCAAAGGGTTTCCCTAATAAAAATGCAGTGCATGAACTATGTTAGAAATGAAAATACTACCTAATATGTGACCAATCAGATTTTGTATACAAATTAGAAGCCTATTTGCTATCTCCAAAATTGTGCTAGAATGATTTGGTGCTCTCTGAAACAAATCCTTGATTTATTTTTGCTTGCGGCTAATTGAGAAAAATTATTAGCATGAGATTTGTGAATATTGGCTTGTGTGGTCAATCAAGGAGAAAGAAGACAGAGATTTTGTAAAACACAGGCCATCTGTCTTCTTTTCCAACCTAGTTAAGTATGGTACAATCTGTGGAAAACTGACAAAAAATATGGCTATTTTGGCATGTGACTGTAAAAGAAATCTGATTTATACATTAGTAATTGGTTAATAATTCTTTCATGCTGTACACATTCAGTTTCATTTCAGCTACAATCTATTGCCCAAGGCTATGCTACTGAATCAAGGTAAAACAGCAAGTAAAGGCTCTTTTTGATTATGTCCGCAGTTGCAAGACTTATCAAAATTGTCTATCATTAACAAAACACACAACACAACCACCACAAAACTAACCCCCAGCCAAAAAAAACACCCAAATCCCACAACCTCCACTTAACAACACTTTTGCAAAACACAGATGAACACAAAAATTGATATTTTTTTACAGTTTGGTAACAATTTCTTAAAATTTTCAGAACTGAGGAAACCAAATCAAGCAGCAAACTGTGACAAAGCAGTCTTCTTTGTCAGAGTATGACTATGATGGGGCATACAAACCCCACACTGGAAAGGAAGGGGTTAAGGAGTTGCTCTGGGCCCAGGCAGCCCCATTCCACTGTACCTGCAAAGCCTGCACAGACTGGAATAGGCACACAAGGAGGGGAGCAGAATAGCTCAGTAGCTGGCAGACAATGGAGGTGAGTTGACCTATACACTGAGCTCCTGGGAAGGAGCTCCACGGGAGTTCTTGCTGCCTGAGGCCTGGCAATAGAGACCTGACCAGGCCTGCAAAGAAAGGACCTGTGACCCTTTTAGGGTTTATCTTTGTGTTTATTTCTTTACTTTACCATGTAGGAAAAGAGGAGAAGTGATCCGGGGAGGCAGCTGCATAGCACCACAGGGTGCAAGACTTTGCTGCCTACCATTGGGCCCGGACTCTCCTACCAAACCCATAAGAGGGACAACTATGGAAGTCTATCCCTCAGTGGGGAACCTATTTGGGGGAAGACTCCTGAAGATACAAGGGTCTGGACCCTGAGACTCTGACCCTGGGGGAAGCTCTGACTCCCTTGATTAATCCTGAAGACTTCCCTGTTACTGGATTTTTTTATACATACCCGAAAAGGGGTGGACTTGTGAATGTGACCTGGCTGGAAGACTGAGTCCCTAAAGCAGGGTGGAGAGGGAGTGAGAAAGAAGAAGAACTGGGACAAAGTCAACCTGCCACATCCCTGCCCAACTAGTAGCACAATGACACAGACACACAAACTGAAACCCTGAGGATTGTCCTGACCACTACATTTGAACCATAGTCCTCACTGCTGAAAGGTTAATGCTCATGAACCTTTTGGACCTCTTGTGCCATTCTTTAAGACTTGATTCTGCAAAGTGCTTAGCAATTCCTGGAGGTGCTGAGCACCCTCAAGAACCTCTCAGGGTCAAGCCTTTAGTGCCTAATTCATAATTCCCAAGAAAGAACCTCAACACTTCAATGACTTTTTATATTAATGAAAAAATAAAATTGGCCTTCTGGTATTAAAGAGATAATTCCTGCTGCTGTAGCTTGAATTTTGTATTCTGCTTTTAAAATAGAGAATTCAAAATATCAAGTTAGCTAAAAATCACACACAATGCTTACAAATACCAGTCAACAATTTACATGGAAGGAAAATGTATTAAAGACAGAACAGAAAAGGAAACCAAGTCTGAATGTAGGCTCTACAGAACCTGGGTACGGTAAATGCACTTCGCTTTATGAATCATCTCAGTAAAGTGTAAGGTGTCAAAGAAATACAATTACACTTGAAGTACAAAGTTAGATATGTGCTCAGTCAGTATTTACAGTCAATTAGTTTTTCCACAGAGTGTCAGTAGTATTCCTAAAAATCATTTGATTTTCTACTTAAACATTCAGGTGACGGAGAAGTTCAAGGTGACTTGGATGATTGACCTTCATTGATGAAATACTTTTCCATGCTTCCTCTGGCATTAGCTACACAAGTAGTGAGCTGGGACTACTAAACTCCGTTCATTTTGTTATCTTATTTTCTTGTCTACCCCATCCCCCCTCCATCTTTGTTTTGGTCTATTTCTCTGCTCTCAGACACTTAGCTCTTTGGGGCAGGATATTTTTTTTAACTTGTCTCTACAGTGCATAGCACAAGGGGGCCCTGATCCTTGACTGGGGTGCACAGGTGCTTCTGTAATATAAATAATAACAACAATTTGACATTTGTCTTTTTTATAAAAACTGAAGAAATCTGAAAACCTAGAGCTGACTTATGTTTGCAGGAGCCAAGTGAGGCTTGTGTGGTTGCAACAGAGGGAAGTGCTTTATTGGTAATAACCTGCAAGTGACAGATAATCAAGCATTTCCTCTGTGTGTAGTCAGACATACAATATTAACTTTTAAAGTCTTTTCTGCCAAAGGTCTGGCACAACAGCTCTGGATGGAGGCAAAAGCACCCCAAATACAGAACACTATTTAATTTCATGTTCTTTGCAGAAGGCTTGTAAGTTGTAGGCTTTTCACATGGTTCTTATTCTTGTAATGTGTTGTTTTACGCTTCTGTGATGGGGTTGTTCTACTCATCACTGGACTGCGCCACCTCCTGGCAGTTCTAGGGATTAGCTCTGTCAGGCTGACACTTCTCCCAGCAGTTGCACCATATCAGTTTCTCCTCTACAGCCCTTCTCTCACTCCAGGAAATGCAGTGTCCTCTTTGTGACTCAGCCCTCCCTGGTTTCCCCTTCTGGCAGTCTTCCTCTTTGCTGCTTCACAGTGCCACTCCCACAGTGGCTGGCAGGGGAACCTGGGCCCACTCGGGGTTCTGGCTCAGGAACCCTCTACACCAGTGGTTCTCAAAGCCGGTCTGCCGCTTGTTCAGGGAAAGCCCCTGGCGGGCCGGTCCGGTTTGTTACCTGCCATGTCTGCAGGTTTGGCTGATCGCGGCTCCCACTGGCCATGGTTCGCTGCTCCAGGCCAATGGGGGTTGCGGGAAGTGGCATGGGCCGAGGGATATGCTGGCCGCCCTTCCCGCAGCCTCCATTGGCCTGTAGCGGCAAACCACGGCCAGTGGGAGCTGCGATCAGCTGAACCTGCGGACGCGGCAGGTAAACAAAATGGCCCGGCCCTGAACAAGCGGCGGACTGGCTTTGAGAACCACTGCTCTACACAGCAGCCAAGGTCTGTTTCCTGGGTCTTTCCCTGAGCTGCTTCTATATCTCCTAGCCCTCCCCACTCTTTTGGCTTTGCCAATCTCTTCATTCCCTCCTCCCAGGGAGTAGGCAACCCCTCAACACTCCTCCCTTCTCTCACTGAGTGACTGCAGACTTCTCCTTGCCACTCCTGCTGCTTCCAATTTCCTGTCTTTTGTAGAAACCCCACATGCCTCTCACAGGTAAGCTTCTCTCTAATTAGCTGCTTCCAGTCTAAAGTTCCCCTGTTTGCAGCCTAATTAGCTGATTGGGCCCACCTGGCCCAATTCAGCTCTTGCAGGGCCACTGTGGGGAGCAAACCCCATCACAGCTTCTGTTCCTGTTTGTAGAAAAGCTGCTAACTGCTACAGTAAACAAACAGATTCTTCTTTGATTCATCTACAACAGACTCTGAAATAAGTAAATTCTTAGGATATGAGCATAAGAACTTAAACTCTAGACAAGACCAGTGATCCATCCAGCAAAGTATCCTGATTCTGACAGCGGCCACTACAAGATGGTTCAGACAAAGGTACAAAACCCACCGTACTGGGCAATTATGGAATGATCTGTCCACAGGGAAAGTTGCTTCCTAACCTTCAACAGTCAGTGGTTAACAAGAGTCTCTGGGATTCATTACTCTACAGTTCAGCTTCTGGAATTGGCAAGTAGACCAGTAAGCTTTTATGTTACATTACTACAATGACCAAATCATGTTTAATTGCACAGATTTATAGGGCAATGCAATTTGCAAGTACGGTCACTTCCTCTTTAGATCTGTTCCACTTGAAAAATTATAAAATATTCACTGTTCTTTGGCAGGCAGCTGAGAGCAGTATACTTTCCAGAAAGCTTTGCAAAGTCCAGATAAGTCTATAGTTTTCTCATGTGTAACTTGCTGAATTGAAATATCTCAAGAAGAGGCTTGTTTAATTACACGAGACCAATATTTCCCATGTAGCACACTATAGAAGATTACTGAAGAGTTAATTATGAAGCATGCTAAAAGCTTAACACACTAAGGACATGTTGGTTCTGTTTTTTTTAAATAAGATATATCATCCCAGACTTATTAAAGTTTTGTCTTTTCCCCAAATGGCCTTTTATTGACTCAAACAATCCTTTGTACTTTCCTAGCATGAAATTATAATAAAAGACAGTCTCACAGATGTCTAAAATGTCCTTGAAATGAAAAGAGAAAATGACTCAAGCAATGTTTCAAAAGTGAATATATATCACTCATCATAGAAAAATGAATTGACTTTGTATTCCTTAGTCTTTGAAATAATCTTATATTAAACAGACAATAGACTTCCAGCTCTTTCAAAGACCAAGTTTTAATCTTACATGAAGATTTTTTTTGGTGCCTGTATGTCAATCTTCTGTTTAGATTTTACCCTCTCAAACAATTGGTGGCAGAACAGAAGGATGAGGGGCCGAAAAGCACTAGCATTCCTGGTGTGGCCACCACACCTCAAATTTCAGAAGCACCATCACCACTTGCATCATTTAGCATCCTTATTGGCAGTAGCAAGGCCAGACTGAATGCCCACATAGGCAAACAGTACCCTTGTACACTTCCCACTTATAGTAATTAAACCTTCCAAATGCTGTACCTCAACTAATGAACCTCCATGTGTGAAGAAAGTAGAATGGGTGCACTTAGCATTTGGCTTCTGTGAGAGAGATTTTCTAGATTTGTCTCTACTTCTTTCTGTGTATATTATGATTATTTGTGCTATGGCAACACTGGGGAGCACCATTGTGCTAGACACTGTACAAACACATAACAAAAAGACAGGCCCTGCCCCAAAGAGCTAACAATATAAGGCAGGAGACAACAGGTGGATACCACAAACAGATGAAGGGGGCCCATAAGGAAACAGTGAGACAATATTGGTTGGATATTAGAAAACACTATTTCACTAGGAGTGTGGTAAAGCACTGGAATGGGTTACCTAAGGAGGTGGTGGAATCTCCATCCTTAGAGGTTTTTAAGGTCAGGCTTGACAAAGCCCTGGCTGGGATGATTTAGTTGATGTTGGTCCTGCTTTGAGCAGGGGGTTGGAATAGATGACCTCCTGAGGTCCCTTCCAACCCTAATATTATATGATTCTATGATTCTATAATACTGTGCAATGTGTACCTGTTTGTATAAATAAATGGGGGATAGAGCTAGAAATGGTAGAAACTTTCAGAATGGAAGAGGCTGTTAAGCAGTCCCATTGTAGGTGAGATAAATTTCATTTTACAGATGAGGAAACTGATCAACAGAGTGCTTAAAGGGTAGAGTGGAACCCAAAACCTCACTCTTTGGAAAAAGTGAAGATGAATAATGATAATTTTGGAGCCAGATTCTGTGATGTGATACAGAATGTGCAACCAAAGAGAAGTGGGGGAAGGTGACTTGATGGATGATGCAGGATGAAGTAGGGGCCCCAGTGCAAGTTAGAGTAACCTTGAGAACTGCACTTCAGCCCATAAAAGCACGTAGACTGAGTGCTACTCCTGAAGTGCCCCAACCTCCACCCCAAGTGCATCCCCTATGCAAGGGAGTGCAAGTGGAGGTGGGGGGAAGACAGTGTAGAAGTACTTATGGTGGCCCTGTGCCAGTGGAATTCTCTTCTTTCCCCTTGTGACTCAGTTACTGTTCCCACACACCACTGGAGTAAACACCCGAGACCAACAATTTTACACTTTCAGTGGGATGTTCAAAGTGGTAATAATCTGGAAGTCAGTGCCCAGCCACAGTCAATTGGGCCCTTAGCAGATCATATTGGAAAGATTACTGCCCCCAAAAGTATCTGCTATCATAAGTGTCCTCTGGAGAGGACATGGGGCACTAGAAGAGAGGATGTGATTTGATGTGACTTTGTGTCGCACTTTGGATAAGGGGAATAAAGTTGAATGTTAATTTGTTTAGTTTCGCTTAAAGTAACTGCAACAAACATGTTTTAAAACGTATTCTAGTGAAGATGCCAAAAAGGAAAAAGGAATGACAGCAAATCAGCCAAACACTGCACATTGGAAAGTAGTTGGAATGGAGTAGAGAAGAAGGGAACAAGAAACAGACTCTCAATCTCCACTGCCTTGCACGTGTTGCTATTTACAACTGTGTAAAGGGAGTGTAAAATGTACAAAATCAGAACTGTCGTTTTACACCCAGTTTTCATATGTGTAAAGGACTACTCTGTGTGAAAGACAGTGGAGAATCCCGTCCACATAGAATAAAATACTTGAACTCTCCCTTTTCCACAAGTGATGCTTCATGGTTCCATCTTTTCATTATTAGACTAAATCAATACATAAAATATCAGATGGCATTCAGTCAGTGTTAGCTGCTTTAGGTGCTACCTTTGATGAATGGCTGTATCATGTTTCAACATTTAGAACGGAGTTGGATGCACTCAAGACCACTCAGGAAAATATGAAAAAGGATGGGGAGAAAAAATCAATGGATCATCTGAGTTTTGTAATCACTTTAATCCAATGGCACAGGGCTTTTGCCTTATCACTAACTAAAAGTCAAGTGAGTGAGCCCATGATGTCAGTAACAACAGACAGAGGAGGGGAAAATTAATTTCCTAGTGGTTCTTGTTGGTTTGGGATTTTTTTTTTTAATTTATTTTTTTTAGAAAGTTAAAACCTTTGCTCAACAAAAAATACATCCAATGTGATTTAAATGCTGTTTCTCAAAAGTGAACATTCATACAGAGAGCCAGAGCTGGAGTCACCATAATACTAACATTCTCTGATCCCAAAGTCATGGATACTTGGCTGGTGTGAAAAAGCATAGCTGTGATATAATATAGTTGGCTCCATTTCCCCTTGCCCATATGCCTCCAGTGCGCACGGTCCTGGAGACACATATTCAAAAGAGTGTTTTCTGAAAAGCAATATTGCAGCAAATATCCTGAATCTACCCAGAATGAAAGGACAGTATTGAAGGAGGAAGCTGTATTTTTGAAAACTCATTCAGCAGAGGGTCTTGGACAAATGCGATATTGGGGAAGCATCTACCAGAAAACTTGAGTGCTGATGGCAAAGGGGGCAATACCTGAACTAAAGGACTGATATTTTTCAATAGGAAGGGCTTCTGTTTTCCTTTTCACTGTGATTGTTTGTATTGTAGCAATTCCATGAAAACTAAGACAATGTTGAAATGTACAATATGCTGCTGATAAATGGGCATCTTGATAGATAATGCCTTACAGATATTTATTCTTTTATACAACATTTTCTTTTAGAATGCTTTGGGGAAATAGGAAAGTTCATTGGTGGTGGAATTGTTGGCTCTAGGAGGACAAAGTTGTGGTCTTTAGGTTAGTTTTATTTCTCTTGTGGAGTGTCTAATAATGGTAAAGGCAGATACCTGAGGTTCTGAATTATTATATTGAAAACTTTAATTTTTGTAATTGTGTGTTTAAATGATGTGAGGTTCTTCCTAGGCTTGTCTGCTAAATGGAAAAAAAATATAAATGCACACAACAATATTTTATCACCTTTATGTGCAGAGTAAGGTCCTACTCACCAGGAGTAAGTGTGGCAGAAAATGAGTCCATTACACTTCCCATCTATCAGCCAAGAGATACAGCCACATGATGCCCCAGTATAACTCATGGGATACGGTTCTCCACTACTTAACAAGAGTAAGGGTGATAGAACTAGGCCCTCAATAATGTTATTAGCTACATTATAAAAATCGATTACAAATGAAGGCCTTTTTTAAAAAAAGGCAAAATAACCATTTAAGGAACAAGAGAATCTCTTAACCTCTGAAGAAGCCCTCTGTGCAAGCTTGAAAGCTTGTCTCTCTCACCAACAAAAGTTGATCCAATAAAAGCTATTACCTCATCAACTTGTCTCTCCAGTAACCTGTTACGTTTACATGAAGATATATCTAAAGTAGCAATTAAAAACCATTTCTGTGTTAGGTTGTTATTTTTTAAACTATAAGTATTTATTTTTTTCCTTTCCAGCAATTAATTTCGCTGACTAGGAGACCTTTTAATAGCCCTGACGCATTTTCTAATTTAAAAAAAAAAGCTTTAAGCTGTTTTTTGTATGTTCTTTATTAGAGTTTCCAAACAACTTCTTTACTATTAATTCAGATATGTTAATTTATTTTAATGAAGTTACAATTAATTTTTAAAACAAGTTACACAGCATATTCTCTATATTTATGTCATTTGTTTTTGTTTCAGGACAGTCTTGGAAGGAAAGTCCTGAATATTGTTAAAAGGTTAACCTGGTGTAAAATTTTAAATATAGGAATTTGTATTCAGCTGTCTTGCAGAAGTACTGCTCTGTGGAATGATGTGTTGTACTGTATGATGGAGGCCAGTGGGCAAGCGCTAGCTGTGAACTATAAGATCATTTATCTATCTTTGTCAGCTTTGTGCCACTTCAGTTAGTTGATTAAATAAATCACTCAGAAGGGCTTGGACGCTGATGCATATTTTATTCATCTTGGCAAACTGGCTGCTAACACATCTTCTTTCATTTTACAGTAATTATTTTTTTCTTCTTCAGAGGATTTCAACCCCTAGAGATATGCTCGTACAATAGTAAGCATAGCTATACTTCAAGCTACCTCCCATACAAGGACCTAATTCAGTTGAATAACAGTTGTCATATTTTAATCAGGCACCAAAAATTCACACACAGACGCCCAAAATATAAATTCAGAGACACAAACAGGTAACTTTGAGTGCACTTTATGTACCACATGGGTAAGTGTCATCACTGAATTGGACTGGGACTCTTCTGAGCCAAAGTGATGATCCTCTGCAGTTTGAACTAAAATGTTAAGTGTAACAGTCCTGTAATTAGGGTGACCAGATCACCACACCAAAATATCGGGACACATTGGGGTGCCATCAGCCCCGCCCACAGTCCATCCCCACTCCTCCCAGGCTCCTACCCCACTCTGCCCCAGGTCCCGCCCCTCCCCGCTTGCCCCCCCCACCGCATTCCCTGGCCTGCCGCTGGCTTGCTGCGTCCCTCCTCAGTCCCCCACCCACCGCTCACCTCCCGCCCGCTCGCTTGCCCGCCCGCCGCACACCTCTTCACCACCCCGCCAGCCACTCACCCCTACCATGCCGACTTCCCCTCTGCCGGGTGGGTGCTCGCCTGCCCTCCGCCTCTTCCCACCCCTGCATACCCTTGCTCCGCCCCCATTCCACCCCCTTCCCCCAAGTCCCCGCCCCTGCCCTGCCTCTTCTCCACCTCCTCCCCTGAGCGCACCGTGTATCCGCTCCTCCCCCCTCCCTCCTGGAAAGCGCAAAGCGCCACCAAACAGCTGTTAGGTGGTGGGAAGCGCTGGAGGGGGGGAGGAGCGGGGACACGGCGTGTTGAGGAGCAGGGGGAGAAAGAGGCGAGGAGGGGGGAGCTTGGCTGCAATTTTTCCCCGTATGTGCTCCAGCCCCTGAGCACCCACGGGGTCAGCACCTCCCTCCCACTCACCTTCTTACCTGAATATCGGGACAAATCGCGTCCCGATCGTACATTGATCGGGACGCGGGACAAAGGGTTAAATATCGGGACAGTCCTGATTTTATCGGGACATCTGGTCACCCTACCTGTAATATCCTGGACAAAATGTGACCAATGTAATTACTAATAGCTAGATGCCTATTTACTTGTTTGTGCATATAAATCAGGTAGTTAAACATTAAGCAACTAATATTTCTGTTCACAGTGAGTTGCACATGGGGAAAAATGGCACAATGTTGCATGAACAGGCTGGATTGACACCCTGGTAAAAATCTGACCCTTAATACTGGATTTAGAGTACCTTTTTATATGATTAATACCCTGTTCTTGGAATAAGTAGTAGAGGCACATTGGGTATGTACACCCCCCAAAATGACAACCAGATCACACCTTTTTGTCCCTCGATGGTTGATTACCCTGGCAACAATAATCTCAGTTTCATGATTAAACATAAGTGTGGGGGAAAAAACCAAAAACCCAGGTTCCTGAAAGGGTTAAATCACTGTGCAAGATACAGTTATGTCCACAGTCGCTATTATCTTCAAGCCTTCTGCAGACAGTGCATTGAACAAAGCAAAACAGCATTATCTAGTAGGGAAATAAATTGATTACCAATTAATCTCTGCTGGCTCCATGCACTCTTCAATCTGTTCGATGCAGTGTCTGCAGAAAATCTCCATCATGCAACACTTTAATAACAAACATTTTGCAATATTGAATCTCCTTTAATTTACTACTTGTTTTTCTTTACTTCTTTATGTATCTCCTCTTTGGCATTTTAACTCTCTGGTCTAAATTCTTACCTGGCTTGTGTGGGTCCACTAGTAGTGGGAGCAGAAAGCCTCTTTCCCCCCATACAATATCACAACCACACAGGAGCCAGCACCATGCTACAACACTCTTTGAACTGAACTGTTTCCTGCGGGTCCACTTAATGCTTTTGATGGCATTCTACAGTACTCAGGGATTGTAGTAGGCAGCTGGGTAGGAGAAATGACTGTGATCTGGTGCCCACTACTACTGATCACCAATCTAGAAACAGTGCACTGGGATAATGCTTATTGCCCATTTTACAAGCATCGGTAAGGGCTGAGTCTGAGGAAGACTATTCCTAGCCTTCCTATCCCATTCTGCCTGAATGTGCCCTGCATAGGCAAAGTGATTTGGGAAACCTGGACTATTCCAGCTTCAACCCCCACATTGAACTCTCCCTCTCCCCACCACAGGGAAAGTCGTAATTTGTGTTTTTGTATTTTTCTTCATATCTTTTAAAAATTCTCTTTCTCTTTCTCTCTATTTATTAATGTTTGGTATATTAGACAAAACATATAATATCCAGTGGATAATGATTCTCAACATTATGAAGAACAAAACAAATGGCTAAAGCAGGGATCGGCAACCTTTGGCACGCGGCTCGCCAGGGTAAGCACCCTGGCGGGCCGGGCCGGTTTGTTTACCTGCCATGTCCGCAGGTTCGGCCGATCGTGGCTCCCACTGGCTGCGGTTCGCCGTCCCAGGCCAATGGGAGCGGCGGGAAGCGGCGCGGGTCAAGGGATGTGTTGGCCACTGCTTCCCGTCGCCCCCATTGGCCTGGAGCAGCGAACTGCGGCCAGTGGGAGCCGCGATTGGCAGAACCTGCGGACGCGGCCGGTAAACAAACCGGCCCGGCCCGCCAGGGTGCTTATCCTTGCGAGCCGCATGCCAAAGGCTAAAGGATCCCTGGGCTAAAGGATAACCCCATGCACATGTCCCCCAAACAGACAGCTCCTGCATGTGGCAAAACATTAATATACACTCATTCTGGCCAGTAGCAGCATCCAGTGTAGATCCAAATACAAAGTACATACTTATAGTAGAACAAAATCTACATGGATGTGTGTGTTTAGTGTCATTGCTGGATCAGGAGACGCATATGCTTAACTATGTGATCCCAGAGTAAATACCCATCCCGTATATCTGTATATAGTATGCAGAAAGGTCTCTCTAAAAATTCTGGTGGAGCCATGATGACAGAACAACTTTCGCTCCCACCGTCTTACTAATTTTGATGGATGCAGTGTTTCTGGCATGCTAGGTTTACATCACCTTGCCACGGTTTGTTCCAAGGGATATATACTATATAAAAAAATCCAATTGAAAGTCCAACAAAGTTCAAAGTTTTAGGTAGAAGAAGGGATATAAAAACAATCCAAGAGATATAAAATGTATATTGCCAAATCACAAGGGTGAGATGAACCAGAAAAGGGGGGGAGGGATAGCTCAGTGGTTTGAGCAGTGGCCTGCTAAACCCATGGTTGTGAGTTCAATCCTTGAGGGGGCCACTTAGGGATCTGGGGCAAAATTGGGGCAAAAATTGGTCCTGCTAGTGAAGGCAGGGGGCTGGACTCAATGACCCTTCGGGGTCCCTTCCAGCTCTATGAGATAGGTATATCTCAATTTTAAAAAAAAAAAAAAAAAAGACCACGGTTAATCATAAATTATTAGGATAGTGGCCTAGAGAATACACTTACAAAGTTTGCAGATAATACCAACCTGGGAAGGGTTGCAAATGCTTTGGAGGATAGGATTAAAATTCAAAATGATCTGGAGAAATGGTCTGAAGTAAATAAGATGAAATTCAATAAGGAGAAATCCAAAATATCCCACTTGAATTTGCACACACACAAAATGGGAAATGACTGCCTAAGAAGGAGTACTGCAGAAAGGGATCTGGGGGTCAGAATAGATTGCAAACTGAATATGTAATACTGTTGCTAACAAAGCAAACATCATTCTGGGATGTATTAGCAGGAGTGTTCTAAACAAGACATGTTGAAGTCATACTTCCACTCTACTCCATGCTGATAAGGCCTCAGCTGAAGTATTTTGTCCAGTTCTGGGCACCACATTTCAGGAAAAATGTAGACAAATTGGAGAAAGTACAGAAAAGATCAACAAAAATGATTAAAGACTTAGAAAATATGACCTATGATGAAAAATTAGCAATGTTTAGTCTGGAAAAGAGAAGACTGAGGGGAGAGATAACAGTTTTCAAGTACATAAAAGGTTGTTACAAGGAGAAGGGTGAAAAATTGTTTTCAACCTCTGATAGGACAAGAAGCAATGGGCTTAAACTGCAGCAAGGGAGGTTTAGGTTGGACATTACAAAAAACTTCCTAACTGTCAGGGTGGTTACGTACTAGAACAAATTGACTAGGGAGTTATGGAATCTTCATCATTGGAGGTTTTAAGAATAGCATAGACAAACACGTGTCAGGAATGGTCTAGTTCAGGGGTCGGCAACCTCTGGCACGCGGCTCGCCAGGGTAAGCACCCTGGCGGGCCGGGCCAGTTTATTTACCTGCCGCATCGGCAGGTTCGGCCGATCGCGGCTCCCACTGGCCGCGGTTCGCCGCTCCGGGCCAATGGGGGCAGCAGGAAGCGGCGCGGACGAGGGATGTGCTGGCCGCGGCTTCCCGTCGCCCCGGTTGGCCCGGAGCGGCGAACCGCGGCCAGTGGGAGCCGCCATCGGCCGAACCTGCCGACGCGGCAGGTAAATAAACTGGCCCGGCCCGCCAGGGTGCTTACCCTGGCGAGCCGCATGCCAGAGGTTGCCGACCCCTGGTCTAGTTAATAGATAAGCCTGCTTTGAGTGCAGGAGACTGGACTGGATGACCTATTGAGATCCCTTCCAGTCCTACACATCTATGATTCTACTTCCACCAAGGAATGGTAGTAAGCCAGATAAGTACTTCTAGATCATGTTTGTTTACCAAGAGGACTCAATTTCCAGCACAACATAAGACATCTATCTATCTATCTATCTATCTATCTATCTATCTATCTATCTATCTATCTAAATAGAAAAGAGCAAAATGTCAGTGAACAGATAAAGCAGCAAAGAATCCTGTGGCACCTTATAGACTAACAGAGGTTTTGCAGCATGAGCTTTCGTGGGTGAATACCCACTTCTTCGGATGCAAGTCAGTGGAAATCTCCAGGGGCAGGTATATATATGCAAGCAAGAAGCAAGCTAGAGATAACGAGTTTAGTTCAATCAGGGAGGGTGAGGTCCTGTTCTAGCAGTAGAGGTGTGAAAACCAAGGGAGGAGAAACTGGTTCTGTAGTTGGCAAGCCATTCATAGTCTTTGTTTAATCCTGAGCTGATGGTGTCAAATTTGCAGATGAACTGAAGCTCAGCAGTTTCTCTTTGAAGTCTGGTCCTGAAGTTTTTTTGCTGCAAGATGGTGACCTTAACATCTGCTATTGTGTGTCCAGGGAGGTTGAAGTGTTCTCCTACAGGTTTTTGTATATTGCCATTCCTAATATCTGATTTGTGTCCATTTATCCTTTTCCTTAGAGACTGTCCAGTTTGGCCTATGTACATAGCAGAGGGGCATTGCTGGCATATGATGGCGTATATTACATTGGTGGATGTGCAGGTGAATGAACCAGTGATGGTGTGGCTGATCTGGTTAGGTCCTGTGATGGTGTCGCTGGTGTAGATATGTGGGCAGAGTTGGCATCGAGGTTTGTTGCATGGATTGGTTCCTGAGTTAGAGTTACTTTGGTGCGGTGTGCAGTTACTGGTGAGAATGTGCTTCAGGTTAGCAGGTTGTCTGTGGGCGAGGACTGGCCTGCCACCCAAGGTTTGTGAAAGTGTGGGATCATTGTCCAGGATGGGTTGTAGATCTCTGATGATGCGTTGGAGGGGTTTTAGCTGGGGACTGTATGTGATGGCCAGTGGAGTCCTGTTGGTTTCTTTCTTGGGTTTGTCTTGCAGTAGGAGGCTTCTGGGTACACGTCTGGCTCTGTTGATCTGTTTCCTTATTTCCTCGTGCGGGTACTGTAGTTTTGAGAATGCTTGGTGGAGATTTTGTAGGTGTTGGTCTCTGTCTGAGGGGTTAGAGCAGATGCGGTTGTACCTCAGTGCTTGGCTGTAGACAATGGATCTTGTGGTGTGCCCGGGATGGAAGCTGGAGGCATGAAGGTAGGCATAGCGGTCGGTAGGTTTTCGGTATAGGGTGGTATTAATGTGACCATCACTTATTTGCACTGTGGTGTCCAGAAAGTGGACCTCCCGTGTAGATTGGTCCAGGCTGAGGTTAATGGTGGGGTGGAAGCTGTTGAAATCTTGGTGGAATTTTTCCAGAGTCTCCTTCCCATGGGTCCAGATAATGAAGATGTCATCAATGTAGCGTAGGTAGAGAAGGGGCGTGAGTGGACGGGAGCTGAGGAAGCGTTGTTCCAGGTCGGCCATAAAAATATTGGCATATTGTGGGGCCATGCGGGTGCCCATAGCGGTGCCACTGATCTGGAGATACATATTGTCATCAAATTTGAAATAGTTGTGTGTGAGGATAAAGGCACAGAGCTCAGCAACCAGTTGTGCTGTGGCATCATCAGGGATACTGTTCCTGACAGCTTGTATTCCATCTGTGTGTGGGATGTTTGTGTAGAGAGCCTCTACATCCATGGTGGCTAGGATGGTGTTTTCTGGAAGGTCACCAATGCTTTGTAGTTTCCTCAGGAAATCAGTGGTGTCACGGAGATAGCTGGGAGTGCTGGTGGCATAGGGTCTGAGTAGAGAGTCCACATATCCAGACAGTCCAGTGAACAGATAGTTTTTTTTCAGAATCGCCATCATGGAATGTTTTTTCCTTATCACAAAGTTCAGAGGATTTCATACCTATTTTTTGGTAGCATTGCGGATGTATTCCATCTACCTCAATATTTAATGCCTCCTGAAAGGACTCACTCTTTTTATAGGATATCTGTTAGCTCTGCTCCTATTTGAGAGAACTCAGCTTTCAAGGACAAAATCTTTGCTATTTTGGTTCTGTGGGCAGAATGATGCCAGGTTTATACCATTTGACCAAGGTACAAGACCATTTTTTACTGCCACAAATTAGTCAATACTGGATTAAACGTTAAAACAAAAAATGAATAGAAAAAGGTAATTTTCAGAAGCAAATGTCCTTAAACTGTCTGAAAAATATTCCTACAAAACACATTTGCAGGAGTTAAAAGGTGATGCAAAAGTCACAAGATTTCTAAATATTTGAATGATGTTCATTATTTGGTCATTGGATCTTAGCCTTTTTGCTAAGTGCATTTAAAGATTTTTTTTATTTGTTTTGAGCCATAGAATTATAGGGCTGGAAGGGACCACAAGGGTCATCTGGTCTAACCCTCTGCCAAGATGCAGGATTTGTTGTGTCTAAACCAGTGGTTCCCAAACTTGTTCCGCCACTTCTGCGGGGAAAGCCCCTGGCAGGCCGGGCCGGTTTGTTTACCTGCCGCGTCCACAGGTTTGGCCGATCATGGCTCCCAGTGGCCGCGGTTTGCTGCTCCAGGCCAATGGGAGCTGCTGGAAGCGGCACGGGGCGAGGGACGGTAGACTCTAAACCATCCAAGACAGATGGCTATCCAGCTTCCTTTTGAAAACCACCAGTGAAGAAGCTTCCACAACCTCCTGAGGCAGTCTGGAAGCTTCTTCACTGGAGGTTATCCCGTGAAGTCCAAAAAGAAAGATCTAACATTATCTAGAAATAGGAGTTTTATTAATTCTTTGGCACTTTTAATTTCTTCACTACCTTTTACTAGACTTGTGAGCTTAGGAAGTTTTTTTTAAATAAAATAAAGTTTTTTTAAAATAAAATAAAGGTTATGTTTTTCTATTGTTTACAGCTATGAGGCAAACCTTACCCTCCATTACACCCAGGCAATCCAAGTGGAGTTATTTAAATTAATAGGATTATATGGGTATATAGAGAGCAGAGTTTGATGTTTAAACTACTAAATTTTCTAGAAGAGTGACTAAGGTCTTCATCCTATATAACCACACGCACATCCTTAACTTTAAGTACTGAGTGATCTGATGGATCTTAAAGGAATTGCTCACGTGCTTAAAATCAAGCACATATGCAAATATTCAGCGGATCAGGGCCTAACCCCCTATCTCTGCTACCCTTGCACAGCTACCCTTACTTATGTTGAGTAGTACCTTACTTTGTGAGTTGGCCCATTGATTACAACAGGATGTCTTGGGGATTATGTTCCTACTCAATATGAGCTAGGATGACAGAATGTAAGCCTGTTTTTGGACTATTTTGCAGGCAATACAACATTACCATATGGTGAGATTAAGGGCATGATTTTCAGCCCTTAGCTTCCTGTGGTACCAATGCATTTTTGTGTGCAAACTCTTGCATACCATGTTGACAGAATCTATCACCTCAAATTCCCCTGTCTCATTGTGCATGCAGGCAGAGCCCTCACTGTTGCCTCAGTGAAAATGGGGCCATAATGTTTGACTCTCACATTTGCTTAGGGTGTTGTTGTTTTTGTGTGTGTGCTGCATATTAGTATATTCTGGAGTTGGAAGGTAGGTAGGTGAGTCACTCTACTGCTGCTCTCATTTACCTTCATATTCCAATTATATTTTTCAGACAGCTATAGAAATTAGTAAGTAGCTTGTAATGAGGTCTTGGATTGTGGTCCCCAGAGTAGTTTTGGTCAAAGGAAATATTGATGTTGTTTCTTTCTTTGGTGTGAATGTAAAGGAAGGGTGGATTTGCATTCTGTAGTGAGATGATTTGAAAAAGCTATACTTTCAATTATTTAGTTGCGTTCCCAAACCTAGGGTGATGATCATCTTAAAAAGATGAGACAACTTGGGAAAATATGTATTGTGCTTGCCAAAGAGAAACCTTTGTAGTGATCGCATTTAGGAAAGTATTAAATGGCTTAGTATTAAATGGTTTGTATCATATGTTTATATATAGAATGGGCTAAATTGCTGATGCAAATGCACTCCATTGATTTGAAACAAGTGTTCTAAGTCATTTATATTAACAAGAGGAATCAATCTCCAACCACAATAGAGTATTTTTTAATAATACAAATATTTATTATATGAACCTAACCTCTATTGACCCGTCAGTCTCAACCCTCTGTTACTATCCTACGAAGAGTTCAATGATGGGTAGTGGGAATTTGACAGAGGTAACTCAGTCTATCACTATACAGTATAGATAGCTCAAGTTTATTCAAAATGTATTCTTACTCATCTTAAATTTTATGCAAAATATGATTCAATATTTTTGGATAGAGTCCATATCTATACAACACCACCCGACTCATGGAAAATGAGTTAAAACTTTAGGAGTAATTAGCTGCACAAATATCATTGGGTAGAAAGTGGGCATTTTTCTACAGGATTTCATTAACACACAATAGCTTAGTTTTATGTATGGGATTTATTTGCACTTATTTGGGGATTAATTGTCACACCACACTTAGGGCATCAATATTTTTCATGTGTGTATCCTATACAGCTATATATATCCTCCCACTCAAAATCTTATTTTCTTTCCAGTCTACACACTTATGTAATCTGACTAATCTTATGTGTCTATCTTCTGATGAACTTGCTTGTTTTATGAGTGGCTTGTGCATAGTGGTAGTTTTGTTGTAAATACTCATAAATATTTCACATTAAACGATTTACACCATCCTTCGATAGCACAGCATATTTTGGAAATAACTTCCTTGCACATGGTAACTGGCAGTAGAAGAAAGGAGAAAGATTTAAAAAAAACCCTAAGGAGTGGGAGAAAAAGAGAGCCCAATGAATAAATTAATTAAGACAACAACCTTTCATAAATATGCCAGTTTGCACTTGATGGCTCTTAAAAAAAAATTCTTTCTGAATTGTTACTGATTTAAGTCTTTCTGTTTAATCCTATCTTTCTCTTCTGAAGCATGAAGCAAATATTATTCCACACAATAATTTGCAGTGTTTTGTTGACTGAAGACCTAGAATTTTAGATTGGCTTTACCAAAGGAACATCTAGTAATATTTTTATACCATTTTGACAGACAGTTCTCATTCCTCTTTGTTATGCTGCCAATCGAGAAAACAAAAGACAATTGTAAAGTGTCAGTGAGATTGAGAAGCAAGATAGATTCCTTTGCACAGTTTGAAAGGTCTTTCTTTCTTTCTTTCTTTCTTTTTTTTTTTTTACCTGTGTGAAACTTTATGCAGTTTGTAGTTTGCAAATTGTAAACATGAAATGTTTTTGTGCTGAAAAATTCAATGAAAACACTGAAGTCAATAACTGACAACATAAACTAGCTACTTTAGGTGCTCATTAAGTAGTGTTTGTCTTTTCATTCTATCAAATAAAGGGGGTTTATTTTGAAGTGTATTTTTAATAGGGCTTAAGAGGCTAGAGAAATAACACAGTTTAGAATCTGGATGATGCTTTTCAACATAAAGTATAACCCTTCATTTTCCTTAAAAAGCATCCATTATGGATAAGGGAGTTGCACAGGCAAAATAAAAGACAAGTAATGAGAATTTTTATTGGAAGCCAGACTTGAATTTGTATAACTTGTTTTTATACCCAATAACAGTTAGAATTGCTTTTTCAAAAAGCATCATTTGGAAACTCCTATAATTGTCTTTTTCTTTACTCAAGTGAAAATATAACATAACATTTGTGTTTGCTTATTAAATTGTTTGAAAATCCTTCTAAAATCTCCCATTGCCTTCAAAGGAAGAAGAGTCACAATTTCAAGACTCTGAAGGTATGACCAGGTCTTTAGGGTTATTTCCTTATGTGTTTCCTACCCTAGGCTGTTGAATGGTGTTATTGTACTCTGTTAGAGCCTGATCCAAAAGCCATTGATTTCAGTGAGGATAGGATCAGCTCCAGTCCTGCTCTCATTGAAGTCAGTGAGTATGGCCATTGAATTGAATGAAAGAAAGGGGGGAGGGGTATTGATATTTTTCAGTAAATATTGGCTGAAACTAATTAATTTATTTTAAAAATTGAGCAATTTGCCCTTACTGTGCCCACCTTAAGCTCTTTGTGCTTTTCTCTGTCACAACGCACAATTTATTCAGTAAGGGAATTATTGTTGAGCTTAACTACAGTTAGTATCCACTTGCTTAAGAGAAAAATCCTGAGAGAAGTATTTTTCCATGCCTCAGACCTTTCTGACTTAATTGAGTAGAATGGTGCCCATTTAATACCAAGTGATATTGAAGAATTTACCTCTTTAATGTCAATTGTAAATCACCGTGGTGGGGGAAGGGAGGTGGCTGGGATGTTGATACAGAAGCAACTGAGCCCTGCTTCTGTGTAGGAGATGTGGGAACCCATATCCCAAAGTTTCTCTTCTTGCACAGATCTAGAATCTCTTTTTGCAAATAACAGTGTATGACTTCAAAAGGCAAGTTGATGGTCTAATCGTTTTTTCTATATTCCGTACAACCTCCCCGATAACTTCAGTGTCAGTTGGCACTGCAAGGTTGGATGAAAGGTGTGATTGCTGCTGACACTATGTCATGCGACCATAGTCAAGAACACAATATAAAGAACCCTGACTTAAGCAACTTTCCAAAGGACCAATGAAAATTGGTTTCTAGTAGAGGTGGGATTTTAACTACAAGTTAAACACAAATGTGTGTAGGAAACACTTTAAAGTGGTCTGGTATGATGAGAGGTTGGTTACCCGAGGTTGTCTTTACTGCAGGTTTCACTGCATGTGTTTAGTTTAACAGCTTTTTCTATTTTCTGAATTAGATGTTGCCATTGCAGAAGTTATGGATACATTATGTGTTAGAATGTATTCTAATTTCAGAATGTATGACTGCTGAAAACAGCACCAGGTACAGTACCAGTAATTTTCCATTCCATAATATTCAGAACATGCAACATCAAAAGGTTATCTCAAAGACACTGGAAATTTTACTGCATCATTCAAAGTGTCTAGCGACCAAAGGCTCACCAATAATTTAACCATAGTATTCGGAACAGTTGGGAAATGGGAACTTCAGTAATTTAATTGCAGCCATCACTAGGCAAGTCAGCACTTAAAGAGACACATGAGCCTTGAAGGCAAAAATAACTCTTTGATTTAACCTTTGCTGTCTGAAAAGCTGATGGCTTGGATGGATGGAGGGCAGAATACTAATTGTCCTGTGGTGACTGGCAAGACAGGCAAGTTGGCTTTTTTGGGTCTGGTTTGGATGTGAGTTCTGTTACTAGACTGGCAATCCAACTGTCTTGTATCATAATATGAGTGCAGAGGAACCTGGGGGGAAAATGAAGAAATAAATATCTATTTTCATTTTAGCCAGTCCCCTGTGTTTCTTACTCCTTTATTGTTTGCAGTGTTGTTGTACCTGTGTTGTTCCCAGGATATTAGAGAGATAACATGGGTGGGGTAATATAATTTATTGGACCAACGTCTGTTGGCGAAAGAGAGAAGCTTTTGAGCGACATAGAGTTCTTCTCAGGTCTGAGAAAGGTATTCAGAGTGTCACAGGTAAATCCAAATTGGAACAGATTGTTGAGCATAAGTAGTTAACACATATTGTAAGAGACCATTCAAGGTGAAATGGCCAGTTAACACCTCTGCAGTCACCCCCCTTTTTTGTCCTATGACAAAAAAAAAAAGTGAGTGGGCCCACCGCAGCTCATTAACCCTGGCTGCCTCAGTATGGGGATGGTATACCCCATCACATCCACTCTTTCCCTTTCTCTTGCCTTCATCTCAGTACTAAGTTTGGCTTCTTTCTTCAGAACAATAGAACATAAGAATGGCCATATTGGGTCAGACCAATGGTCCATCCAGCCCAATATCCCATCTTCCAATAGTGGCCAATGCCAAGTGCTTTAGAGGGAATGAACAGAACAGGTAAACATCAAGTGATCCATCCAATATAAACTTCCATTATAGTCTACTGACCAGAAGACCTAAACAAGCTCCCAAACTGCAGATATTTCTAGCATGAAAATACTAAGAAAGTGACTTAAATTCTGGGTTTTTTCTTGCCTGAGTCATTGGTCAAAGTATGAATTTTTGTGTGTGTCTCTCTGACTTTCATTGAATCAAGGAAATTTATGATTGGAAGGGATCTTGACAGGTCATCTAGTTCAGTCCCTTGCACTAAAAAACTCCAATGAACAGAGATTCCACAATCTCCCTAGGTAATTTGTTCCAGTGCTTAACTACCCTTATAATTAGGAAGTTTTTCCTAATGTCTAACCTACATTTCCCTTGCTGCGATTTAAGTCTGTTACTTCTTGTCCTGTCCTCAGTGGATAAGGAGAACAATTTATCACCATCCTCTTTATAACAACCTGTTATGTACTTGAAGGCTGTATTGTGTCCCTTTTACTCTTCTCTTCTCCTGACTAAACAAACCCAGTTTTTTCAATCTTTCCTACTAGGTCATGTTTTCTAGACCTTTAATCATTTTTGTTGCTCTTCTCTGGACTTTTTCCCCTTCGTCCACATCTTTCCCCAAGTGTGGTGCCCAGAACTCCAGTTGAGGCCTTATCTGTGCTGAGTTGAGTGCAAGAACCTGTTCAGCTCCCTCCCTCTACGCAATTGCTAGAGAAAATAAAGTATCTGACTTGCTGTACCCAAACACAAAGTGAGAACTCTGTTATTCTCCGACAATTCTAATGTCTTCCTTACAACAGTTCTGTGCTAATACACCCCAGAATGATATTTGCTTTGTTTGCAACAGTATTACATTGTTGACTCGTATTTAGTTTGTGATCTATTCTAACCCCCTAGGCAGTCATTTCCCATTTTGTGTGTGTGCAATTGATTATTCCTTTCTAAGTGGAGTACTTTGCATGTGTCCTTATTGAATTTAATGCTGTTTATTTCAGACCATTTCTTCAGTTTGTCAAGATCATTTTGAATTCTAATCCTGTCCTCCAAAGTGCTTGCAGCCTGTCCCAGCCTAGAATTGTCTACAAACTTTACAAGTGTCCCCTCTATGCCATTAACCAAATTATTTATGATGATATTGACTAGAACTGGACCCTGGAGAGATCCTTGTGGTCCCCACTCAACATACTCTTTTTTTTTCTTTGAAGGTAGGTTTTTGTTTTAGAGACTTGTTTGGATTTTGAACAGCTATATTATGACAATTCCATTGCTGACATTCTGGAATGTAGTGGTTAATTACCACAGCATATAGAAAAGCAAAAAATGGAAAATATATTTATTCTTTTTACAGCCATTTTGTAATTTTGTAATGATTTTTGTTTGAAATTCTGATAATATCAGAGACAGCCATTTAGAGAAAGCTGTGACAGAAAGCATGTTTGTGAGCATCATTGTAATGTGCCTGTCTCTACAAAGTCCCACAGCGCAGAGCTTGTACATCAGCAGCAGTATAACAACACTCTGAGGTGGCCTCTAACAGTTTGCAGACAAGTCTTAGAACAGTGATACATAATTTATAAATGGGGGGAGAAAAGAGTGAAATTTGAGCTTCTCATTGAACAGCCAGAGCTCTAATACTCATAATTTGCCAGTTTACATAAACAATGCCTTTGTTATACAAACTCTGCAACTACATCAGCCATACCATCCTATTGATCACATCCAAAAGGTTAGTATTGTGTAATCCAATCAGGTTATCCTATCACTTGTAACATAATCACAACATTATATCAGTGACTTGGATAAATATTAGGGAAGGAAAGACAGGTTTGGATAAAATAAGAAGCCCAGTCCTGCAGCTGATGTAAAATAATGGAGCTGCATTGACATCTCACTGCAAATGTATATATTACATACCCTGAAGCCAATAGCGTTATGACAATTAACAGCAACTAAGGCCAGGGCTACACTACACTATTTCGGTATAACTACATCACACAGGGGTTTGAAAAGTCCACACCTCCAAGCAATGTAGTTATAACAACCTACCCCGCTCATCCCCCCCCGGATAGACAGCGCTATGTGATGGGAAAACTTCTCCCATCAATGTAGCTACCACATCTTGGGGAGGTGGAATAACTATGCAACTGGGAGAAGCTCTCCCATTGGCTTAGTGGTGTCTTCACTAAAGCTGTAGTGTTGTATGAGAAGACTAGCCCTAAGTATCTGATCCAAAATTAAACCTTTCTGGTCTTTGCCATCACTGGAAATGGAAATACTGTAATACCAAAGCTGCAAATGGAAGACTATAGCACAGTGCTGTACACTCCAATAAGAAATTTGCTGAGACCAAACCAGGAAGTGTAGGAACTCTCTTGAGCCTGGCTGTTTTGAGACTTGAAGCCCAACTGCATTCAGACATATTCATAGATTTTTAAGGCCAGAAGTGAAAATTATGACCATCTACTCTGACATCCTGCATAGCACAAGCCATAGAATTTCACCCAGTGATTTCTGCATCAATAAGCATCCACATTCATTTTTGAAACCTGATTTGAAATTAACCAAACCATTTGAGGTTCACCCACCTACATTAATAAATAAGAGGATTCTGCACTTTACCAGTGAAATATACTGTAAGTGCTTTCTCTATGAGGTGGCATTTTTATTTGGTATAATTTTTAATTACAGCTTGATCTTATGGTTTCTTTGAAATGATTTAACATAATTTGGAAGACACTAGCATAGAAGGACATTGTATGTTTGAATTTCATCAGTCATTCTTCATAGCACACACAATTAATATAAACACAGGTATAAACTCCCCAAACAATCTTTAATTACTACTGAATATAAATCTCCATATATAGAAATCACTCATAAACTGCATTTTATAACATTCTTTGCAGTAAAGGAATCTAACAAATAGCCATAAAATCTTGAACTATAGGGACACACAGTTTTCCTTTTGACGTACTTGATGAGGCAAATATAACAAGAGAGAGAGATCAAATGCAATCACACGGTCAATAAAATCAATAAAAATACAATGTGATCCACACATAAACAAGGCCTTTTCTTTCCACCACTCAGAAAAGACTTAGTAGCAAAGGCTTGAACTTCATGATTTTTATGAAGTATTCTAAAGTATTTTTTCTAGCACATTATAAAGTAGTTTCAGACACTGCGAAAACTGAACTACAGTTGCCCAAATAATTGCAAAAACAACAACAACAAAGACCAAAACACACCATTTGGTGAGATATTGTTGCTTTTTAAGAATACTTACTCACTTGCTAATTCACAAAATTCAATAATTTGCAGAACTTCTTCCTGTTGTGGGTTCTAATTAGCAAGATATTTGTGTATACATTTTGTGACTTTTAAATTTATAGCAAATAATTATTATGGAAATGTAGTATGGAATATAAAGGAAACCTTTTCTGTGTGTGTGTTCGATGGGGTAATGGTGGATCTTTACAAGCATTTTCAATCCTTTACATGGGAATAACCTCATTGGAGGATGATTTGGCTCTACATTTTAATTGCAGGGCCCAATTTCTCTCCTCAGCTATACCTGCGCAACCTCAATAAATTAAGGCAGGCAGAATTTGAACAGAATGGGTTAACTGCAGCAGAATTTGACCTGCAGAATCTTTAATATTGGTTATGAATCATGAACCAGAAAAAAAACAGCCTGTCTCTCAGATCCCAAGATACATTTGATGTTAGAAAAAATGTAATTAATAGTAAACTGAGCAATGGAGGTAATCAAAATCAATATATGTGGATCCTCACAATGCCATTTTCTATCAGTCTTCAGAGTCCTTCTCCCAAAGTGAAGTAATTTTTTTCACATAATCATGAATATCTGATATCCATAATATTGTTTTCCTATTCTATATTAAACAGGAAGCATGTTGCACAAACTGTGGAATGAGCAACACATGCCATAGTTGTTGTGAAAAGAGGTCAGCACTGGTTCAGTTAATGAAGATGGAGGAAAACAAACGGAGATGGATGGGTGCATGCTAAGATAATGTGGATAGATTTGGATATGAAAAAGTTATGTAGATGTGAAAAAATTGTGGGTAGGTTTGTTGGGTGATAGTCAATGTCTCTCTATTCTTTTAGAAATGTCTTGAAGATTATATACACACACACACCCAATCCCCCTCCCCCCCCCCCAACTTCCTCAGTGGAAAAAAATGGAATAAACACATATCATTTTTGTCTCTAACTCTTGATCATTCAAAACAAGATTTTAGATTAGGTTAGGTCTGTAGGCCCTACATGGGCCCACAGAAGCATAGAGGAAATAAGATATCTCTCCTCCCCATACAACACCCTCCCCCACAAACAGGGACAGTAGTAGATTACTTCCCCCTGGAGCAAAGGTGGATCAGGGAGATCAGACTAGATGACCATAATGTTCCTTACTGGACTTAAAATCTATGGACTGTGACTCTCAGTTACGATTCCTATGCTGAGTTCCTTCTGCAACCCAAAGCCAGGTACTGCCCCTTAGACAGAGCTGTGCCTATGGCACAATATAATCCCATATTATTTGTAGCATTAACACCTCTGTTTTACCGTAGTTAATTATAGAAAAAATAATTCAGAAATTTTGCATGTAAATGTTTCTGCGGGCTCTACTCTCTTAAGATTTTATCCAACACTGTTTGTTTCTTTCCCCATGAATACTCTGCTTACAGTCAGTGGAAGACTGTCTAACACTGCCCTCTTTTTGAACTATGGTATCTTGGGGTTTGTCCTAGAAAGTCACAAAAATATAGGATACTATTTACATAAAAAGTAAACCATTTGAAAATAAATGGTTTGATGGGTTTACATGATCTGAGACACAACTCCGACATTTAACTAACCTTACCCTGGATATTAGAGGACAGAAGATAAGCTCTTAATTCATCACTACATTATGTAAACTAGAAATTCAGCGGAGGCCTCTTAAACATACAGTCTTAGTTTGTTTAAATTTATTCAATAAAATCAGTTTATTAGGTCTTAATGGACTTAAAATCAGGTAGTAAGCCTTATGTGCCTTGTATACAAGAAAGTGATGAGGATGAGTAGTTTCAGAGGAGATTGGGTCATTGAAAAAAATATAGCCAGAACAAGTTAATTCAAAAGTTTGGTAATTTGGTGCATCAGTGATTCATAGTATTTTGTACAGGGGCCCCCTGGTATACATCGGGGTTGTGTTCTTGAAAAGGGCGACAGATACTGAAACGACGGATACCGGGGAATTTTTCCCCATGAGAAATAATGGAATAAGGGGGGGATGCGTTCACGTCGTTGCCACACTCGCTTATGACAATGCTCTTTTCGCCTAAACAGTGTACCTTTTCACGACAGGTTATATAGTACACATTTTACACACATTGAATAAAATAACGTAGAAACCTACCGTTCAAACACACAGAACATTTAAATAAATAATATAAAACAGTGTCAATTATGCTTACCTTAGGGAGGGCTGGCAGCTGGGTTTTCATGGGCTGGCTTTTCCATGGCTGGCTTTTCAGTTGCAGAAGTCCTAAAAATGGTGATGTCTGCTCTCCTGCATGAATCTTTGAATGATAGAGCTCCCTGTGGCAAGCCACTGCATCATTGAGAGCCCTGAAGACTTTGGCAGACTATTCATGAAAAGAATCACCGTCATCTCATCCGGTAATCCAAAGAAACGAGAGAGATTCCTTGTCGTCAGACTCCTGGCTTCCTGCCCCACAACGTCATCGTCCTTGCTTTCTTCGGATATCTATTATTGGTCCAGCTCAATAAGTTCCTCATTTGTCAGTTGCTCAGCGTGAGACTCCAACATCCTCCTCCACCTCCTCGAAGCCGACATCCTTTGCCAACTTGACGATTTCTTGCTGGAGAGCAGGAACGGCATCAAATCCCATGAAGATGTGGACAGCATCTGCCCATGCACGGCGCCAAATGCCGTTCATATATTGCAAAGTGACCTCCTCCCACGACGTGTCAATGTTTTCCATGCCGTTCAAGATGTTGTAGGACTTCCAAAACTCCTTTACACTGGGCTTTCCTTCACCTGCCATCTCCTTAATCAGCATGGAGAATGTTCTCCGTAGGTAATAAGCCTTGAACGTGGCCATTAGAACTTGGTCCATAGGCTGTAGCAGTCATGTGGTGTTGGGTGGCAAAAATAGGACCTTGCTGTTCGGGCAGAGGGCTTCTTAGTCCAGTTCATGGGCACTTCACTGTCCAGCAGAAGGAGAATCTTAAAGGCCAAATTTTCCTTCTGACAGTAAGCCTTAAATTCAGGGACAGCATGGTCTAAAATATTGTGTGTTATCCAGGCCTTTCTGTTCAACTGCCAAATTACAGGGAGACAAGACTTGACATAGCCCCTCATTGCTCTTGGGTTTTCACTGTGGTAGAAAAGCAAGGGCTTCAACTTGTAATTGCCTTCTGCAGTTTCCCCAAGCAGAAGGGTTAAGTGGTCTTTTGAGACTTTGAATCCAGGAGCAGTCTTCTCGTCACGAGAAATATAAGTCCTCGTTGGCATCTTCTTCCAGTAAAGGCTCGTCTCATCGATGTTAAAAACTTGTTTCGGACAGTAGACACTTTCTGAAACAATTTTCTTTAGCTGCGTAGGAAACATTTCAGTTGCTTCTTCATCTGCAGTAGCCGCTTCTCCTGTGAGTTTACATTATTTAGATTGCCATGCTTCTGGAATCTGTGGAACCACCCACGACTAGCATTGAAGGTCTCCTTTTTCGCTGTTGAGCTCTCTCCCTCTCTTTCCTTTAAATCATCATACAGGCTTTTGTCCTTCTCCTGAATCAAGCTTAAACTCACAGGCGTTTTCTTTTGATGGAGGTCATCAATCCAATCATCCAGCAAACGTTCCATCTTCTCCATTGTATTGCTTCTCTGTTTTGTTATCTTCATCAATGACAATTTCATAGCACTTCTAGTGCTTTCAGAAATTCGATCAGCACTCTTAAAAATTGTGCGTACCGTTGTAGCAGGCAAACTGAGAATACGACGGCTGCACGCTCACGTCTTTCAATACGCGTTATAACATCTAATTTCACTTCTAATGTTACACTTTTATGTTGCCTCTTAGACACAGGCCCACTATTAACACTTTGAATGTGTTTTGCACTCATGATGGGGAGTACTGTACAGTACTCATGGCCCGCCATGCCTCTTCCCACCTCCCCTCCACCGCTGCCCTGCCTCTTCCCACCCCCCACCCTGCCTCTTCTTGCCCAGTTCCGCCTCCTCCTCTGAGCATGCTCCATCCCCACTCCTTCCTCTCCCTCCCAGTGCCTCCTGCACTCTGCTGAACAGCTGTTCCGCGGTGTGTAGAAGGTGCTGGAGGGAGGGGGAGGAGTTGATCAGACGGGGCATGGACGGGAGGTGCTGGCAGGAGAGAGGGGGCACTGGCTGCCGGAAGGTTCTAAGCACCCACAGAAAAGCAACTCAAAAGTTGAAGTGCATAAGTTGCAAATGATGGATATGCAGATCGGGACTGACATGAATCGAAACACATTCTCCTATTGATGAGCAATGGATACGTGAAACGACGGATAAGATAATCTTTGTCAGCTGATTGAAATGACTTGACTCCACCCTAGTCACAATTATACTAAGATTATACTAAGATTCCATTTGTACATGGTTTATAAAGAGTTGATAAATGATTAATAGCTGTTTTAGCAGGTGATTAATTAATTGTTACAGGTCATTGTAGAGTTTAAAGGGTCAATAGGTTTCCAATAATTGTGACCTGTAGCACCTTATATTGATGTTCTTATAACCATCTATAACTAGGGCCCTACCAAATTCACAGCCATGAAAAACACATCACAGACCGTGAAATCTGGTCTTTTGTGTGTTTTACCCTATACTATACTGATTTCACGGGGGGAGACCAGCGTTTCTCAAATTGGGTGTCCTAACCCAAAAGGGAGTTGTGGCGGGGGGGAGTCACAAAGTTATTTTAGGGCGGTTGAAGTATTTCCACCCTTACTTCTGCACCGCCTTCAGAGCTGGGCAGATGGAGAGTGGTGGCTGTTGGCCAGGCACCCAGTTGTGAAGGCAGTGCACTGCCAGCAGCAGCGCAGAAGTAAGAGTGGCAATACAATACCATGCCACCCCTACTTCTGTGTTGCTGCCTTCAGAGCTGGGCAGCTGCAGAGTGGCGGCTGCTGACTGAGGGGCCCAGCTCCGCAGGCAGCAGCGCAGAAGCAGGGGTGGCAATACCATATCATGCCACCCTTACTCCTGCGCTGCTACTGGCGGTGGCTCTGCCTTCAGAGCTAGGCTCCTTGCCAGCAGCCACCACTCTCCAGCTCCTAGCTCTGGAGGCAGCGCCACCACCACCAGCAGCACAGAAGTAAGGGTAGCAGTACCACAGCCCCCCCCCCCCAATAACCTTGTGACCCCCCCCAACTCTTTTATGGGTCAGGATCCCTACAATTACAGCACCATGAAATTTCAGATTTAAATAGCTGAAATCATGAAATTTACGATTTTTAAAATCCTATTGTAGTAGGAAGAGAGCCTGAGATATAAGCCCTTGTATTAGAGGCTTGAGCTAAAGCAGTGGGCAAGCTTTGCTGATATAAAGTCAAGTTAGCAAAAGTTAGGCCGTGAACAAATGTCAGGCTTTGCCTGCTTGCAAGCTCACAGAATTTGGCAAGAACAGAGCTGATATTGCAGAAACACACACTCCTAAAAAGTGCTAGGCACAGAGTACTTACGCAAACACATTTCAGAAGAGTGGTACCAGAACATTCTGATATCAAGAATGGTACAAAAACATTCCCCAAGGATAACAGGAAGACACTGACCCTTAAAAGATAAGGTCAGGATGACAGTGTGATGAATAGAAATGTTTTAATCAAACCAACATGTACAAGGAGATGGGTGATAACTAGCCACGTCAGGGGGCAGTAACTAACTATGTCAGAGGGGCAGTACATAATTTGTTTGCATCAGGATATAAAAAGGTATCTCTGAGAGAGTGTCTTAGTCCAGCCGAGGAGGGAATGGAAATTGACTGAGCTGCATCCATTGTCATGGGCATACACCTTTTAGTATCCTTGTAGAGTTTGCCAGGTGCTATTACCATGCTTTGTCGACAATATACCTGGCCTAGTGCCTTTGTACCTTAATGGATCTTGTGGTCATTGGGCAGTTCACTTGAGGTCTGCTGTGCTGTCTGTCTGCGCAGAGCTGGGGCAGCACACAGGGAAAACACACACACGCAGCTGAATGTCTAACCACACCTATGACCGTGAAATTGATCACCATATGTGCAGGGGCTTCCTGAACTCACGATGTATCTCTGATAACAAGCGAAGGGCCAAAATGGCGTCTAACGTGGACCTGTTCCTCGTAAAGCCTGACTGTTGGGGACGATGCTTCCGATGTAGCAAAGGCTCCAGGCATGTCACCAAACATGTGCAAACACCTTCCCTGGAACGGAAAGCAAGGTGATCGGCCTGTAGCTCTTATATTCACTGCACAGACCCTTGCCCTTATAGAGTGAGATCACAATACCATCCTTCCAGGCAGTTGGCAGGGTTCCAGTTCTCCACATCAAATGAAAGATGGCCAGAAGTGATTCTGCTACAGGATCAGTAGTACATTTTAGCAGCTCTGAGGGGATGCCATCGGTGTTGGCTGTGCGTCCGTTTTTCAGTTTAGAGATGGCACACTTCACTTCATCCAATGTTGGTGCATCAATACAAATGTTTGGATCCGGAACCGTAGTGACTGCCAGATCATCCAGCTCTGAAAAATGGCAGCTGGAGGATGGTTCAGGACACTGTGATAATGTTCCACCCAGCATGAGAGAATGTCATCATCCGATTTACGTGGCTAGCCTTGGCTGTCATTCAGGATGCCATTTGTAGTGACTACCTCTTGACCGCTGAGGTTGTGAATGGCGCGGAATGCTGGCTTCAAGTCATCCCTGGCTAAGCCAAATTCAACATAATTCGCCACTTGGTTATAATATGCCTCGCGATCACGGAGTGCCAGGATGTTAAATTTTTACTTCAGCTGATTATGAGTGTGCTTATCACCACACTGGCTGGCTGCGGCCTTCAATTTATCTGGCAGGCCTCCTCCGATTGGCATGGTTGGCATGCTGGATGCGTATAGCCAATAGTCTGCTCAGCAGATTGGTTGCGGGTGGAAGTGAACAGGGACCAGGCAACCTCCATGTCATCTGGCAGATTAGCTAGAGCTAAGAATCTGTTGCTGACGTCAATACAAAACCTGTTGGCTAAACCTGGCACATGGTGTGCGTCGATATCAAATTCTTCATCATTGCAGAGCGCTTACCTGCTTGTTGGAGCATCAACACCATACTTCAACCACTAGATGGTGATCTGTGTTCGCCGCACATTCTGCACCACAATATACTCTACAGGAGGCGAAGAGACACCTATTGCATGTAATGATGTGATCCAACTCCTTCAGAGTGACGCCATCATGAGAGATCCATGACATCTGGTGTATGTGTCGCCGCTTGAACCATGACCCAAGAATGGAAAGATTCGGGGAGGCACAGAATGTAAGCAAGCGGTGAGAGTTATCATTGGGTGTGCCTGAACCATAATGACCAATGATCTGTTCAAACCCAGTTTGCAGGGAGCCAGTAACTGCATTTAGGTCACCCAGGATCATGAGATTATCATGTGGAGGGATTGTGCATACTAGATGTTTCAATTGATCGTAGAAATGATCTTTAACAAAGTCAACAGATTCCTCTGTCGGCGCATAGACAGCTATGATAGTGAGGTAACTGTGCCCATGTTTAAGATGTGCAATAAGTAAACGAGGAGACACGGGCATGTAGGTTGTCAGGGAGGACTTGGCTTTGCCTCACAGTAGTAGTGCTACCCCATATAAATGGTTGGGGTGGCCAGAATACAGAAGTAAAGAATCTTCCACCTTTTGACGTCCATGATCTATCAGCCTTGCTTCTGTTAGTCCTGTGATTGATATACCAAGATGGTCCATTTCACTTGAGACAGCAACCTGATGACCATGCCTGTGAAGAGTTGCAACATTCCAAGTTGCAGTTTTGGTGGACTGTCGGAGATCCCAGATACAATTGGATGCATTGTCACAATGTACTGCAGACATGCCTGCTGACATCAGAGGATGTGCGTCCCCAGGGGGGCTTTGGCACGAATCCATCATATTTGCACCGAGGGGAGACGACACCAACAAGGCATCTACAACTGAAAGTAAGGCGGGGGCTTTAACCCTGGTGCTGAGTACTAGGTTACTGATGGTCAAAAAAACAAGAGCGAACGATTATCCCGGGAAATACCTCATCCCACTGGGATGAGATGGAGGTGCAGTAATGCTACTCCTTTCCCGGTCTACCAGTACTGGCTTCACGCTTTGCGACCCGAGCCATTGAGTCTTTCTCAGCGACTTCCTTCGCCTCGGGTAGCTAGGTGCAGCCACTACCCTGCATCTTTGCCACCTGTGTTAGCCATCATTTTCAGGGTTCATGTTGGATCTGTCCACCTCACATAATGCCCAAGGTGATATTTCGGACAAGCCTTCATCGCTGATGGCATAGCTCCAACGAGCAATCCTCTACATATCCTTTACATATCCTTCACCACATATGATCACATCATTCCACCATGATGGCCCAGTGCTTGGACCAGGAGCGCTGCCAGCTTTTCCGGCGCCCTAGGCGGCGGAAGGTCCCGCCCCCAAAATGCCGCTCCCAACAGCGGCGGTGGAAGGTCCCGCCCCCAAATTTCTATGGACGGCCGGGGCGCCGGCGCCCCCCAAATAGTAGTGCCCTAGGCGACCGCCTAGGTCGCCTAATGGGTTGCGCCGGCCCTGGCTTGGACAAGATCAGCACATGGATGAACAGCTGGTTGAAGCTGAATTTGAGCAAGATTCTGGTGGGCAGAGGAAAACATAAACCTGCTCTGAGCACATCTAACAGATTGGGCCCAAAAGGCAAGCTAGATGGGGGAATGTTTACTTTGTGAATCCCTCTTGGGTTTAGCCTTGGGTTAGGCTCTGAGCTGTTGGGCAGCATCAGGACTTAGGCAGCTGTGCGCATGCTCAGACACCAAAATGTAGGTGCCTTTGGGAATTAACAGTGGAAACGTAGATACATATAGTTAGGCAGCAGCTGAACAGGGGCTTTGTGAATGCCAGTGGTGCCTAAATATTGGACTTAGGTGACTAATTGCCACTTTTGGCACCTAAGTCCCTGTTGTGAATCCCGCCCTCAGATGCTACAGTGATGAGTGTGGTATAAGAATTTATATAGAATAGAATAGAATAGAACCTTAATGTGAAATGTAACCCTGGCCATAAGAGCATAATCTGGTGATAGTCTCAATTCTGTCTTCTCTAATGACAGTGTGAGTTTTTCCTGGACAAAGGCCACAGAGCAGGTCTTGGCATTGGTATTCAACCCATTAACTTTCTAATCTGACCAATTTTTGTATTAATGTATTTTATGTAGTATACACTTGATAAAATCTGGATGAAATTCACTATAAAACATGTATATACCTGCATGTTTTCAAAGGCCATTGTTGTTCCATAGCATTAAATGCATCCAGAAGGGATTTGATTTGACAGATATGACTAAGAAAACCATTACAATGAAGTGATTTTTGCATAGCTGAAAGTGGTTTATAAGATTTATCCAGGAAGTGGTGCTTACATTTTCTTACATTCAATCAATCTTGTTAAAATAATCACATCTTACATATAAGAACTAGTTACCTGTGAAATACAAATTTGACCTGAGTACCTGCTGTAAAAGAATTTACACCAAGGCATTCACAAGAAAGGGAGGAAGGGTGGGAATAAAAAACGCTTTCCTGGCTATATTCCTGTTTGTCAGCCTACATATATCATTATGGATGACATTGATTCATTATGTACTAGCTGCAGTGCAAAACCCAGCAAAATCAATGCATGTGGCATTGATGTGGTGTCATTTTTCTGGCTAATCTTCAGAAATCTGAATTTTTCTCTTAACATTAAAGTAACTTGACTCTCTTGTTGTTTTTGACATTATGAAAGGCAAGCTGGTCCTCTGGCAGGGTAGAGTTGTTGTAAAGTGTAAAGTGTTGTAAACAGCCTTGGATTTCTAATCTTAGGGTCAATTTGATGACAAGCGATTTCTTAGAGGGAAATGGGAAAGGGGAAGAAGAGGGATGTCAGCTATTAGTATCTTAGCCTTTGATGGGGCTCAGACACTACAATAATAAGCATGGTACAAATGGATGGATGGGAGGATACTTCAATACATGCAGCAACATTGATGGTGGCCTGAGATGAGACTGATTTAATGTGAAGCAATGCCTTGATATTTGGGCAAAATAGTTTGGTATGCTGGAATCCAGCTACAGCAATTTCAGGCCTTCTCATATTATATTATTGCACCATGTGTTCAAGTGCATTAAAACCCTTGATATGAACCCATTACATGCCTTGGCTCTGTGACCATATACTACCCTCAGTAGGTAGCACAGTTCTCATGAATATGAAAGTTGAATGCATGATCACACAGAGAAAAGACAAGTGTCATTCACTACATTCTCATAAAGCTTGAGGGCAAGAATGTGGCCTGTCCTGTACAGTTGCACAGAGGGGTATAAACCCATCACTCACCATGCACATCTGTGAAGCCTTCCCAGACACTGGGCCTGGTTGGTGGTAGGCAGGCACTGTGCAAAAATGGGCAGTGGGTGGAGCCTTAGTTTGACCTCTGCAGCTTGGGGCCAAGATGTCCCAGCCTCTTTGTGCCATTTGTGACAAGTGTTAGGACCACTAGCTCCACACAAATATTCACCCCATTGCTTCCCTCCTTGCTGGCCTACTGGTGCTAGTGTGTTGACCCTCCCTTGAAGCATGCTGAGGATATGGAGGCCCCTTTGTGGGGCTGCTCCATCTCCACCACAGGGCTAAAGTAGTATGGAGGGCTTCCCACCTACGGAGCAGTTGACTCTGGCCTCTGGGTTATACTTGGCAAACAATATGTCTGTAGTTATTTGTCATCTCAGTATAACCACAAGACTCTGAATGATACTAATTGCTTCTCATTTTCATTAGATCTGTATTTCTGCTTCTTTGTTCAGCCTTTATACGGTAACTTCTGTCTGTAAAATGATCTTTGTACAGTACTTTGAACATATAACATACTTTGTAAGTCGTAAGGATGAGTAGTATTCGTTATATTAGTATTGATATCCTGACTTATTGTTAAAAGACACGAGCTCAGAATTTCACACTGATTAAACGCCTAACTGAGCACCACGCTATTGCTTGGCACCAGTTGACTGCATTCCTAGAGGGTGGAATTTATGCTAATCTCATTCCAATTAAGCAGCAGTTATTACTATTGGGATAAATTGGTGCCTTGCAAGAAGTCCCAGTTAAGTGGCCATCCTGACTGAGTGTGTTCCCATTAAGTGGAGTATATTGTACTATGGAAAGTCATTAGAGAGAATTTTGACTTTATATAGGGCCAGGCTGCAAGAGGTGCTTGCTGAGCCACACAGGGATGGAGCCACTTGCAAGAAGCCTCCCTCTCCCTTGTGCATAAAGGCCTCCCACAAAATCGGACCTTGTGCTTGGAGAGAGAACAGGGACTGCTGGCTTCTTCTCCCCCCCAGGGACCAATAAGAAAAAGAAAAAAAAAGGGGGTTGAAGGAAGGAGTCAGGGTCATGGCTGGCAGAGTGGGGCTGCCACCACACAGGAGACCAACTGCTTTGTGGAGCAGAGGGGACAGCTCATATGTATACAAAACTTCCCCAGACAGTTTGCACTTGCCTGATTAACAATCTCCCAACAGTTCCACCTGTGAGAGTGCCGCTCTTCACTACCCCAAATGTGAGACTGTGACAGAAATGCTATAATAATATAAAGTTCATAGGATAAGGTGACCATATTTTCAAAATCAAAATTCAGAACAATTTTGTGGCAACATTTTCAGGGTGGCAAAATACTCAGCCCAAAGATAAGTGTGCTGGTGTCACTACTGCCAGCTCTCACTCAGCAATGACATGCATATTTTTCAGAGTGAAGGAATTTCGTAAGAAACAGCATTCTGAACGAGTGTATCATGCAACACTGAATGAAGCCTTTAACATCCACTTTGAGCAAAAGAACAACTTTGGTAGTGGCTACACTCATTTGACTTTTTTCTTCACTCCAAACACTGTTCATTACAGTGAACGCTCATTCCACTAGACTGTGCCTGATAAACACAGAGTGAATTTGACTCATTGTGGAAAAATATTATGAGCCAACATTCTGTAGTCATATAAAATCCAAAATTTTGTTTGATGACATTAAAAACTGGGACCTTTCAGGTGTACCAAAAGAACATCAGACCACCATGTGTAAAACAAGATGGTCTGGTAAAATTAGCACACGTGGTCATTTAATCTTAAAAGGGAAGTTTTTAGTAGAAAACAAGGATTGAAATTCTCTCAAAAGGTTCCATGTTGTTTAGTCGGGGAAGTCCCTGAATAATTATGTATCGCAGGAAGTGGCAATTTCCTTTCTTCAATACATCATTACTACACTGAATATATAAATCTTTTTGGTTCCCATTTTTTTTCTTTTCTTTTTTAATCCTGATTAAAATCCATTTAATTCTGTCAGGTGCCATCATATTTATGAAAGGAGGGTATCAGGCTGTTGACCTTTGCAAGTTTAAGCCACTAATACACATGAATTGTCAGATATTTCTCAAGTAGTATTTCCATTAAAATGAGAATGGTTTCCAAAAAGTAGCACAAACATCCATTAGATATTATTTTATTTTTACTTGGTGGTTAATAAAGAGACATGTGAATCATCAGCAACAGAGTACTGTAGTACAGCATGACATTGATTATCAACATGTCAGAGGTAACACTGAGCAAGTTTGGATACTTACTCAGAGACTTTAAGGCCAGACGGGACCATCGTGATCTTCTAGTCTGAAATCCTCCACATTGCAGGCCCCAGAACCTCACACACTCACTCCTGGAGTAGACCCATAACCTCTGGATGAGTTACTGAAGTCCTCAAATCTTCATTTAAAGACTTCAAGTTACAGAGAATACACCACTTACTGTTGTTCAAACTAGCAAATGTCCCATGCCCCCATTGCAGAGGAAGGCAAACCCCCAAACCCCCCAGGGTCTCTGCCAATATGACCTGGGGGAAATTCCTTCATGACCCCAAATATACCAATCAGGTAGACCATGAGCACATGGGCAAGATTCACCAGCCAGACACCTAGGAAAGAATTCTCTGTAGTAACTCTCACCCCTCCCTCTCTAGTGTCCCATCTCTGGCCATTAGAGATATTTGCTAATAGCAGTCATGGATGGGTAATATGCCATTGTGGACATCCCTCCATAAACTTATCAAGCTCAGTCATAAAACAAGTTAGGTTTATTGCCCCAACTACTCTCCTTGGAAGACTGTTTCAGAACTTAACTCCTCTGATGCTTAGAAACCTTCATCTAATTTCAAACCTAGACTTGTTCATGGCTAGTTTATATCCATTTGTTTTTGTGACACCATTAGCCCTTAACTTAAATAACTCCTCTCCCTCCTTGGTGTTTATCCCTCTGATGTGTTTATAAAGAACAATTATATCTCCCCATATCCTTTTTTTTTGGTTAGTCTAAACATGACAAAACTCCTCTTGTAAAAATAGGTTTTCCATTCCTTTGATTATCCTAGTAGCCCTTCTCTGCATTTGTTCCAGTTTGAATTAATCTTTCTTAAACATGGGGGACCAGAACGGCACACAGTATTCCAGATGAGATCTCACCAATGCCTTGTATATGGTTAATAACACTTCCTTATGTCTGCTGGAAATACCTTGCCTGATGTATCCTACAATTGCATTAGTCTTTTTCATGGCCACATCACATGGGCGGCTCATAGTCATCCTGTGATCAACTGATACATCCAGGCCTTTCTCCTCCTCTGTTACTTCTAACTGATATGTTCCCAGCTTAGAGAAAAAGTTCTAGACTTTGCACTATTACATTTCTTCCTATTTCTATTACTCCAGTTTTCAAGGTTGTCCAAATCTTCTTGTATGATATTCAGGCCCTCCTAGGTATTGGCAATACCTCCCAACTTTGTGTTATCTAGAACTTTTATTAGTGCTCTCCCACTATTTGTGCCAATGTTGGTGAACTGGAGCCAGTTCACACCAGTTCACGCGAACCGGTTGTTAAATTTAGACGCCGGTTAAAGGGGTGGGCAATTGGGAGAGGGAGGTTTTCTCTTAATGACCTGTCTGTGATTCTTGTTCATCCAGTTTGGTCTGCAACCCTTCCCTACAGATATTTTCCTTTGCTTGGGATTCAGGTTTTAGAGAGTTTCTGTAACTTTGTCTTAAAGTAATTCCAAGCTTTCTCCACGTTCAGATCTTTGAGTTCTTCAGTCCAGTCCACTTCCCTAACTAATTCCCTTAATTTTTTACCCTTACCCTTTTGAAATCAATGACCCTAGCTGCAGACCTATTTTTATTTATCCTTCCATTTAGTTTAAACTGAATTAACTCATGATCATTTGAACCAAGGTTGTCCTCTATAATCACTTCTTCTATGAGGTCCTTGCTACTTACCAATACTAAATCTAAAATGGCATCTCCTCTTGTTAGTTCGGTGGCTAGTTTTGTGAAGAAATCTGTTGGTTATCATGTTCAGGAATATCTGGGCTCTTCCATTATTAGTAGCATGTGTCCGCCAATCTATACCTGGGAAATTAAAGTGTCCCATAATTACACAATTCACAGTAGTATTTATTTCATTAAAAATATTAAAAAGGTCTCTATCCACATCCAAATTGCATCCTGGGGGCCTGTAGCAGACCCCAAGCATGATTCCAGTGGAGCCTTCTGTTATCTTTCTTCCCCAAAATGATTTTGACCTGAATAGGTTCTTTTTTATCCATTCAATCATTTCTAATTTCTTTACAGTCTACCTCATCACTAATATACAATGTTACTACACTACTTTATCTTTGTTTCTGGCTCTCCTGAACAGCACATACACCTCAATACCTATACTCCTGTCATGACTACTGTGTTTTCATAATCCCTATAATTTCTGGTTTCATTTCCTGCACCAGTACTTCTAGTTCTTCCATTTTGTTACCTAGGCTTCTTGCATTGGTGTATTGACATCTTAGTTTCTGCTTGGCTTCATCCAGATTCCTCACCCAATTAGGTACAGTCATTCTACTGCCAGTATCACACACCTGACTGTTACTGTCAATGGTATTGGCAATATCTTTCCTCTTGTTTTCCATTCTCCATTGCTGTATCCTCTTTTACTTGATTTTCCTCCCACTCAACATTAGAATAAGGTTTGGAGATTACTTGAACATCTCCCAACTGTCTCCCCCATATTCCTAGTTTAAAGCTCTTTTAATCAGTTGTGCCAACCTCCATCCTAGAAGTCTTTTTCCCTCACTACTTAGGTGGAGTCCATCCCATGAGAACTGTCCTCTGTCCTTGAATGCCTCCCAGTGGTTGAACAACCCAAACCTCTCCTTATAGCACCATTGCCTGAGCCATCTGTTGATCATCATAATCTTGTCTTGCCTCTGCTCTCCTCCTCTAGGGACAGGTAGAATCCCACTGAAGATCACCTGAACCTCCATTTGCTTAAGCATCTTTCCCAGACTGGGGTTGTCTTCCTTTCTGCATCCCAATGAGAATCTAGCAGTATCATTTGTCCTTATGTAAAGGACAATCAGTAGATACTTCTCTGCTTCCTTTAGGATCCTCTCCAGCCTCAGGTCCACATCCTATATCTTTGCTCCCAGCAGACAGCACACCCTTCCATTCTTCGGATCAGCTCTGATGACAGGCATGGCTGTTCTTCTTAGTAGGGAGTCCACAATCACGTAGACCTGCCTTTAGTGCCATTCTCTGGCCTTCGCCCTTCTGTTCTTTCTGACCGCAAGTCTTCTTGTCATCTGTTCTCACTCGAAATCTTCTGTGAGTCATCGTCTTTCCTCCTGGGGGTCCGAACTCTGTTTATGTCATTGTCTTTTCCCTTTTTTTTGTAGGATTCGCTGCTCTTCTCTTCTTCCTTGCTTTCCCATATTCTGTTATTGCCTGCCTCTCCCCTTCATTTTCCAACTCAGCATATCTGTTCTTCATCTCTATTTCCCCTTCGCTAGCTGGTCTTTTCCTTTGCCTTGTTCTTATAGTCACATGCTTCCACTGACCACTTTCTTAATCCAGCAGTCTACCCTCACAGTTCTCTGGTCCAGCATGCCCTTGCAAGTCTTGGTATTACCCTTCTGCCTCCTCTCTCCTTCCCTCCATCATCCACTCAAATCCACTTAGAAGCTCAACCATAGTTTCTAGCTGCATCTCCAAATCTCAGCTCTTCTCTTCCATCAGATCTATCAGGCAGCACTTCATACAAACAAAGCACCTTACAGATATCCTCTCTGGATAAAGTACATCCCACAGCTTACACATCCAGTCATCTTCATTGTCTCTTCCATTCCTTGGGTCACTACCACTTCTGCCTTTATAGCTGTTATAGCCTTCACCCCTAAGCACCTGTCCAGAAGGAGAAAAAAACACAAACACACAACCCTCCTCCAAACCTCCCTTACAAACTACCCTAATTTTAGCTGTTGCTTCCTCCAGTGCCATTTGCTGCCTTTATAGGCCTGCTGATTAAGGAAGCCCTGACCCGTAATCAAGATTCAGCTTTGATCAAAGGCTTTGTTTCTTTCACAACACATTTCCCCCTTACCAGACTTTTCAAACTGAAAACAAGCTGGCAAGCAAACAAACAAACACACTTTTAAGAAGTCCCTCACTGTCCCTAAGGAACAAGCACTTACTTTCCTTCTCCAACAGGTCTCTCTGCAGACTCCCTGGCTTTCAGCTCTGTTTGTTGGCTCCTATGCTGATGTTTCTCAGGTTGTAGATAATTCAGGGAATTTTCAGTGTAATTAATAGATGGCATAGACCTGTTTTGGATAACTGAAATTTGGATAACCGAGGTTGTAGTGTATTATGAAATTTTACTAAATTACTTTCCTCTAACACCTGATTTTGAAAGATAACGGTTTACATTATCCATAATATGCAGAACTGGTTTGCATCCTCATCAGAATAACTGAACTAGGGTAAGTATGTGGTGTATTTCCTAATGTTCTCATGGCATACAATGTATTAATTAAAAATCCCACATCCTCACACCCTCCAAAAATGCAATAAACCCGTTCATTGAACCAGTTCTCTTGGCACAGTCAATTTATTACAAGGGCAGATTAGGCTAATTTATTTTTGTTTGGCTTTAATAAAAATAGGTGTTATAAATAACTTTTATGAAGCATGCAGTAACCTGTAGGCATCATTTCATTTCCATCTCACAGATTCACTGCAGCTGCTTGTTATACTGTGGCTGTCTTTCCTGTAATTTATAATCAATTACACTGATTAAATGTATTTTCACTGTTTTTCACCTGAGCCAGAAGGAGGACTGATCTCATTTTTATACAAAATGTTGTTTCATATGACTAAACCAATGTGCTTGATAATACACTTGCAGTAGAATTTTATTTTTGATCATTCTCAGAATTATTTTAGACTTCTAGATTTCTCTCTCTGATTTGATGATTATCTTTTATGAACTGTTCTTTATTTATTTATTTTTTTTACAGCTTCTCAACCCCATTTCACAGGTGACTGCTACATTATCTCTAATATACACTTTTGGCAATGCACTGTGATCCTCTCAAGTCAAATGGATCTTAGTCTCTGTAGCACGGGAACTCAATCAAACATAACATCTTGGAAGATGGCACCACATGCTGAATGGGAGAAGAACCTCCCCCTTCTGAGGTATTCTCTTCATGGCTGTTGGTAAAATAGTTACCAATATGTGGGTAAGTAAAGTACATCCGGGCAAATAACAATGGAGATTCTCTTCTCCAAGAGTGTCCTGTTTTTATAAAGGGCATCATTTCATAACATCTGATGCTTTTTTCCCCTAGCTCAGCCATTGTGCTGAGGTCCAAATTTGTTCCTGAAGGTTCAGCACCTCTAGAGTAGTTCCTCATTGGTTTTCCAAACAGTGTTAGAAAAGATTGTTTTCCAGTTCACCTACCACACACTGCCTTCCTTTTTCCCTGGTACTCTGTGAGGGTTTTTTTATCTTGTTATCTGTGTTCAATTTTTTTTTTAAAGTACAGAGAGATCTTCTGGTGCTTTTGATTCCAGTTCCTTCTCTCCCAATTCAGATACAATGAATGATGCTATTTTTCTGTGAGTCGCAGCTATTTTTACTTTTTTTTTTTGTCAGGAGGGACAATGCTAGTAAATGCCATATTCTTACTCTCTTGTGATTGGGAATGAAAAGATTATTAAAATAAAAAGATGCACAGGAACATTCTTGACTGTTTACAAAGATATCTCGTATTGACCTCTTAGGGCTCTCTCCTTCAGAGGATTTTCAGTATGTGCAAAAGGTGAAGAGCTAAAATTGCGGTTAATATGCAGTGGCTGGAGCCTGAACCCTTTCTTAAAATCTTCATTTTTCTGGTTTAGAAACAAAATGGAGAGGTTTCAATTAAATGTGCCCAACAAGAAAACATACAGAGTCTGACTAAAATCCTGACTGGTACAATTTTCAGAAGTTCTTAAGGGCCAGTCTTTTAAAGGTACCTAGGTGCCTAATTTCCATTGATTTCAATGGGAGCTGGGTGCATAAATACCTTTAAATAATTAAATATTCAATGAGCAGAGCCTTGAATCTGATTCTTCCACATTCCAGCTCAGTGTCTGCCACTGGACTATAGAGTCATTTTCTTTCTTTGTCTCGTACCGGCCCAATTAATTATTTAATGATTTATACAACTGGAGCAGTTTCAACAGGAGAAAGTAACAAAGATCTACCGCAGAAGACCCACTTAGAGTTAGGCAATTTTTTCTTGTGGGGGTGGGGGACAAAAATTGCAAATTCAGGTCAACCAAAACATTCCAGGAATTCATGCAGTATTTGCCACTTTGACTTGGTCAAAAAACAAATAAAAATTCCCCAAAAATTGAAACATTTTGTTCCAACATTTTTTAAACTATTTTTTCCTGACTTGCAATGATTTTTGTTTCAACATTTCTTTCTAATTCCTTAAAAACAATTTTTTTTTTAAAAAGCTCAAAATTGAAATGCAACATTTTATTTCATATTGAAAAAGAACATTTTGTTCAATCCCCCCCCTTTTTTTTTTTTTACTTTTCAGTTCACCAAAATTTTGGAATTTATTTTTGTTTTCAATCAACTCAACATTTTTTTTTTAAAGTGTATACTTCAGAACTGCCAGTGAACCAAAAAATCAGTTGTTTGCAGAGCTCTATACCAAATAGCCTGGGAGGTGGAAGGCCTGAGTTGAAGTCCCTGCTCCAAATCAGGCACTATAGGGATTTGATCTGGGTCTTCCACATTCCAGGTGAGTGTTCTAACCACTAGGCATTCTGGACGTGTACAAATGCACAAAATTCCTGACCTGTGAATCCTGATGGTAGGTGTGCTCTGAGAACACATACTAGATTTGGCTGCTCTGGCAAGATAGGCAGGGGAACACCTAGTCTGAGAATTGTGCTGAGGCTCAAGTGTGAGCTCGGGCTTGAAGCAGCTTGTTAGCTGTGGAGTGGCATCAGGAATTAAGGGGCTTTGCACATGCCCTCTGGTGGAAATTTAGGTACCTACAGGATCACACAGCAGCTGAGAGGTGGTCTTGAAAAGGTCAGGTGACTCCTAAATATTGGAGTTAGGCACCTAAGTATCTTTGTTGATCTAGCCCTGAGTAACACACAAAATATTTCCATAGTGACCTTGGAGAGTTTAACCTTGTATTTAAATGTTTACAAAAAATGAGACAGGTTTGAACAACAAGGCATGGTTTAGTGCTATGCTGGAACAGTCTGGTTTGTCCTCTGGACAAACGATTTGCACATCTATACCAAATAAACCTACGATCCTAAACGGACGTATTGCTCTCCTAACACTTGGTAAATGGGAAATATCTTGTTGTTTTTCTTAAGGATATTTTGATTGCAGCTTCAAATGAGAAAAACAAACTTCATGTCTTCTAAAGGAATCTGTGTGAGGAAGGGTACTCAATACTCACAGAAGCTCAGACTGTAAAGTGCACCACAGGCATCTATTTCCATAAAAAAGATTAACTTTATTTTATTGTCCTGCACTGTAGGTTTTCTTTTGGAACTCAATTTATTTAAAAATATATATTTATCATTTAACTTGACATAAATGTTTGTTTATTTATTTATTTTCCAAATTTGGAAATTCAGCAAACACAGTTTTTGATTAATTATTCAAAATTGTAGTCAATAAAAGTTTTGGGCTTCTGCTATTGTATAGCAGATTTCTTTGCATTCTATATGCAGAAATACATTGTGGACTAGAAATGAAATGCACAGCTGTGGCAGGTACATAAACTATGGTTCTTAGTAAAGCCAAGGGAAAGAAATTTATTTTCATCTCATTATCACTGTGTCTATGTAAATCCTTCATGAAATCCTGGCTCCAGTGAAGTCAATTTGAGTTTGACATTAAATGGGACCAGGATTTCACCCTCAGTCTATAGTGGGGGTGAGGGTGGCAGACGAGGAGAGAAAAGGAGTAGGAAAGGAGAAAGTGGGTGAACATTTTATGTATATGTATTAGATACACTCAATGTAGTATATACACCTTTCTTATATATCTACCTTTTATTTTTAATTGTTGCCATGTTATGTTTTATTTGTGAATATTTGTGCAAGAAGAAATGGCTGTTTCTTGAAAATAAAATATTTCATGTCCCATAGCTACCAGCCAGTTGCTGTTCACAGAATCCCAGTGCAAATATGTCTCCTTCCACTCTGCCTCACTCAAATAATTCTGCCAGTCAATTATTCTATCATGGGAGAGGATGCGTTGGGTAGGGGTGGAATGGTAGCACAATCTTCTTGCTACAGTGGCTCAGTTGTGTAACTTCTTTTCAGCACAGGTTATGAGCTGACCTAAATTATGTAGTTATATGATTTGAACATTGGTCTGTTAGAGACTGACCGCTAGTGTCATGTCACAGTCTGAAGTTAAAAGGTCAATATTTTACCTACAAGGCCAGAGAATCTCTCCCCCACACCCAACTCCTTTATCTTAGAGAAACGTCTATGAGTACTGAAATCCATTAAATACTACAAACCTATTTGCACACCCCTTTGCAGCTGAGCTGCATTTTACAAATGCCAGAGCAAAAGCTGACAAATGTGAATAGATTAATTTGCTCTAACCAAATTTATGTTTAAATTAATAAAATCACACATGGATTAACTTCAGTGCCTCTTTCCACTTCCTGTAAGAGCATCCTTATCAAATAAATACCCTATTAGCAAAATTTATTTTTACATCAGAAAACCTTTTAGTGCAAATAGCTTGGTATTGCTCCAAGTTTTGAGCTTTAGTTGTACAGTACATGGAAGAAGAAAAATAATTTTAAATAGTTGTTCAAAACTCTGCTAAAGAAAAAAATAATTTAAATGAATGCTATCCAATTAAAGAAATAAAGTGATTGGTGCATGTATTACAAAGATGCTTGTGTGGAAGTATTAATACAAATAGAGTGGTATCAGCATATTTTTCCATTTATTTCTTAAGAAGGATTAGATAGCATAAAGTGGCTGCATCATATGAAAGTCATTCAGATCTTTAGAGAAGGCATGAATCACACAATTTAATTTTCAAAGTCTGCAAATCCTGTCATTCTTTTATTTTATGTTAGATAATCCTATTTCCAGATACATAAAACTGCTTTCAGTACATGTTGATTAAATAATTGAGAACAAGTGAAGAAATCTAGGTGACATGCCAGATTAATTTATTTTCCTAATTTAATTGCCTTTTACCTTTAGCCTTATGTTAGTTTTTGTTGAGGATCAGATCAAGGAACGTGTTAGGGGAACTTTTACAATCATTCACATTTCAGAGCTGGAATGGGAATATAGAAATAGTTAGATTCCCAGAACATTCTTGCATAGAAATTTGCATTTTACCAAAATGCCTCTATTTTTTTACAATTTGTGCCATTTGTAAATCTCTTGGAAATCAGAAAGATTATTCGCAAATGATGAGTCTTAGTGTGATCAGTGAATTTGGATTCAGTCATACTTGGCTCATGGGATGTCTAATTCTTTAATAACTACTCACAGTACCAGTAACACAGACATCCAGTTAGCTGCTTCAAGAGCCTGAAATAATATAGTAAGGCACATTTATTATAGACAATAATTATGGCTATGGGATTTTCTGTAAATTGCCAGACAGAAAGAAATCCATCTAGCAAGTCTTGAAGATTTGGGAAGAAGCCTAGTGACATAATGCAAGAGTAAGTGATGAAACAAAATTCTCACTTACAGTTATAATGATTATTAAATGCTTTATTTACAACCCATTCGGCACCTTTGGAACTCCATTTATTAATGAGGGTTGCACTTGCATTTCTGCAAGATGCTGTATCCAGAGGATTTATTCAGTGTGGAAATTATTATATGCAGAACCCTTTAGGCCAGACTGTTCCTAATGAAGTGAACAGGCAAAGAGTGGAAAAATAAGGGGACAAATTCAAACAACTCTTTGAATTTGAACTCAATGGGAGCATTGTCTGAGTAAGAACTGTAAAACTCGGCCAGAGGCTTATGAAAATCCAAGTAAAGGAGTGAAAGATGTTCCTGGAGAAGCATTCCAACCCTACAATACATTTAACTCTGTTTCTCACCTGAGTATTTTGAACATTTTTGTTTATTATCTTAGCCTAAAGCAGTCTGCACCACAACTAAAATCAGTCAGATTATAAATGTTCTCTCTCTATGTGCCTTAGTCCCCCATTGTTAAAATGGGGCTAATTATACTTCCCTGCCTGTATGAGCTGTTGTGAGGCTTAATTAATGTCTGCGAGGTGCTCATGTACTATGGTGATGGAAGCTATATAAGAAGCTAGATGATTGTATTGAGTGGTTATCTTATGTGCTTTGCCTTAGCTAAACAGAAGAACAGCAACCTACTGATTTTGTATGGGAAAAGACTCTGACTTTGCTGCCAGTCACGTTCTTATATTATTCTTAGAGTATGAGATTTCAGAGACCATGATCAGAGATTATTAAAATATGTTAAAATATTTTTTTTTAATATACATCTCTACCCTGATATAACGCAACCCGATATAACACGAATTCGGATATAATGCAGTAAAGCAGTGCTCCGGGGGGGCGGGGCTGCACGCTCCGGCAGATCAAAGCAAGTTCGATATAACGCGGTAAGATTTTTTTGGCTCCCGAGGACAGTGTTATATCGGGGTAGAGGTGTATTTTAAAACTAAATGTAGGTAATCTGAATGATTTATTTCTTGGCATTCAGATTGGAGGAGCTTCTGAATCATGCGCTAAGCAGTTTTACTTGCAGCTCGGTAGTGGACTTGAGAGACTGTCTCGCCACATGATCTACTGCCATAACTGTGATCAGAGGAGGCACTTATGCTAGATCCCCCCTGTTATCACTGAATGTTGTTGTAACTGAATGTTGCTCACAAGGGCCCCTTTGGAAGGCATCTCTCCCACCCTTTTAAAATAGCCCAAATGTATTGACCTGCAAATCTTATTTGTCTCTTGGGCTTTTGAATAGAGGGGGTGGGGGTGACAGAGCATGTATTTTAGGGTTTTCTGGTGCATTAGTTGGTTGCATTTGAAAAAGGATAAGATTGGCATGTTTATTTATTATTTGTGTTTTTCAAGGCACTTACAGAGCTTGCATGGGAAGACAAAGAAATTACATCAACATTAAAATTTTAAAGGGATAGAGATGCCAGTTGCTGATTTCTGACTTTCTTTCTCCAGATTCCAGGCTTTTACATGTTACTGGTCTGAATAGCCCATGTCATCTAACAACACGGTAATGCTAATAGATCTAGCCACTTGAAAAAGACATTCATCCACTGTCTAACTTGATATCCGAGTCAGTGAAATTGTACCATTTGCGGCAGCATTCTTCATTTACACCAGCAGAGGAGCTTCTGAGCCTGAGAGCTCAACACTTTTATCTGATCTTTCTGGCCAGATGACATCTTGAGAGTGAATATTTTCCCCTAAATTATAAGAAATTTATGACATTTCTCAGCTAACTGAAATGTATAAGGAGAACATTAACTGCTTATCTCTCTTACACAGCCACCTTAATTCTACAGTCTTATACATTAACTGTATGATAGTTAGGGACAGTACATAATCACATATCAATAAGCATGAGACATACTAATAAGGTAGGAACTGTAACTCTGAATTTCCTGGCATATATGGGCTTACAATCTAGAACCTAATATTGTGTTAATGAAATTTTTTTTGCATTTTATTTCCTTGTTATTTTGTCAGGGAAACAAGGACAAAACAAAAACAAAAGCAAAATGGGGCGTTGGGGAGGGAAAGGACTAAAAAGAAACGCTAAAAACAAACGCTTCATGCCAAATTATTGCTCTTCTACATGGGTGTGCTAGAATGGGGAAAGGGTAAGTAGGGAGTCTTTTCCCTCCCTCCTAATGTAACCGTGTGGGAAGCAGCCATAATCTGACTGTGAAGTGCTGAGAAGGGCAGTGGGGAGACCAGTTAATACCGCTTGCAGCACTCCAGTCCTCGCAGGAAGTGTGCCAAGAACCTGGGAATGCATGTGCTCCAATGCATGCTGGAGGAAGTTCATGCAGAACAGGTGTAGCAAGTTCTTTGGATGAATGTACTCTCCCCACAGCACTGGAGGTTTTATGCCTGCTTCTGGTGTCTGCAGACATGATGCTTCCAGGGGGCTACATATGAACGAGCTCAGGTGTGTAGATATTTCCAAAGTCTCTTCTCTCTCTCCATTCTCTAAGCAGGCAAAGAAATATAGTTCAGCCAAAAATATATTTGCCATCATTCATGTGACCTTCGAATAGCACAGGAATGAAGTTTACAGTCAGTCAGGTGATTTGGTGAAGAAACATGTTCTTTGCTGTTTATGTATAGTTAAAGTGACTCAAAGTCAGGAATGTTGCAGTAAAATAGGACTGCCATGATGGGATGTTTTTGTGCCATTTTCAGATTAATTTTCTTTATTGTTGGCTAGATTAAGATATCATCATCATCATTGTTATGAGAATGATGAACTGCACATGCTGACTGTGTCTTTTCAGTGACTGATCTTTCTGTCAATTAAAATATTAATTCAGACCAAGACATAGTGAAGTAATTAATCTTCATCAGGGAGTAATTGCCATGCTCAATTTCATTGTTTTTTAAAGAACTATTTTTTAATTATTTGAGAAAGCGAGGGAAAGTATCGTAAGTAGGGATAGACTAACTCAAAAGATTCTGTCCCTTGGATTGTGGATGGCCATTAACCTTGTCTGAACCTTTTGCTCCTCATCTCCCCAAATTGTGCGGCACTCCCTCCTCACTTTCCTCACAGCCCCTCCATTTCTCATGAAGTCCTGGAGATTCCCCTACCTGGTTGGTCTTTTAGTGGCAGAGGCCACCAGATAAAACCAGCACATATCCTTCTGCCTTATAGCAGGCACATAGAGGCCCAGCTCAAGGTGTGTGGGTTATTGTCAGCCTGTAGTCAGTCTAATAAGCATTTATCTGTGGTCTGTGTCCTGAGCATGAAGTCTCTGAACAATACTGAGAGGGTCTTGAGTGTTTAGTGTGGTGAATGAGATTTTTCTGGTGTCCGGCATGTAGCATGAGGGTGCAGAAGCATCTGTCCTCTAGTCTCTAATTCATGAGTGGGTTTGCAGTTCGTAAGTCTGTATGTGTTGTGCTTTCTGTCTGCGAGAGTCTTTGAATGTAACTGCAAGTTAGATGAGGAATTTAGGAAAGGGGTTGAGTTAAAGCTTGTATTGGAAATTTAACCGATTACCTTCTGACTTTCTGAAAAAAGGGTAATGATACTTTCCTGCTTTTCAAAGGTGTTGTGAGAATTTATTAATTTATGGGCCAAATTCACTAAGAGTTTGTTCTAGTTTCTGCACCTTGCCTTCCTATCTACATCCCGCTTAATCTCTCCCTCTTTCTGCCACTCCCGTAACAATGGATCTTTTTCCTCACTCTTTCCTTAGGAGCATAGGACTTGCCATACTGGATCAGACATATGGTCCATCATTCCAGTATCCTGTGTCCAACAGTGGCTGACACAGATGTTTCAAAGGAAGGTTCAGGAAAACAGATAATGCATAAATATATGATAAACTCTCATACAATAAGCAGTTTCCTAACCCCTTTGTCTCTTCTAATTTAGCGTCTACAGTCTTTGCCTCCTTTTCATCTACTGCAATCTCTCATCCCTCAAAAGTATTTAATTTCTGTGGTGACTATCCTTCACTCGTCCAATTTTTTACTAGTCCTCTCTGTAGTGGGGCAGTTGCCCCACTGTGGCAGACAAAGGGTTAATAGCAGCCCTTGGAGCAGCTGTGCAGAACCCAGCCAATCAGAGAAAGCTTAGAAGCAGCCAATCAGGGCCAGGCTGGGCTCTATATAAAGGCTGCAAAGCAGAAGAGATAGGATTCTCTCCCTGACAAGCAAGGAGGAGGACTGTCTCCTAGGGATAGCACCTTAGACAGAGCAGCACTGGGCAGACTCAGGGGAGCAGAGGGTAAGCTCCAGCCTGATACCTGCCAGGCTGAGGCCCCTGAAAGAAAGGGCCAAGAAGGTGCAAGAGCCAAAGGGAAGTGGCCCAGGGAGCGCAAGCAGTAGAGGGGAGAGAAGGATGGCAGGACATATCTGCCGCCAGAGGGTCCCTGGGTCAGGACCAAGAGTAGTGGGCGGGCCTGGGTCCCCCACTCCCCCCTTACACTGCACCTGGCCATGGAGGAGCATGGCCCGATACAGACTGTGGCTTGCCCTGAGGCAAGGGGCTAGACTTTGGGGCTGCAGTTGGCCATGAGGGCAGGTGCAGACTGAGGACTGCGGATACCCCGGAAGGGGAGAGAACTGAGTGGGGCACAACCGGAGGGCTGTGTCCAGAAGAGGACACCACAAGCCGGGGAGCAACGCAGGTCCCAGACAGCACCACAGAGCAGAACAATGGGTGAGACACCACCTGCAGAGGGTGCTCCACAGCTGGACAGAGCTAATTCCCAGAGCAACCAGCAGGAGGCGCCACGGTGGTGAGTGGGCAACCTGTTACACTCTTCCATCCCTCACTCATTCTCTGTAACCCTTTCCCCCATTTGAACTTTCTGGGAGAATATTTTAAATTCACATAAAGAACAGGAGTACTTGTGGCACCTTAGAGACTAACAAATTTATTTGAGCATAAGCTTATGCTCAAATAAATGTGTTAGTCTCTAAGGTGCCACAAGTACTCCTGTTCTTTTTGCTGATACAGACTAACACGGCTGCTACTCTGAAACCTTAAATTCACATGTGTCTGGGACCTGGTTTTTACATTTTGACCCAGGCTTAAAGCAATTTTTCTCTTTAAGACTGTTTAATTTCATAAGTATGCATTGTCTCCTATACATCTGAAAGAATAATAGATTCTGAATATTTATCAAGATTTATGTTTCTGGTCTCTCTTATTAAACAAATTTCAATGAGATGAAAATCTCTTAATCTAAAGCAAACTAAAAACAGTTTTCCAGAGCAGTATTTTTTATGAGCTAGCATATGAAAAAAATGGAGAGTTATTTTTGCGCTTTAAGTAGGGTTATAAATAAAACCACAGCTCTCTTAAACTCTGTATCCTTTTCCCACTGAGACGCTTGAGGCAAAAATAGCTTAAAAAAAACTCTGTCTCATCTGTTTCATGTTAAATGACTTTATGCTCCACACATTAAGATATGTGATTTTCCTCTGCTTTTATTGATGCTATCTCCTATAAGATTTCTAAATAATTTTGCCTGGTGTGGACAGATATACTTGTAATGCTGACAGACCCCAGTCGTCAGCAGGCGGAACTGAACCTGGGACCTCTGGGGCTTAGTGCAGCAGCCTCTACCACATGAGTTAAAGACCAACTGGCTGTTAGGGAATACTGTAGAGCAGACTCATTTTATCTCTCTCTTTACGTGGTCTTGGTGCTACTAGATGGGACAGAACACCATACCCAGGAGGTGTGTGGGTTACCTACTTCCCCTAGCTGAGGAAGTGCATCCCGAGCTTCAGAGACTTCCCAGTTGAAATCCTGGACAAGCCCCCACTTGTAATGCTGACAGACCCCGGTCGTCGATGGGCAGGATCAAACCAGGTACCTCTGGAGCTTAGTGCATGAGCCTCTACTACAAGAGCTAAAAGCCAACTGGCTGTTAGCAAAGGTTGTAGAGCAGACTCATTTAACTCTCTCTAAGTGGTCTCCGTGCCACTAGATGGGACAGAACACCACACCCAGGAGGTGTGTGGGTTACATACGCAGGCCACCATTCACATTCATATTCAGAGCTTATGCCACAAAACAAACTGAGGAAAAGAAAAAAGGAATGACAACACTGTGCTTGCCAGTTGTTGGAGAAAAGATTATGTTCAGTTGTAGGAATCACTCCCTTTGGTGCCACCACATGACACCAATTAATATTTATTTCATATAAGAGATATGCATGTGGATCAGGAGAAAAATAAATACCCTTCCCGTATCGTATTCTAAGTTATCAGCCCATCCAAAGTAGTTGGAGTCATGCTCTGCAATATCATGACACTATAACCTTATGGTCTTTCTTAGCAATTATAAAAGCAAACTCAAGTTTTAAAACTGTGGCATTCATTTCTCAGCTGTGTAAATAATTCCTGTAAGACATCAATAATAATTCCATGTTAAAAAACAACATGAAGAGAATGTTAAAACTATACAGCTGAGGTCTCAAAAGACTGGCAGTGACAAAATTAGGGTTGCTCATATGTAACTCTTATGCATAGTAAGTGGTTGCAGTCTTTAACTGCATATCCATTGTTTCTCAAGTAGTACACTATATTATACATTTCGCTCCACAATCCTGGGTTTGCATATGTTGCATCTTGTATTTTTTTCCATTCTCTTATGTTTACACTAATTTTTTTGTAGGAATGGGCCAGTATAGCTCTTAGACTTTTTATACAGAAAGTGCTTTTCTATTCAGTATAATACTTATACATGTGTCTAGGTCACTTTGACTTCAATGGAACTTAAGCAGGTGCTTTGCTGAACTAGGGTTTTAGTCAGCAGTGGCAGTCTGCGTTTTCTTTTCAAGCAGAAGTACCAGTTTCCTTAGATCTAATTAGGAGAATGAGCCTGTTAATTATTGAGCTAACTTACTGGTGCATGCTCTAATTTTATTAGATGGAATTTAGGGGCTAAGGCAGTTAGCTACAAAATTACTGGCCTCACCCTGCATACATTTATTATTGGAAATAATGCTTACGCCCATGCTACGAATCATGTACTTCTGTTGATAAATTGTATAGTCAATTGCTTGACCACACTTTGGTTCCTTATGAAATATATTCAAGAGACCAAAATAACCAATATCAGTCAGGTTTATTGCTAAAAGTCAATAAAAAGGTTCAATGTGATACCAGTCTCTGGGAAGCCATCTTATGCAGCATTGTTACATTCCGCTTCCACAGAAGGTGTGCTCTGAAAGTTACACCCAATGCCATGTTTTTATACCCTACCTGTTTCCAAATAAAAGGTACTGTGTACGTCATCTGAAACTAGATTTAACCAATCAGCTTTCTACCTTGTTTTTCTGGTACCATGCTGTACCTCTTATCTCTTTGTTCCGAACACAAGCATTGCAGGTACCAAAGGGAGTGAAGGCACCTCCTAGGTTTGTACTAGGGTAGAACAATCATATGTCTTGTCCTCTTCCTATGGGACATGCCAGTTCTGGCCTGTGAGAAAAACTCCCTACCTGTTGCTATCCCGTTGACTTAAGCCAAAGTTCACTTCAGCTAATGCAAGGTGCTATGGGATACTTGGGTGGACAGAATTTTGGGGAAGAGTATAATACATTCAGTTAACATAACTTCCCAACATTTATATTAATACTACGCCTAACATATATATATTGGCTAACACTGCTTATTATAGTAGGCACTGTACTTGTGTTTGTAGGATAGGATCTTAATATAATTGGGAACTTTGATAGCCTGTATATGCCAGCAGTTGTTCACTGTTATTCTATGTGGTATACTTAATAGTAGTGTATTGTTTAAGCACAAATTACTGTGTACTTTTCATTTAAAGACTTTCATGGGCTGTTTTCAGTGCACAGAGACTAATGCATAGTAGTATAAGATACCACACATATGTATATAAGCTTGTAGTAAAACACGTATATCAGGGATCGGCAACCTTTGGCAAGCGGTTTGTTTACCTACCGCGTCCGCAGGTTCGGCCAATCGTGGCTCCCACTGGCCATGGTTCGCCGCTCCAGGCCAATGGGGGCTGCGGGAAGCGGTGCAGGCCGAGGGATTTGCTGGCCGCTGCTTCCCGCTGCCCCTTTGGCCTGGAGCCGCGAACCGTGGCCAGTGGGAACCGCGATCGGCCAAACCTGCCGACGCAGCAGGTAAACAAACCGGCCCGGCCCGCCAGGGTGCTGGCCAAAGGCAAGCCACGTGCCAAAGGTTGCCGATCCCTGACGTATATTATCGTACTCCTGATGTAATAGTAGCTGATCACAGAAGACTGGGTGGAAGATTTGCTGCTGTAGCTGAGGTCTGCTCAACACTGTATCAAGCAATAGGTTAAGCCTCCCTGATTCTGTCCCTGGCACAAACTATGCAAGCTGGGACTAGTCCCCAGGGGACTGTCCACCAGCAGGGGACAGACAGAACAATACACTCCTGCCACAGCCTCATCACATCTCTCTATGTCCCTAATAGGCCCCGTAGGTTGGGGCTACAAAGGAGCCACTTACACTGACATTATGCAACTGGGAGAATCCACCATTCAGGGGATATCCCTAGCTGGGGAAATATAGGCAGTTTTCATTCTCTTTGCACTGTCTGAATTAAAATCCGGTTCTGCATTGTGATTCCTAAACAAGGCTGCTCATTCTACCTTAATTTTGGAATTTCCTGACTTTTGAGAGCATGAAACATTAACATTTTATTAACCTAGTTTTTTGTATGGAATTTACTAGGTCTTTTAAAAGAAAAAAAGATGGGAAGGAAAAACAAACAAAACAACAAATACAAAACAAAAACAAAGAGGGAGCTTCATTGTCTGAGTCTTTGAAGTTCTGTGAGCTTGCAAAAAAATTGCAATTGCATGTGTGAATTCTACAATCTGGAGCCGTTTGACAACTCTGGAAAGTCCTATCCTGTGCACCTAAGCAAATCTACAGTAGGTAGCCCGAAGAACCTTTTCCAGCTACACAACGAGCCCGAGTTGAATGCACCTTACAAAGTGTGCAATAGCCTTCCCTAACTCCTTCATACCTGATAATGTCTGTAAAGACTGAGAAAGGGGCTTCTGCAAAGCCCCTAGCTCAGCCATGCAGTATATGCACCCGCAGTACACTTTTTACCCTGCAGATAAATTGCATGTACAAGCTTTACCTTCCTTTAAGAGAATAGGGAGAAAGCATGCTAAATCCACTATTCATGCACAGCATGCACTTTTAAACATTCATACCTCAATAAAAAAAGCAACAACAATTATCCCTGGAATACTCAAGGTACTTGGTGAAAGATCTTACACTGCCAAATTTCAGCTTCCCACTTGTAGCTGTATTGATAGTAGAGCTGTGGAATTAAAATGGTTACAAGAATGATTTTGTAATAGGAAAAGTGTATTTTGCCATTCACCTCATATTAAAATCCACCACCTGAAAATTTTAAATCGAGATTAGATGCCATTCTAAAAGACAAGATGTATCTTAGCCACAAGTTATGGGGCTAGATGCAGGAATCACTGGGTGAAATTCTATTACCAGGAGGTCAGACGAGATTTACACAATGATCCTTTCTGGCTTCAAAAATCTATGAATCTGTGAAAAAAGGGCAGAACGTTCAAAGTTAAAAAAAGACCATCTTCCCAAAAGATTTGAGTTTCAGAAAGTTGTAACTGACTGAAACAAGAGATTTATAATGGAAATAGTTATGCACAAAGCCCTACTTGAATTGCAGGATGATTGTCAAAAAATTGCGGCTGAGTTGCGGACAAGTCATGGAAAATTGCTTAAAAGTAATAATGGACCATATTATTTGCAGTAATAAAGTCCATTATTACTTTTCTGTGATTTTCCACTGTTGACTAACCGGGGCTGAGAGAAGTGGCTCCTGCTGTCAGCCGCTTGGGGGCTGAGAGTGGGGGCCTGGGGCTGACAGCAGCCACCTGATAGCAGCTCCCGCTCTCAGCCCCAGGGTGGCCAGAGCTCCCATTGTTAGCCCAGTGCATGGTGGGGCTCCTGCTGTCAAAATTGCGGTGGAAGCCTAATATTGCCAAATCCACAATTTCCACAATATCGCAAGTTAGGTAGGGCCTTAGTTATGCAGCCTTAACCACAGTGGTTGCTGTTGCTGAATCTCTAATACTACTAGTAGTATTCTAGTAGTAGTATTCAGCTACAAAACACTTTACAAACATCAATGAACTAATTTTCACAACAGTCCTGTGAAATAGGTAAACATTATTAAAGTAATTTAAACTGTTCTTTTTAAACAAGTTCCTTTTTAATACAAGGGGGTGGGAGAAGGAACATCCTCAGCTGGTATAAATTGTAATAGCTCCATTCAAATCACTGGGTGTGATTTTATTAGTCTTTGCTCCTCTTTCACTCCATTATTTCTTACTCTTCCATTTTCTCTGACATTTTTTTTTTTTTTTGCATGAAAGCCAGGAATTTCCAATGAAAGAGGAAAGTTGTGACTGATACGGTAACTACTTCCTGCTGGCTTTTCATTGTAAGACTGTCCTAGGTTATTCCTCCTTCTCCTCTCTTTTAAAGAAAGTGTTTGGTCAAGCCAATAAGTACCTCACCAGCATCATTCACATCCAGGACGCTTCCATTTATTATTGACTTTCGGGGGAGTAGGATTGGGCCGCTAAAGCTTAAATCCTTTTTTTTTCTTTTACTCATAAAATTGAAACAGAAAGAAACAGTTTTCCTGAAATCTAGCCTCAAAGTTCCACTGGGCCAGTCTATACAAAATGTGGTCTTTTAATTAGGATTAGGCTTTGCATGTATTAAGTCAGTGCAACTATAAAACTTTGTAGTTGACTCCCAAAGGAAATCCTGTTTATTGCTGAATAGATGCCTTAGCTTGGGTAAGAACTTGTAGGCACCTTTGTTTTGAAATGTAATCTATAAACTGCTCTTTAGAGGAAAAGGCAAAACCTGGCATATACATTTAATTTTGGCAGGAAAGAATCATTAGCTCTAAACCCCAGTTTTTTTGTCAGCCCAGATAGATAGTATCCATTGTTTTCTGTCACTGTTGGATCACACTAAGAAAGACAGAACTGACAAGCAAATCCTGCTAAAATGGTTTGACTAGTCACAGGAGCAGCTGCTGCTACTGACCTATGGTATATCCACATGCCTATAAAACTGTTGGATACATTAACTCACATAAGGACGTTCTTTGGGGTGTTTCGTACTTTCATGAAATCAGGAGGTATATGTTTCAATTTTATCCACCATGGAGTTAAGTCAAGGCTGAAATACTGGACCATGTAACCATTTATGTATGCATACTGCCAGAATACCCTTGGGTAAAAACTAAACAGAACAAAACTAAAAAGAAATGGAGAATGTAGACGGTGCAGCCCCAGGTAAATGAAATTATCTGAAAAATTATTGCCTGAGTCTTGTCACTTGTATTTTATTCTATTCAAGTCTTTACACTGTGGTATCTGAGTGGATGCATTATCTCATCAGCATTTGGAATCACTTGAGAGCATGGAAGAGAAACCAAAGATATATACAGTAGACATAAGGAGGATAAAACTGTGGCAGCAGCAAGTAAGAGAATATTTATTTTGAATATCAGAAAAAAATCCTTATGGTAAGGAATTGGCCTCCCAAGATGAGTGGCAGAAGACCCATCACTTACATTTAAAACTGGATTGGAATAAACTGTGATAATTTTCTACATGGAGCTATCCTGCAGTAGCAGTGGGATGACAAAGATTTCTTAAAGCTTGAAAATTGTATGTTGTAAACAGATTTCTTAGGTTATTGATTTCACCTTAGCTTATTAAATTAGAAAAATTGGAAAAAATCAATTTACTTGTTGCTATTTTTATGCTCTTTGTTGACTTTTTGTATTTTTCTTGGCTTGGACAATGCTAATCAATTAAGTTAGTTATGATTTTCTTTATAGTCATTTTCACTTTAAGATTCTATTGCTCTGGTCCAGCAACACCCTTAAGCACATGCTGAACTTTAAACACCTAGGTAGTCCCATTGACTTCAAGAATGTGAATAATGGGACTATTGTAAGCTCAGTGGCCTGAAGACCTAGAGCAGGGGTCGGCAACCTCTGGCACGCGGCTCACCAGGGTAAGCAGCCTGGCAGGCAGGGCCAGTTTGTTTACCTGCCACGTCCGCAGGTTTGGCCGATCGCGGCTCCCACTGGCCACGGTTCACCGCTCCAGGCCAATGGGGGTTGCGGGAAGCAGCGCAGGCTGAGGGATGTGCTGACCACGGCTTCCTGCCACCTCCATTGGCCTGGAGCGGTGAACCGTGGCCAGTGGGACCCGTGATCGGCCGAACCAGCGGACGCGGCAGGTAAACAAACAGGTAAGCACCCTGGCGAGCCGCGTGCCAGGGGTTGCCGACCCCTGACCTAGAGAGTAGGGAGCAGGGCCGGCTTTAGGAAGTGCAGGGCCCAATTCGAATATTTGCGGCGGGGCCCCGGCAGGGATGACTAAAAAAAAACCACACGTAAAAAAAACTGGAGACAGGGGCTGGTGCGCAGGGCCAGCTTTAGGAAGTCCGGGGCCCGATTCGATGGGGCCCCGGCAGGGATGCCTCACCCGGAGGCGCTCCGGGTCTTCTGCGGCCCTGAAGGCCCCGCCGCCGAAGACCCAGTAGGGAACCGCCCAGTGAGTACACCCCCCCCCATCCGACCCCCACCCATGTCCTGCCCCCAACTGCCCCCCTCAGAAACCACAACCCATCAACCCCCCCCTCCTTGTCCCCTGACCACTCCTTCCCAAGACCCCCCACCCTACTTCCCCCCAGGACCCCACCCCGTACCCTACTCGCCCTGCTCCCTGTCCCTTGACTGCCCTGACCCCATCCACCAGCACCCCGACAGACCCCCGGAACTCCCACGCCTACCCAACCCTGTTCCCTGTCCCCTGACCGCCCCCCCAGAACCTCTGCCCGATCCAACCCCGCCCCCCGTGCCTGGGACTCCCTGTCCCTGCCTTATCCAACCCCCCCCCCCCGCGGCCCCGGTCTCTTTCCAGGCCGCTTACCCCCGCCGGAGCCGCGCCACCCGGAGCCGGAGCTGCGCCGCCCGGCCAGAGTCAGGGCCGGGCCGGAGCCGCAGCCGGAGCCGCGCCGCCCAGTCAGAGTCGGGGCCGGGCCGGAGCCGCAGCCGGAGCCGCGGGGTTGGGGCCGGAGGGAGCCGGACTGGGCTGCGCCTCCCTGGAGCCCTCCTCCCCCTCCCCCGCCCGCCCCAGTTTACCTGCCGCTTCTTGTTTCCAGGCTTCCCGCGCAAACATCTGATTCGCAGGAAGCAGGGGAGGAGAAGGAAAAGGGGGGCAGAGCATTCAGGGGAGGAGGGGGAGGGGAGCTGGGGCCGGGGCGGACAGCTGCCGGAGCTTGAGAACTGGCTCCAGCTCACCACTAGGCGCAGGGCCCGATTCAGGAGAATCGATGGAATCGGCCTAAGGCCGGCCCTGGTAGGGAGCTCACTGTTGACACCTGTTGGAGAATAGAAAGAAGAACAAACCAGAGCTACTTGAGAATTCCAGTTGGGCAGGGGCTGCATAAGAGAGGGAGCTCTCTGCTGGCATCTCTTGATGAGCAATGGGAATTGACTGAATGGGCTGGGCCTCATTTGCATTTTAGTTATGTGACAGTTTGAGGCATTTTGGTTAAAATACAGTTAAATTTTGTGTTTGCAGGCAATTGAATGCTATTGACCCTGTTGGGAAATGGAGGGACAAGAAACTGACACCAGATGTACGCGGGGTCACCGTGACAAAGACTGCAGTCAAGCACAGTTGGGAAAGGGAGCCTGGACAAGGCTAAAAATGGGGGGAGAGAAAGAAAAGAGGTGTCTGGCTTCTGCTGGAAGTTCCTGTGTGGTGGTAAAGACTCTGTTTATAACTGATTCTTCTCTAAAGAGCTGTACTGAGGTCGCTTCCAAGTGGTAGATGGTAGACAGCTGAGGAGGCTTTGAGATGGTGGACAGTGAAGAGCTGAGGTGGGTTGGGTTGAAATCACAAAGAGTAGCAGCCCACCTAAAGGACTCTAGTGCTGGCCTCCCTACTCAGCAATCAAAGCTGAAATCACCTCAGCTGGGTCTGGTGGGAGAGTCCCCAGAGCAGCGCAGACATCCAGAATCCTTGGACTCCATCAATCCTGGACAACAAACTGAGTGGGGAGCTGGGGAGGAGGGAAATGGCTAGAACACATCAGCCATTCACAACTGACGGAGAAGGACTGAGGCTGGGTTTAGTACTGTTAATGTATTAATTGCTGGCTTTCCCAGTTTCATTCTGTTGTCCTTTCTTCTCCTTGCCCCCCTTTAGTAAAGTTCTCTTTGTTTTAAACCTCTGGAGTCAGTGTTGCACCTAGGGATGTATTACTCAACACAGTATCAGAGGGGTAGCCGTGTTAGTCTGGATCTGTAAAAAGCGACAAAGAGTCCTGTGGCACCTTATAGACCAGGGGTCCCCAACGCGGTGCCCGCGGGCGCCATTGCGCCCGCCGGGGGGTGTAAGTGCGCCCGCGGGGCCCTCCGTTTGTTTTTTTTTTCTCTGCCGGCAGCGCTGGGGTGGTTTTTTTTTTTTTTTTGCTCCGCCGGCAGTGCTTGGCGCCCGCCGGCACGGCAGCGCTCGGGTTTTTTTTGTTGTTTTTTTTGCCTCGCCGGCAGCGCTCGGGTTTTTCTTTTTCTTTTTGGCGCCCACCTGCAGCGCTCGTTTTTTTTTTTCTTTTTTGGCGCCCGCCGGACAAAAAAGGTTGGGGACCACTGTTATAGACTAACAGACGTATTGGAGCATAAGCTTTCGTGGGTGAATACTCACTTCGTCAGATGCATGTAGTCACCCACGAAAGCTTATGCTCTAATACGTCTGTTAGTCTATAACAGGTGTCGGCAACCTTTCAGAAGAGGTGTGCCGAGTCTTCATTTATTCACTCTAATTTAAGGTTTCGCGTGCCAGTAATACATTTTAATGTTTTTAGAAGGTATCTTTCTATAAGTCTATAATATATAACTAAACTATTGTTGTATGTAAAGTAAATAAGGTTTTTAAAATGTTTAAGAAGCTTCATTTAAAATTAAATTAAAATGCAGAGCCCCCCGGACCGGTGGCCAGGACCCGGGCAGTGAGAGTGCCACTGAAAATCAGCTTGCGTGCCGCCTTCGGCACGCATGCCATAGGTTGCCTACCCCTGGTCTATAAGGTGCCACAGGACACCTTGTCGCTTTTTATTCAACACAGGTGCCTAGGGTGGTGTATACAGTTCCCCAGGTTCTGGATGGGGGCTTGAGCTGGCATTCTTTAAGACTTCAGAAGAAACCCCTAAAAAATTGAACCCAGCCCTTTTTGCTGCCAACAATTCCTAGCAGAAGGGTAACATTACTTATATGCTTAAAGTTCAGCACATGCTTAAATGCTTTGCTAGATCTGGACCTAAATACTACAGTGCCTGGGTTTCAAACATTGCAGGGAATGTTTGCTTGAAAAGAATGGTTTTTACTGGATTTTTTTGTAGTTGTAGAAATATTTCTATTGGCCTTTCATTTTTATAAAAGTCTAGCTCAGATTTAATTTAACAGTGCCCCCTTTCATTGGACTTGTGTTCAATTATTAGAGGCTTTGGCAAAAAATATGGAGATGGAAACATAAAAATATGTTGCTGAAGTGAGTTGGGGAGAGGAAAGCAAATGAAGCCAGGCCCTGCAGCTTTGTATTTCTGCTGAACATAATTTCACTGATCTAAGCTTATATCTGGTACTTGCAGGGCCCAATACATTTTCAGTGGCTTGGTTATCATCATGCATGTGGACACAGAATAAGTTTAACCAGTGTCAAAGTGGTGTCATCTTTTTGCACGTATTGCATTATGCTCACACCATTATCTGATAAAATGTTTCCTAAGTCTGCTGAGGACTTAATCTCTAATAGATCTCCTTCCCCACACACTAAGTAAAGACACTGGCATATGGCATGTGATGCAGATGGATCAGCTCTGAGTATCTGGTTGATAGCAGTTTAAGCACATATTTACTAGCTATCCAAGCAGATTTTTATGGATAACCTACAGTTGTTTTAGAAAAAGAGAAACTTGTGCACTGACAATAATAACAAAAATAATCTGCCTATTAATAGGTTCATTGCTTCAGCCACACATCTTGTGATATCCTATCATTTTAAGCACGTACAGAAAAAGACTCAGTTATTGTACAGGATTGACACAGAATTGATACTTATGATAATGGGATGGGTAAAGGGCCATATCCTGCTCACTTTTCTCATATAAGAAGTCCTGCTGGCATCAGTGTGACTTCTCAAATGAGGGGCATGAGCGAGATTACAATAAGAAAGATAGGGTAGGAGGAAGATGGAACACATCATATGAAGTGGGGGTTTAGAGTCAATGGGAAATATAGATTCTCAGTATCTCACTGTCCTTTACCTGATCCTGCAAAAGGTTCCACACAAGTAGACTCTTATGCCGGCACATTGACTTAAATGGGACTCTGCAGAGGGCATAATATACTAGTATCTGCCTGCAGGATTGAGGTCTTGAGTATTTCTAAGATGCCCATCAGTATTCTATAGGATAGATGTGATAGTAGGAAACTAGGCAAGAAAATAGCACGGATGGGTGAAAAGCCTGATATTGGGATTCAAGTAATATTCATATTGAGAGAGATTTTTATTCAGAAATATCCTGATGTAGCTTTGGCAAATAATAAAATATGAACAATGATGGGCAGAGGAGTGAGAACAGCAGCGTTCCAAGGGCAGACAGCTGATTTTTTTCTCCTTGCTGTCACACAGGTGTCTGTACCCTTCAGGAGTAGTTGTGAGTAATATGGACTGTGTTATGCAGACAGACTTGGGAGGGCAGGGTCCAGCAACTGAAAAAGCAAAAGGGAACAGCAAACGAGAATAGCTAGGAGATAGGCAGTAGTGTATTTGCTGATGGGCAGCAGGCTTTTAGAATTCAAAGGGTCAGAGCTTTCAGCCTAGTTATATTACAGTATATCTGCTGTGTATCACCATACTGCTGTGCTCTGTTGGGTGTTAATTGATTTAAAAAAATATAATATAAAAATGGTAGGGCCAGATTCCACCACCTTTACTCATGTTGAGTGGTTGTTTTACAGTTTGAGGAATTCCACTGATTTGGAAAACTATTGACAATGGAGTAATGCAACTTCAGATATAAGAAGTTTGAGACATAAAGAGTGATTTTTCACCTTTTTTCTAGCCAATTTTAGGGATCACTGAGAGAAAAGCAAAAAGGTGCTTCCAGACTTCACATGACTAAAAGTTCAACTCTGGCTTGAGTATTTGATTTAGCATGCTCTAACCCCTTTAGCTCCTAATTCCTTTCTGATCCATACAATCCCAAATCATCTACAGTTGAATATTATCTGATTTATATTCAGAAATAGTAAGCTCTCCAGTTATGGCCAATATGTATTCCATTCAGCAAATCTGTTACTTGATTTACACTTCCTTATAAAGAATTGACTGCTCATGAATACTGTTTCTGGGGACAATCCTGCACTCCTTATTCAGACAAAGGTTGTACTGATTTCACCGTGAGTGTTGCCTGAGTAAGGTGTGTTGGATCAGGATCTCAATGTGGAGATATTCAGAAGTCAAAGATGACCTGTTATACAAGCCTTTAGATGAAGCCATATTACAACTCTCGAGCTATGTCATTCTTTCCCACAGCTTGAAATGGAATTAGAAGGCACAAGTAAAACCATCTGCTGTGAGCAGATCTTCATCCTTATGTACTGCCACTTAATATCTCAGATCACATAAGCAAAATGGATAACTATGCACAAACTCTTCTTGAAAGAATACACACAGAAAAATTCCTCTTGCAAATCAAGGGTATGTTCTTAATGGGCCAGAGTGTGTCCCCTCTTTGGATGCAGGTGGATCAGCCCTGCCTGGATGAAAGTGGAAATCACCACAGTGTCATACCTTCCCCTTGGAAACCCCATGGAGTCTGCTCCACTGGAGTTCCATGCAGAAGAATTGAGTGGGCTTCTAGAGATGGGGGCTGAAGGAGACAAAGTAGGAGACTGGCCATGTTCCAGAACATAGGGACTTATCTCTTCTACAAATATTACACAGCTGGAATGGCTGTGACTACTATAGTTAAGGTTGCATAAGATTTTCCAGCTGCAGCTTCCAGATAGCTTTTAAGGTCAGTCTGGGGAGGAATGTGTTACAACAATTCATCCTGGAGGTGAGAGAGCATAAACCAGAGTGGCTAGTTTCATGTATCAATGGAAAGGGCATAGTCTTTTGGACAGCTGAAAAGGATAGGAGTCAGAAATGCCTTTATCTGTGAATCCAGGAGCAGAGATGACTCCATCAGAAACCTGAGTTTGTGAACTGTCGCAACTGTGAATTGGTTAAATACCCATAATTGGTTAAATACCCATAATTGATTATGAGGTCACTGTTACTGCTAGACCCTTAAACTGCTTCACACTGTTGATCATCATTATTTCTGCTCTAACTTGAAAGGAGCCTGAGCCAACTATGTGTCCACATCCAAATTATGAATTATTGAGAGAGGAAAATATTCCACTAAAATATTACTGTTGATGTCAGAGGTTGTATTTGCATTAACAGTATCACCTTTGCCAGTTTTAATTCTTTCTATCTGTATTTAGAATATAACCTTCATTTGGCAAGTAAGATGTCAAATACACAGTTAGCTTAACACTTGATTTTAATTTCCCCACATGCAAACAGTTTAATTGAATGACCCTAATAAGTAATGTGGTTTGCTTACTACTAAATTATCACTTCACACCCACATCCTAATACTTTGCCCACCACAAAGGGCAAGTGAGTATGTGAACCAAAAAAGGTTACTATTCAGTTGTTCTGCAAGGCTTAGTGGACCATGCAGGCAGATTCCTGAGTACAAATGCAGGAAACACTGGAAAAGTTCATGAGAGCAGGCTGCTGAGAAGATCAGGATTGTACTTGAAGGGGCAAAGAAGGGATTTAGTTCCCCAGAAATGATACGGTTCTGTACAGCATGTCTGTGCCAACTGTTATTTTGAGAGACCCTGTATACCTACTCCTATCTTGGCTCATGAAACTGTACCACAACATCAATTAGTTCAGTTAAAAGCTATGTAGCTGCAGAATGTCCCTGGAGTATGCATTGTGTAGGCTGAAAGCTTGTTGGCACTGCCTATCCACTCATCTGTATGCCAATGTGGCAAATGCTGTTCATGTAATCATTGCTTGCTGTGCACTATGCAGGGGCGGCTCCAGGCACCAGCGCAGCAAGCGCGTGCCTGGGGCGGCAAGCCGCGGGGGGCGTCATGCCAGTTGCCGTGAGGGAGGCAGTCAGGCAGCCTTCGGCGGTCCCGCGGCTTTGGTGGAAATTCGGCGGCGGGTACGCCGAAGGCGCAGGACCAGCAGATTTTGAAATAAGAACCACAAAATATTGTTACCAAAGTAACTGTTCACAACTGAGAACATTGCCCATTGCAATGTCATTGCATCAATCTTGTCCACCTCCTCAGAAACGGTGAGTGATGAAGGTCAGTGACTTTGGTAAAAACCAGGGATGTCTCCTGTAAGGGGTTTTGGGAGTCATTACATGGTGGTGTTCCAGTACTCCTGCAGGCTCAGTGTTCTCCTCCTGGTCAGCCAGGGAGGGTTAGAGGTTACTGCAACATGATCTCTGGCTCAGCTGCACCCTGAGTGGTGCAGTGGTGGAAGCAATGGTGGCTGATGGACAGGTGGACACTGCATTCTTGCAGCCACCAGTTCAATAAGCTTCTCCATTTTGGAATGCTCCCATTCCCTTTGGCATGGTTCCATGTCCATGAACCAAGTCATAAATGTCCCCTCCAGCTGGAGAGAGCACTCCTCCTGTGCTCTGAGGAATTCAAATTGCTCCTTTTTTCTCCTGTCCATTCCTATGAGCAGATGCTTCTGGATCCTTCTCTGTCTCCCTCAATGTCTCTGGGGTGCTGTTCCTGCCCTCTTACTGGGAGCCAAAGGTTCTGCTAATTCAAAGAGAAGGGGAGCCAAAGGTTCTGCCAAAGAGAAGGGGAGCATATTTTTGCTCTTTGAAGCAAACTGATAAATTCCCCCACAGTGTTTTTTACAATTTACAATGTTCATATTGTCTCAATGGGAGTGGGAGGAGGTGGGGGCTATGTTCCAGGGCCTATGTTCTTCCCTTAAGCCTGGCCAACATTTGGAGAACACAGCTTCTTTTCAAGGTACCAGAATGGAAAACAGAAGTGGCTTTACAGGTCTGTGTAGGAGAACCAGCAATCTGTGCCAGAGAGACGTTTCTGCTAATAGTCACCCCTCTAGATATTGCTGAATGTAGGGATTTGGTCAGCTTCAAAGGTGTACCAAGCAGATTTGCACTGCCAGTGAACCTGAAGAACCAGCTGGAGTTCCTGCTGCAACAGAAGATTGCTGAAACATACTTACAGGATTAGCAGGCAATTCCACTGAATACTGATTACATTCTTAGCTAGCATAGGGAGATTTCATGCAAAAGATGATCTGAACCATGAACCCTCCCCTCCCCCTGCTGGCTTTACCTGAAAGTCCTGCCCTGTGCTTGCCTAACAGTGAAATGGACAGGGAAAGAAAGACAAACTACAACTTCACTAGATTTCCTGAAGATTCAGCTCAGTGCCACAACCCCTTGCCTCAGACAACTAGAAAAAGACACTACATTGTTTTTATCTGACTGCCAGTCCAGATCCTTCTTCTACCCCCACTCTCCCTGACTTGTGCAGCATGGCTGTTGCGGAGAAAAGGGAAGACACCAGAGATAGAGACTTATCAAGACACTAATCTTCCAAGGGAAAACAGACTGCTGTAACTAACTTTTCTTTAGACAATCAACTGTAAATTTTTTTACAGCAGTGTTCTGTTCCCTTCCCCAGCTGGGACCTTTCCAAACCCACCCTCCATTCCCTGACCTGCATGGTGCCGGTACCATTGCTGCCTGGCTCCTGCCTGAGAAATACACAGACACAGGGGCACGCTGATTTTTCCTTTATAATATGTTTGAAAAAAAAGCTTTAGAAGCCAAATTCATCATAATAGTTCGTCAGAAATCAATCAAATCATTGATTTAGAACTCTGTCTCGCTGGAGGACTATTTTGAAGTGGAGCTGAGAGGAGGGCTGGATGGAGGGGGGAGTTGGAAGAGTTTGCTAAAGGGATAGGGCATGACAATGCTGTGACTGATGCACTGCAGTTGAAACACACAGAGACATAGCAATGCATGGCATATTATTCAGGGAGAAACATCAGTGCACATTACTTAAAATGCCTTTGATCTTAAAATTAGGAATTTAGCACCAGAGCAAGAGGGATCATGCTTGGGGGAGGGGGGGATTGTAACTTACCAGCCTTTGTTTCTGGTTCCTCCTCTGGCTTGGTATCCTCCTCAGGTTGATCAGGGGAGGGAACTTCTTCAACCTGCTCCTTTGGATAAAGATGCAGAATCACATGCTCCTCGTCCTGCGGGCCTTCTGGGGCATTCTCCATGGACCCTCCTGCCTCCTTGCCCTTATCAGTGTCCTCTTGGACAATGAGGCTGGGAGGGTTGAGGAGGGGATCATGAGCCACTTCATGCTCAGTACATGCGGGCTTTGACAGCACCCAGTCAGGCTCCTCATAGAAGGGGTATGTACGATGAGCCTCCCTGGACTGACTCTTGAAGTCTTTGGCCTTACCGTACAGGAGCCTTGTGTGCTTCATGCATTCCTGGCACTGGGATGGAGTCCACTGAATGTATGCCTGCTCCAGCCTCCATGAAGTATTCTGGTACAGGTGTGTGTTCCTGCCACTCCAGGAGAAGTTGTGGTGGAAGTGTACTCTGCCCACACTGATCAGCACCTGGGTTTGCTTGGTGGGCTAAGCTGCAGCTCTTGGAATTGAATCCATTTTCATTTGTAAAGAGTTCAGTGAAAAGCTGTTCTGCTATCATCAGTCAGTGCAGCATGCTACTACCCATGCACAGAGGTACAGGGACCGACACTGTGTGAGGTCAGGAGGAAAAGTATTCAGTGCATTGTAGATGGAGGACTAATGAAACTCAAGACATGGTATGTGCCCTGACCACTGTTCACACTGCAAACTGTCATGAGGCTATGCTACAGCCTAAGGTATGTACTTATCCACACTCTGAGGTGTCCTAGCTTACTCGCCCTCTACTCACCTTCATACACGAGCTTCTCGGGTTAAAGCACAAGCTCACGCATGAACACATGTAGATTTGCCTGTGTAGGTGTGCCCATGGAGTCGTTCCTGATTAATTGAACCTGGTTAACTGTTCCTGATTAACTGTATCCAAACATGGCATTAATCAGCAACTACTCCATGCGTAGCTAAGCCCTAAGGGAGTTGCCCAGCTCCCAGTGACTCCCAGTTGGTGTTGGGCACTCTTAATTCCTTATGCCCCTTGAAAATCTCAACCTTATATAAAGCTTGACAAAATGTTTCAAGTAGGATGGTTTAGAGTTTTCATATGTTGGTGTGAATCCAGGTGAAGCTTGATCATTACAACTGAGTTTTCACTTTGCAATTTAGGTTGCATAATATATTTTTTTCTTTCCTTCTCCTCTAAGTGAAATTAGCAAATTAATTTAAATTCAGACCTGAAGTGTATTTGAACTAAGGCTTGCATAGACGAGAAGCTATATGCGTATGAGTAACATATGTATAAATATATGCAGGAGGTACATCTCTCTCTGAGTATGTCTACACTGCAATTGGAGATGTGACTGTAGCTCAGGGAGGCACACCCATGCTAGTTTTAATTTTGCTATTAGAGCTAAAATAGCAGTAAAGGCTTCAGCATGGGCTAGCAATGCAAGTACATACCCAGGGTTCACAAGGGAGCTTGTACAGTCTGCATTGAAGCCTGTGGTGCTTCTCAGGATGCTTTCCTTAGGAATCCACCTCTCCCCATACACTGCTATTTGTAGGTATGTTAGCTCGATTAAAGCTAGCATGGCTATATCTGCCCATACTGCAAACACACCTCCAACTGCAGTGTAGAGATACCCTATGTAACACAAGAATTTGTTATATTAGGAACTATTGTCCTGAGGAATATTACTATGGTCTTGTGATTAAGGCATGAGATCAGGGTTCAAAGCCTGGCTGTCCTACAGACTTCCTGTGACCATGGGCATGTCACCTAATCTCTCTGGCCTGAATGCACTAAAGGAGTTAGGCGTTGTGCTGCTGATAATAACAGCACCTGTTAGGACACTAGAAAAATCACTGTGATTCTCAAAGCTTGAATTAGGCACCTAGGCTCCCTATGCAATGAATGGGAAGAGAGAGGCACCTTAGACTGTGATTCACAAAAAATATACCTAAGCTATACAAAGGGAGATGACGATAAGAGGGATGTGTCTCAAAGTTAGGTGCCTAAGTCTGGTTTGCAGGGAGCTATCTCTGCTAGCAATTCTCAGCTGTGACCCCTCTTTTGGTGGTAGGGCCTGGGAAGAAGGAGGCTCTCCCTCACAACTTTTAGTCCAGTGGTTAGAGGATTCAACTGGGATGTTGGAGATCTCTGCTTCAAGTCCTCCCTCCATCTGGTGAGAGAAGGGATTTGAACTGGGATTTGACACCTCTCAGATTGGTGCCCAGAACTATAGGATATTCTGATGAGTTGCTCCCTCAGTCTCTCCAGTTGAAGCTGTTGAATTCTGGATAAAGAATTAGAGACTCATTGGAGCAAGGAGCCTGGAGGGTGGAAGACCCAGATCCTGCATCTGGGGCTTGTCATTCTTGGCTTATTTCAGTCTGCCCTTCTCCCATTGGTCTGGGGGAGAGGTTGGGGAAACGAGGTCTCCCCTGTCCTCTAGGTTCCTGTTATATCCTTGGGGGCTACAGTTTTAGGAAGAAATCACTCGAGACACAGAGCTGTAAATCTTGTAGCAGCCATTTATTGCCACACTCAGAACTAACCAAAAAGCCAGCCAAAACTGGTTGGGCTATCCCCTAACAATCTAACTCAGTTGCCATAGCAACACAAGATTCTACAACCAAATACACAACAGTTCCCACCCTGTTTTAGGTGACTAAGGATTGTTCCTTCAACTCTCCACCCCACCAACACTTACTGGGCTGCTCTTACTTTCCCCTGCTTTCAGCATTTTCCCCAGGTCTGTGAACACTGCTAGACCTGCAACACAGCTTCTTCCAACCTGACTACTGAGAAACTTCTGCAAAGCTGCTCCCAGCCTCTCTAACAGTAGCTCAGGGGTGGGTGGGGGTAATAGGCGCCTATGTAAGACAAAGCCCTGAATATCAGGACTGTCCGTATAAAATAGGGACATCTGATCACTCTACTTGGGGGTTACAGAAGGATTAGGGGTTCTGTTGATTTTGCAACATTCAAACCTTCAATTGTAGTGAGGGTAAGAGTTTTAAGAACATAAGAACAGACATACTGGATCAGACCAAAGGTTCCTCTTGCTCAGTATCCTATCTTCCGATAGTGCCCCAGAGGGAATGAACAGAACGGGTAATCAAGTGATCCATGTCCTATAACCCATTCCATGATGTTTAGATCACTAAGCTATCCATCCACTCAGTGCAAGGCGGTACTACTTCTCTACAGTTCCACAAGGGTGGAGCTGAGCACTTTTGAAAAAGTGGTCACTTCTTTTACCTATCACAATGGATGCTTGAGTTCTTTTGAAATTCAGTCACTTATTTAGGCACCTGAGCAATTCTGAAAATCTGGCCTGCCGTCCTTTTCTTAAAAAATTCCAGTGCACATTCTGTGTGTAGCAAACACCTTGCATAAAGTTAAGAAATGTGGGTTGGTGGGTGGGGAAGGATACCCATGACTCATATTTTCACTGAAGATGTTTCTAAGTATGGGCAGCATGTTTCTTTTGTGTATTTCACATAAATTTTGCAGGCTCCCTGTTGAGACATGAGCCTGCCTATTTCTTCCTTAATGCAAGCGTACATAACTTTTAATGAATAGAGCCCTTTCATGCACAGCAGTGGCAAACACAACCTCTCATAAGGTATAAAGCTGAGACAGAGGAAATAATGTTAATTATTGAGATAATCTGCTTTCATTAAAGGGGTGTGTGTCTTCTGCAGTGAGACTTTGCCAGCATCAGCTGTCTCGCCAGCATCAGCTGTCTCGTCAGCTTCTATGCTTCTTCCACTGCATGGCCGAACAGCTAGGTAGGTCATTTGTCACAGAACATAAAAGAAAGAATTCAATACTTTTGAAGTGGGGAATCCAAACCCACCAGCCTGTCAGTAATTCATGCTATAATTCCATCTTTGCATAATCAGGGAGATTAGCTGTCAGCAGTCTGTTCATGTGCAAGAGAACAGCAACATCTTGGAGTTAGTTTTCCATGTAAGCCTATAAATGTTTGAGTGTTATATGTTTTGATCAGCAGAACACATTTCATGGAGGAATACATATTTTTTTAAAAAACTATCAGCACATTTTACTTTTTAATAAAACACAGATGCCAATCTAGCATTTTATTACGAAGAGTTACCTACATTGCATGGGGCTCCCTCTTTGTGACCAGTACACAAGTCAATTTTCTGGAGATGGTGAAAGGCTGGCCACTGGGAATGTGTGCATACAGATGGGCCACTGAGTCAATTTTGTGCATTAATCAAGTCGGCTGGAAAACTGGATAAAAGCAGGACCTGACTGAAAACCAGATGTTGCAGCTGAACTGAGATAGTCTCTCTAAACAAACACTGCCCAAAAGTATCAGAAATTGAATACAGTTATTGTGATCCCACAAACATCAAACTGAGATTGGGGAAAAATGAGCCAATAAACACTTGAAAGCAAAGTCTGAAAAAATTGTCAGATTCCTTATTACACACTTAGTGAAAGCTGGTGGAATTCTCTATTGTGAGAAGGAAAATAGCATGGAATTGCCATCTCCTTAAGTATATATATATATACCTGAACGCTAGGCATCCTAACCCTGTACATCACCCTCCAACAGTAATTGATTGGGCAGAAATCTTTCAATACAATCAAGTAAAAGATAGATTTGTTTTGAGGGATTTTTTTTTTCTGATTCTAATACACTGCATGTGATAAATCTTTCAAGTCCACTTGAATTCTTAATCTTGTTATATTTACTGTTGGACTTAAATTGGTATTTTATAAATGAAATTTCCCTCCTTGAGGAAGTAAATTCTCATTTATTTTTTAAGAAATTCACTCAGGAACAAAACTTCAAAGAAGTATCAAAACTCAGCTTTTGTGGCACCATCATTGCCAGTTGTTACTTGGCAGTGATATAATTGTACTTCTATAGTCTTTTCAAAGATATATATGGCCTCAATTCAAGGAAACAATTAATCTATCTGGTAACACTTCACTGTTAATAAAATTAATATCTCTTTGAACACTTATTTTAAGATTTGTTAACCCAGTTTGAACGTCATCCCCCAAAATTTATTTTTAATATATCAAGGGTCATTTCAGTTTAAAGTGCAGTTGTACTCTGAAAGTGACTGTAAAATTGGAACTGTCCTGCTCAACACATCAGCTCACTCACTGTATTCAAAGTTAGTACTTCTCACTGTAGAGAGAGAAATAAGTATTTACAGTTTTTTACTTTTGCTAGTGCTTCAGAGCTAACAGAGGTAGGAGCAAGCTGTGCATTATAGTCCTCCTACCCCTGCTCCCATTCAAGTTAATGGTAAAACTCTCATTCATTATAATGCTGCAGGATCAGACTCTATATAAGGCCAATGGGGGCGGCGGGAAGCGGCGCGGGCTGAGGGATGCGCTGGCCGCCGCTGCCCGCTGCCCCTATTGGCCTGGGACGGTGAACCGCAGCCAATGGGAGCTGCAATCGGCTGAACCTGCGGACATGGCAGATAAACAAACCAGCCCGGCCCGCCAGGGTGCTTACCCTGGCCAGCCATGTGCCAAAGGTTGCCGACCCCTGTTCTATCTTGTACATCATCAACAGAATTGTTTGCTAAATTCCAATCACTTGACTTTGGTGGGTTTGAAAATGTGCAACTGTGGGCTCAATTATTCCTGCAGAAACTGTTATTGGTGATGATGCCTGAGATAGAAAGACTCAACCTTCAGAGCCCAAGCTGAGTTTGAGGTGCCGACAGAAGAAAAACATTTTTAACTGCAAACATTTGATATGGAAATTACTGATAGATAATAAAGAAGGAAACCCACATTGTGATAGTCTCTGTTTAGAACAGAATTGCCATTTAATGCACTAGGAGATAACTGCTGTTGCCTTCTGAGCTCATACATACTTAGTTCACCTGTGTTTCCTTAAACCACTTATAGGCAGTAGCCATATTGTTTGATGGCCAAACATTAATTTCTTACTACAGGCTATATCCTATAAGGAGTTGAGTTCATCCTGGGAGTAAAGGGTGCTCAGCACTTCAGTGGATCAGGGCCTAAATATCCATGCAGCCTTATGATGCTGTGCTTCAAAAAATCTCAATAGTTTTATTGATTGTCTGTGTCTATTTCTTCTCCCAGTATAGTGTCTGATGAACATAGTGTGAAGAATTTGACATTGTTGAGACTCAGACCAAGGATAAAAAAGTAGTTGAATTTCTACTTAAGTGGCAATCTCCATTAACCCTAGCCCCTCTTTCAGGCTTTCAGGAAATGACTCAGATCCTACTGTTTCTACTCAACTTTTTCATCAGAGATTTTTTTTTCATAGGAATTAGTATGTATTTGTCACATTAATAGAGACTGTTGCATATTATTTTCTTTTCTGTATAACTTTGTCTGGAAGGAATGAATGCCCAAAAGGTTTGACTGCTTTTCCTATATGTACTTTAATTGAATTAGATTCTGGGATATAGATAATTCAACTGTTGTACTAAATCTTGAAACTGACTCCAAATCTCCATAATTTGTATTTTATTGGGATTGTCTCTGCTGTTTTGTCTAACATGTCACCTGTATATCTCAGTGTCTAGCTATTGCTGTTAGAGCTCAAGTTGCACACCCAACAAACCCATCTGTGAAAAAAGGTTGTAGTGAGGAAAAGATTACTTAGCTGGAGTGCTAGAATTTTAGTTAGCTGACTGTATTCTGTTGGTTACCTGTTACCCAAGTTGATTAATAATTACCCTTTGCACTGTAGGGAATCCTTCCTATTTAGGTATCTTTGCATTTTGTAAAAGCACAGGTAATAATATTACTGAACCTTCCTTGATGTTGCTGCATTTTTGGGTTGAGGTTTGCAAAGTCTTTAGATTTTTATCTTACATGAGCTTTGTCATATACAATTTAGTAGAGTAAGATACCTATTGTATAACCAAAGTTATACCTCTGATTCACAGAAGACTATAAATGGTGTGAGCAGTGCAACTCTGTTTTTAGATGCGGTGAGGGTTTACGCCCCTCGTTACAGGGCAGCACGGCCTAGTGGCCAGAGTCCATAGAATTGCCCCTGGTCGCAGGGCAGCACGGCCTAATGGCCCCTGGAACATAGCCGCGGCTCCGTGTAGCCCAAACGGCATCGTTATAAATTGGAAGAGGCCGAACGGCGTTGAGAAGGCAGTCTTCTCCCGGGAGTTTGGTGTGAGGGGGATCTGCCAGTATCCCTTGGTTAGATCTAAGGTTGACAAGTACCTCGCTCCCCCGAGCCGCTCCAACAGTTCATCCACTCGCGGCATCGGATATGCGTCGAAGCGGGAGATGGCATTGACCTTTCGGAAGTCGATACAAAAAATGGGTAGTCCCGTCGGGCTAAGATGATGGGGCTGCGCCACTCGCTCTCTGATTCCTCCACGACCCTGTTGTGGAAAATTAACCACACATAGATTTTGGATCAGATCAGCCTGAGGCTCCTTTATTTTATACGAGCATATATGCAAGGAGAGTCAGCATAGCCCCATGCAAGGTGGCAAGCTGCTCTGCCTTCCTTAAACTTTACCCAGCTTTTAAAGACTAAAACCACAAACAAATTACACATACGTTGCATGTTAATTACCTTATTTGGAATACATTGCAAAAGTGATGCAGGTTAAAAGCAAGCTAAATAAGCATTTTCCATATTCGGCCTTTCCTGTTATTCCTAGTCTGGTTCTTTGTGGTTTAACTTTTCTAACGCTTCCATTGTGGTTATATTTCACAAGCTTGGCTATTGCAAATTAGTGTGCTTGGGGACTTTTACTTCACCCACTCAAGCCATTGTTCCCTATTTTGAGGACTTTCCACTCCACTTTTGCCTTTCTATGCCCTTTGCACATAAAGCAAGCTCAGCTTATACTTTAGGCCCACCAACCTGACCAAAGCTCCACAGCCCCTCCACAGACCTTCCCTCACCTCTTCCCCCCATCTCCAGCATTGTCTCCAGCTCCTTTCGGACTGTGTCCCACATTTTCCGGGGTAATGGCCGGTGGTGGTCTCTTACCTTCTGAGTGGTTGTGATATGACTCATCAGGGCAGTTCATCCTGGGTGGGCGGATAAGATGTCGGGAAACTCCCCTATCAATTGCTGTATTTGCTCTCGCTGTACGGGGGCGAGGCCCGCCCCTAACATCACTGGCCCTGGGTCCGGGGGGTCCCCTACTAGGGGTCCGAGTTCTGATTCCGGGGTGGATGGGCTGATGAGCAGGGCTTCCCTGGCCTTCCAGGCCTTCAGAAGATTCACGTGGTAGATGCGCATCTCCCTCCGTCGCCCCGGTAGCCGGACCTCGTAGTCTACTGGTCCAATCCTCCGGATTACCTTGTAGGGTCCCTGCCATTTGGCTAACAGTTTCGATTCGGCCGATGGCAACAAAAGCAACACCTGATCCCTGGGGCCGAAACTCCGTCCCTTAGTTTCTCGGTTATAGAGGTGTTCTTGGTTCGCTTGGGCCTGTATCAGGTTCTCCCGGGCGAAAGCACCTAGCGTTCGTAGCCGTTCTCGGAGTTGCAACGCGTAATGGGTGGTCCCAAGGACTCGGGTCTCCTGGGCTTCCCACTCCTCCTTCAGGAGGTCCAGGGTCCCCCGGGGCTGCCTGCCGTACAAGAGTTCAAAGGGTGAGAACCCCATCGATGCCTGGGGTACCTCCCTGATGGCGAACAGCAGGGCTGGCAACAGGGTGTCCCAATGCGTAGGGTCCTCCTCCACGAACTTCCTTAACATGGATTTTAGTGTACCATTGAAACGTTCCACCAGTCCATCTGTCTGGGGATGGTAGACTGACATCCGGAATGTTCATATATGGAGGAGGCGGCACAATTCAGCTATCAGCTTAGAGGACATATTCATGCCCTGATCCGTCAGGATTTCTGCCGGTATCCCGACTCTAGCAAAAATCTTCACTAGTTCGGTAGCGATCGCTGGCGCTGTGGGCATCCGCAGGGGCACGGCTTCAGGGTAACACATCGCGTAGTCCACTACCACTAGGATGAAGCGGTTTCCTGTCTTACTTCCTTCAAGGGGGCCGACCAGGTCCATCTCAATCCATTCGAAGGGTATGCCGACGACTGGCATAGGGATCAGGGGTGCCCAGGCCACACCTTTTGGTCCTGCGAGTTGGCATTCTGGGCAAGACGCGCAGTAGTCCCGCACCTCCCAGTGTATGCCAGGCCAGAAAAACCGGTGAGCTATCCTCTGGAGGGTCTTTTCCCATCCCAGGTGCCCCGCCCAGGGGTTAGCATGGGCTAGCCGGAGGAGGCTTTGTCACCGAGGGAATGTCTCCTGGGTCTGCGGTTCCTGCACTACCTGATACAGGCGATCTTGCCCTATCTCAAAGTGTGGACCCTGTGGGGGCCCAGGGGTCGAGCCTGCATCGGGACCCAGGCTGGTGGCCTGTTCCCAGGCTCTACTTAGGGTCGGGTCCTCTCTCTGTTCTTGCACAAAGTCCACATCCCGTTCCAGTTCCATTTGAGCATCCTTGACTGACCGGGGCCTTACCGGGGGGTTGTTCGTGGGGGTCTCTCTCGGCACCGATGTCCCTTCTCTGGGGTCGTCCCATGGCATGCGTCCGAGCAGCCCCACTCGTGGGGGCCTAAACCCATCCGTTCTTGGGTTGGGCGGTTGGTACCTCCGGAGAATCTCCCCGAAGCCTGGCCAGTCTCGTCCCAATACTACTGGGTAGGCTAATCTGGGGGCTATGCCCATGCGAAGACCCCCCTCCCGGCGGCAGACTTCTATCTTCGCCCAGGCCGAGGGGTAAGGGCGAATGTCCCCATGTACACATTGTAGGTGGATCTGGGTGTCAGAGTTTGAGGTTGGGGACCAGCCAGTGGCGTATTATTGCCTAGGCCGACAAGGCCTAGGCCCAGGGTGGCAAATTTGCAGGGGTGGCAAATCTGAGCACCCACGGAGAAGTTCCCCTGCTCCAGCTGCCTCCTCCGTGAGCGCGCTGCCGCTTCCTGTTTCTCTCCCCTCCCTCCCAGCGCTTGCGACACGAAACAGCTGTTTTGCTGGTCAGGGAGGGAGGGGGGAGGAGGGGGAACGCGGCATGCTGGGGAAGAGGCGGGGCTGGGGCGGGGATTTGGGGAAGGGATCCAATAGGGGCAGGGAGGGGGCGGAGTTAGGGCAGGACTTTGGGGAAGAGGTTGGAATGGGGGAGGGAAAAGGGTGGAGTCGGGGCGGGGCCAGGAGCGGCAATTATTTCAGGGCCTAGAGGCGGCAAAATTATTAATCATTAACCAGCCCCTCCTGTATGAGGGTTTGGCTGCACCCCGAGTCCACGAGGGCATTTGTGAGGATCCCCTCGACCCGGACGGGGACCACGAGCTTTCCCAGTCCGCTCTTCCGGGCCCTTCTTCCGGCGACCCAGGGTTGTCCATAATTGCAGTCCATAAACAGGCAGTCTTGCTGAAAATGCCCCTCTTGTCCGCACTCCCAGCACCCCTCTCGGGCCTTGGCAGGTCCCGGGCTTCCACCCGGTGGGCTCCCTCTCTCTCGTGGGAGCGGGTCCCTGTGGGTCGGTACCCAGGCTGCCCTGTGTCTGGGATCTGGGCTGGGGAGCTTTGGGGTTACAGGGCGGGTGCTGGACGATGGCTCCCGAGCCCCCGTTCTCTGGAGATTTCCTTTGCCCAGCCCGCCCCTTTGTCCGGAAATTCCTGTTGCCTGGGGTGGCGCCTCGGCCCCCTCGGCGGACAAGTAGTCCTCCATCAAGGTCGCTGCCGCTGAGAGGGTTGCCGGTCGATGTCGGCGTACCCAGCCCCTTCCTCCCAGGGGCAGGATCTGGGTGAACTGCTCCAGCGCCACCATCTACGCTACCTTAAAGTTAAGCCTTCCGGGTTCAACCACTTCCAACAATGGTCCCGTATCCGTTGGGCCCCAGCCCGGGCCCGGGCCCCAGGAGGGTACTGTTCTTTGCAGAGGCGTTGGCAATAGGTCTCCGGGCTAATGCCGGTGTGGTCCAGTATGGCCGCCTTCACGCGGGGGTATTCCAGGGCCTCCCGGGGGTCGAGGCTACGGTAGACGGCCTGGGCCTGTCCCGTCAGATAGGGGGCTAATAAGGTGGCCCAGTGCTCGGGGGGCCACCTGGCGGCAGTTGCCACCCGTTCGAAGGTCACCAGAAATGCCTCCGGGTCGTCCTCTGGCCCCATCTTAGTGAGGCATACCGGCAACTCCCCTACATTCTCCCTGGGTCCAGCCCCAGCAGGTACAGTGGCTGCCGCTCCCGCCGGGTGTAATAGTGTGGCCATCTGCTGCACCAGGCGTTCTTGTTGCGCCTGCTGTTGGACCGCCAATTCCCGGAGGAGCTGCTGCTGGTGCTCTTGATGCTGGATTATCAGCAGCTGCTGCTGGTTGGCCATCTGCTGCATCATCTGCACCTGTTTCTGCTGCTGTTGGGCCGCCTGCTCTTGCTGCCGTTCCAGCATCCACTTTAGGAGTTTCTCCGTCTCCATCTTGGGGTTTAATGGGGTTCCCACGGTTCAACCCTGTTCTCACGGACCTTTCAGCAGGCCCGGATCACTGCCTGAATTCTTCACCATGTGTGAGGGTTTACGCCCCTTGTTACAGGGCAGCACGGCCTAGTGGCCAGAGTCCATAGAGTTGCCCCTCGTTACAGGGCAGCACGGCCTAGTGGCCAGAGTCCATAGAATGAGCCCTCGTTGCAGGGCAGCACGGCCTAGTGGCCAGAGTCCACAGAATTGCCCCTGGTCGCAGGGCAGCACGGCCTAGTGGCCAGAGTCCATAGAATAAGCCTTCGTTACAGGGCAGTAGGACCTTACTACTGGCTCAGTGGGGGGGGTCCTACCGAAACACGCTGAGGCTCACCACGGGCAAGGTACCAGTCCGTCACCCCCCCGGGTCGCTTCCTACCGGCTTGGGAGTTGGGGTCTCCCACGAATCCCAAGGTTTTCCGCGGGTCTCCAGGTCTGTCGCCTCCCCTGGTTCCTCCCGCAGTAGGAGTTAGTGCCGGCCTGTAGAAGCCTCCGTTCCCAGCAGCTTCAAGAGTGTTAGCTGGTCTTCTGCAGGAGCTTCCCGGTTGTGGCTGCCAGCCCAGACTGAGCTGAATTCCCTCCTTTTATACTCCCAGAGCACTTGGAGCATGCCCAGTATGAACGGGGCGGGACTTCCTCCGTCAGAGCTACTGATCTGAGGCCGCTGGAGCTAGTGCGGGGCGGGGCTGTCCCGTCACAGATGCACTTGTAATAATTGCTTTTGAACAGAGCCTATGGGTCTCAGATGGTAGTTCTTTTAATTATTTTTGGCCAGCCATGGACACCCTGCATAAGGCATTTCAGCCACTGTTTATATGCAGAGCCCTTTGATAGGGCTCTATATTTATGAACAGATGGTATAATTTGCTTACTGCTGCTTCTTTAAGGGTTGTTTTCTTCATTTTGAGGTGCTTTGGTGCTTTCCTGTGCTAATGCTATTTGTCCACTTCGTCTGTTTCCGTTTCTTTATTTTATTTCTCCTGTGGCTTATCCTTCACTTTTATTGTGTGTTAATTTTTTTCTGGGGATTACTACCCCAAGAAGCCCGAGGCACCTGTGTTACGCATGGTCCCTAAATGTTGCAATAAAAAGCCCCTTTTTATGATTCTGAAATATTTTACAGTGAAATTGCTACTCTGCGAATACAAAATACATTGTGTTAATGTTGGGTTATGCCAAATTGTTACAAAATCTTCCCATCACCTTCTATGACCATGCTTGTTTGGTTCACAACTATAGTATTGGATTCAGCTAATCACAATGATATAATCCATTCTTTTTATTTTTACATTTGTCTTTTAAAATATTTTTCATGGAAGGTATATCTTTTGTTCTTGCAAGAGATGTCATATTGACAGCCCTAGGGAACAAAGTCCTTTATATTCAAAGAACAGACAACAGTTGTGCAAATACTGTGACTCCACTCCGCAAATGTGTTTCACTACTGATTTGGAGGAACCATATCTAAATGTGAAAGGTAGCTCCAGCTTCAAGCCCATTCAATTTTCATGCTCTCTGATGTTAATGTCAGCAAGGGTGTTAGTTAATGTTGTTTGTGTTGATGGCTTTTTTATTGTGGATGACTGTTAATTAGGAACTAAACTCACTTTGTCTACCTCCTGTCAGTGCAATAGTTTTAGTGTTTGTGATCATGTACCCTGCTAGTAGATGGTCTTGCTACTTGCTCACAGCTGAGGGAGATCTTCAGCTCGAGTGGTAGAAGACTGTATTTATAGTGATGAAGACTGTAGATCAGTCTCCTCTAATGACTATAGAGTCTGTCTCTATTTATGGCTGGAGTTTTACATCCAGACCTGCATTGGGGGAAGTGGTGTTGCTGGGACCCAGGCAGAGGAGAAGCCCCTGGGCAGTAAAAGGCAGGAGAGTAGGGAGTCGGGGAAGTGGTGCTGCTGGGTCCCAGATAGAGATGCTCTGGAGCAGCAGGAGGCAGTGAAGTGTTGCTGGTGGGTCAAGACATTAATAGAAAATAGATGGTAGTTCCCTTGTCTTGGGTTTGAGGAGAGGGTAAGTGAAGTGTGCAGCCAGGGAGGATGTGAATTTTTTATGTGCATTCAAGGCTGACTTTTCAACCTGAAATGATCTCACACACATTCACAGAGGAATAGAGGGGAGTTAAAAAGTCCTAAGACCAGACTATGGTGAAAACATACTTTAGCAATAAAAACTTTATCAGTACAGTGGTATACTGAGATCGGTGATTACACACTTTGGTCATAAAGTAAGCTTCCTATTCAAATCAAACAGAGGTGTCAGGCACTCCAATTGTCATGTATGTATCTGCTACTACATTCTTTCAACATTAATGAAACATCTGGTTCAAAATTTTGTGAAACATGGACAAATGCTCTTTGTAGATCTTAGATGAGCCAGTTGTCACTTGCCCTGCACTGTTACTGTACTCTGTGAAACAATTGTAATGTTTCATCCCACATGGAGCTGTATTTCAGGGGTGAATAATGAGCTGATCTGTGTACAGTATATCATTCCGCATTTGCATCCTTCAGGATGAAAGAGTGTAGAAAAGTGAGATTACTTGTTTTACATATGATATTGAACAGTTTTCAGATGGTACTGAATTCTCACCAGGGGCTAGAATCAAAATGATGATCTGCCAATGGAAGGTTCAGAAACTCATTATCTTTGTTATAGCAACAAATTAATTGCTCCATGTGCTTCTTCTCCAGAACGTTATTTCTGAAATAAGACTTTTCTACCAAGCATCTAGTTGTAGTAATTTGGTGCTTATTCAGATTTGGCAGACACTCAAAGTACACATGCTTGTGTCTCATGACAAGTGAGTTGCTATTTTAAAATGATAAAACTTTAAAAAGAGAGTGACCTGAGGGTTTCTCCTGTCACAATGTGGAAAATTGATAAAAAGGAATATTTGATAAGCCATTAATGTAACTGAATACCATATTGAGGGATAGGCCAGGGACGTATTGACCTGAGTATTAATATTCATACACAAACCCTCTTAAGTGACCTTAAAGGGTCATCAAGCAGAATCAGAATTTAAGAAATTAATTTCTGTAATATCTATAAGTATGCTTACAGACACCCTGTCAAACTAAAAATAATATTGACAGTATCTTTACCTGTATTACTTAAAACACCTTAGATTATTTAATGAAAAGCTTTCTTAGAATCAAATTTATCTTTCGCGATTTATTCTGTTAAGTTTTTGCATTTGAGTGGTTTGCACTTTATTCACTACTGACAATGCTGTCCTAGTTTAGGTCATTTTCACTTCCATCTTGAACTAGCAAAAGCTGTAGTGTTTGGATGGAAAACACTGCTGGGAAATATTTAATCTAAAATAAAATAAACTGAAATTGGTGTGTGTGTGCGGGAATTAGACTTTTAAACCTAGTTTTTTAACAAAACATAAATGTGGAATCTACTACTGTGATAATCTTCCTTGAATTCCTGTATACTTGTCATTAATATTACACACACTTCTAAAGCACCAGCACTGTAATATCTGGACACTCTTATTAGATATTGACATATAAGGAATACCCCAGAAAAGAGCATAAATCTCCACATTCTCCTCCTGCTACAGAATTTCTTATATGGAGTGTCAGACTTCTAGTGGTGTTGGGGTGACCCTGACAATCCATGAAGATCAGGCATAATGAGACATACTTTGTTTGCCTTTTAATTTGGATTTTTTGCTATTCTACACTTAGCCTGCCCATTTAATGCCCTTTAACAAATATATGTAAAAATAACGAACCCACCAGTTGACCCAAGATCAAATCAAATAACCTCACGCCAGTATAATAAGCATTATTCACATTGTCCAAAATATCCACCCCTACCCATCATCACCCTTTGGGATGTGTTGAAAGGCCCATCCTTCTGGGCACAGAAGAACAGATAGGCCTTGCAGCATGTCCTGAAGACTAACAAACTCAGATTGTTTTGGACCAAAGGAGCAGGCCGGATCTATGCTGTTTGTACTTTTTCCTGTTTTGCCTGAAAACAGCTATAGAGGTTGTGTGGGCAAATTGGTTGTGCCATTTTAAAAATCTAAAGTTATTTATGCGATTCCATAGGGGGAAAACATTATATTAATATTGGTTGTTAAGGTTGTCACAAAGGTCAAGGTCTGCCGAATTTATGGTTACCTATACAACGTTGACGTCTTGCTCTCTTGTGCATATTTATCACATGATACAACATAATACCATACTAGCCTATTTCTCCACACATCTTTAATATACAGTTTGGCCTATTGTTACGTATCATACTTCTTCTGTCTCTTTGACCTTTCTTTCTGTTTGGACACATCTGATCCCTCCCCTCTGACTGCATGATGTTCCTTTTCTGCTGTTCAAGATCCTGTCATGGTTTAGTATTTTATAACTGTTTTTGTACTGTTAAGAACATTGCACTTCTATACTGATTGGCAGCTGAAGTAATCTTAGCCAACCTCCTTCTGGCTATAACAGCAGGAGTCTCTAGTTTGGCTCAGAGTGCTGGTTTTGGAGCAGGAGTCCTGACTCGGGTCTCAATTGTAAGAGCATACAGGAAATGTTTAGCCCCTGGATAGTACTCAGACCCTATGGGGAAGAGTGACAATATAAGACCTGGGTATACAAGGGTAGTCTCACTGTTGGAACACCCCTTTGTGGCCGAGCATGGCATAGCTGCTTGTTCCCCTCTAGCATGGGACCTGAGAAACTGTGGTAGTCTGCCTCTTCTCAAGGCTTGGCCTTCCAGCCAGGTCACATTTCAGTTCCACCTCCTCTCAGTTACAGCAAGTCCAATATCCTTATAAAAGGTCTTCTGTCCCAATTCTGGCCCTCTGGTGCCCACACCCTTCTCTCAGGGTTTTCAGTTGTCTTTGTCCTCTTCTCAGGGCCCCATGCCACCTTCCCCAGTGACAGGTAGAGGTACCCAGGCTCTCCCACGATATTGGGTTCTAATCCAGGTACCCTGTAACCAGCAGCCAAGCAACCTCCTGTTCAGGCCTTCTCTCATTTTCTCTAGGTTCACCCTTCTACAATATGGAGAATAGGGTTGTCAACCTTCCAGGATTGGCCTAGAGTCTCCAGGAATTAAGATTAATCTTTAATTAAAGATTGTCATGTGATTAAATCTCCAGGAATACATCCAACCAAAATTGGCAACCCTATAGAAAGTGGGCACAACCACCACCTTGAAATAAGGGGAGAGTGAGGAGAGTCATTGGTTCAAAGGTAGAAAAAAGGGGGATGGGTGGGGAGAAATAAAAATGGAGTTTAAGTATGCAGAAGCTTTTTGGGTGAAAGGTTTGCCCTCCTAAGCTTGTATGGATGGTCAGTGATGGTCATCAGATTCCTATGCCAGCTTGAGATGATCAGGCCAACAAAGCAAATCCAGGCAGCCTTTCAGCAACTTCTGGAGAACAAAAATTACACTTGGATCTGCAGAGGTGATTGTCGACAGAGGAGCAGCAACAAAACCAACTGGAGATCCTGGGTAAAGATACTGTCAGGGCCTTTGGGGCCTAGGAAGCTAGAGGCCTGGATGAGGGTGTGTTATGCTTTTGGGAAAACAGAATAGATCAGAAAAACATGTCCCTATATAACCTGTGAGATAATTGGCCCTCCAGGGCCAAAATCGTGAAAAAGCTGCAGAGATGTGGCCTACTGGTATGATGAGAGTGGATGAGAGCTGTTATGGTTGTTGTTGTAGGGAAGTGGACTCAATAAAGAGACACTGCCCTCATAGGAAACTGAGGGGGCAGAAAAAGGAAAAGCAGGATCCCCAAAAGTATAAGAAGAAAAGAGGAGGTTGTAGGGAGCTGAAGAACTGGGGTCAAATATGAATTTCAAACAGTCTAGGTGGAGACTCAGACTCCAACTCAAAAGGTGATGGGGGATGAGTTGGCTGTTACTGACCACCATGAGGCTGCTGGGGCCAAGAGAGAAGCTGGGTGAAAAACCCAGAGGCCCTAAGAGCACAGGTACCTATGGGGATGAGAATTGAGGAAGCAGTGGTAGAAGCAGCAAGTCTGTGTGGAAAAGCTGGTGAAGACGGATTAGGCCATGGAGACTCCTCAGAAAAAGGAGCTCTAGACAAAGGAAAGAATGGATTGTAGTTTAAAGTGGAGCTCCTAGATGAAGAAAGGGGGGCATTTGACAGCCACATGAGAAGACAGGATTGCCTTCTCTCAATGCTGTATGAGGGATGAGAAGGTGGACAATCAGCATAAGCAGATGCTGTAGCCCCATGGTAGAAGGGGTACAATTTTGAGGGGGTATGTAATGGGGTATTACTGCACACTGGTAATGAAAGGGTTAATGTGGGCCTGAGAGGCCAGTTCAACTACCTGGTTGCACCATGAGAGTGGACCACACCTAGTTAAAGATGAAGGCCAGTTGAAGGAGGTAGTGGGTAGTGAGAATAAAGTGAGAGCTGGGTAGTGAGAATAAAGGGAGGAAGCCCAGATAAGAAGGGGGCTGCAGGGAGAGAGAGGAAGAACTCTGTAGTCCCTCTCTGGCTGCTAGGGAGTGGAGGAAAGACCTAGAGGGAGAGAGGCAGATGTACAGTAAGCCCAGAGCGAAGCTGTGGGAAAGGGCCTGAAGGAATAAGAAGACACCCAGGGAGGTGGTGTGGGAACACTCTGATACAAGGGGGGAAAGGACTATTTGAGTTTGGAGCTGGGCTTTCATGGAAAAAGCCTTGGGAGGTGTTGCTCCACACAAGAGTGGGAGGACAACCTTGAAGAGCCTGGGAAAGCGTGAAGAGTTATGTTTGTTTGAATTTAGTTTATTGGACTCTTTGTATACTGCAGAAGAGGTGGTACTAAATGTGATTTGGCTGGAGGGCTGAGTCAAGAGAAGAGACGTAGGGTTGGAGTGGCTGTTGGCAGCCTGATGAGGCGAGCCTATATGCCATGCCCAGCCACAAGAAGGCATGCCAGTGGCGAATGAACTCTTCTACACCTGGATGGATAGACTAAGATCTAGATATGGACATCTGGCTACCAATAGCAGAAACAATAGTTCTGGTGCCAGAGGCCGCTCCAGACAATCTACTGCTCTTGGCAAAACTTCACTGTGCTACCCCTGCTCCTATCCCCTAAAATAGAGATTCTCAGCTAGATTGGTGTGCCATTAGAGTTTCTTGCTGTGTGTGTGCAGTGAGTCTTCTGATGCTTTGGTGGTGGTGGTGATGGGGCACCAGTTTGCAGTGCCTCCTCAGGTTTGACCCAGCTGCCTCTCTGTCAGGAAGTGGGGGTAGCCAGGCCAAATCTGAGTGAGTGGTATTATGACCATGAGGTCACAGCACCACTGACGATTGGCCCAGCTGCCCCTGCCATCCCAGACAGTATCTGCCACCCTAGGCTGTTGTCTAGTTTGCCTATAACTAGAGTGCCCTCTGCTTGATGCCATCATTTGTCATTATTAATTTATTTTAAAGAGGAATATTTTTTCACTGGGGCATAATTGGGAAATAAGAACTTTATATACACAAACCAATTTAATTTGCCACTAGTTATTTTGTGTTCCCTGGGGATACATTATGGTCTCCACTGTGTTCCCTATTATTGCAGATATTGTGTTTAGAACTAGGACTTTCTACCTCAATACCCAGTTTCTCTTGCTTGATCTTGCAATTGAATGATTGTCCTGTATTTAACAGACCACAGTGTGTTACTATGGTAATTATTGTTATATCAAAATTTCAGCATTGTCACTTCACCACAGGATCTTACAGTAATAGAAGATGCTCTCTGAGGGAGGAAAACTACTGTCTTAAAAGCAAAATATCTGTGCCAGAAAAAAGGGAGAGGAAAACTCTGAATAATGCGTGTTCGGTAAATAGATTTTTTTCACATATCAATTTGAAATTTTGCTTAGTACTGTATTAAAAATCCCATAAAATACTTAAAAAAAAAATAAAAAACCTTTTCTCAAGCTTTATATAACAAAAATATAAATGTGTGCAGTACATCTTAATGGTATTCTGAGAAAGCAATCAAAGTAACTCTACAGCCACTTTGGAAACACTTCCTGGTACCGATAGGAGTTTTGAAGAGGTAGCAGAAAGCTAGGCCTCTAAAGAGGAGCTGAGTTTGGCAACAATCTGAGGGCTAGGATGTGCTGATTCAGTTAGCCCTTTGAAAGGGACTATGTATAGCTGTACTGCCTCAGGAACCCCAGAGGAAGAAATTGTGAGAGGTCTGATTCCTTCCCTGCTCCACCACTTGCTCCTGGGAGTTAAGGGGAGGGCTAATAGTCCTATATCCCATGGATTACTGGCCCATATCAGTAACAGATTACCTCCCACCCACTCATGAACCAGGGCAGGTGTGCTGGCCAGTATGTTGAGGGACAGAGCCAAGATTCCACCAATTTCCTAGTCTTTTCTTCCCACCCCCTTCCTAGCTACACATGGGGTAAGGGTGTGCAGCCTCTGCTTACTCCATACAGTAGAGGTGGAGAGGATACACAAGGCCATGAGGGGGGGTTTATTCCTCCTAAGGCTTCTGTGTGGCAATATAGGTTGGTCCATAATGTTGTCATATGAAGGGTGTACAAAGGTAGACTAGATTTTAGTGTTCTGTATTTAATAAGGGAAGAATTGTGTGGCATGGGTAATGTGAAATGGAATTATTAGGTTGAGTAAAGACACTAAATAAGGCTTGTAGTTTATAGCTGTGTCTGCTTTTCTATTTACCTTGGCCTATGAATATGACAAGGAAATGTACCAAGGGACCAAAACCCAGAAGCCTCAAATGTATTTTCATCTTACATACTGTACATTTACACAGAATATGGTTTGAGTGTTTCTGAGGCACAAGGGTAATATAGCTTGTCTTGCAGGCACTTATGACTGTTACTTTTTTTTACTTTATGAATAATGTTTTAGGGCACATGTATCAACTCAATAAGTTTAGAGGCACGTAGAACCATCTGAGAAGTGAGACACCTGCAGTTTCACATAAGCTACTTATTAAAGCCTATATTTTGCAGACTTTCACACTGATTTTCCAATGCAAACACAAAAATTATGGATAAAATGAATTTTTTTGAATAGCAGCCACCCAATCCATAGGCAGCATTTCAATCTGAAAAAGTTCTAATCGACCCAAATTATAAAAGCATTTGTTTAAAAACTGTACCTGTATTTGTTTCCTTTCTTTCGTCAGATAAGCAGCCCCACTGACTTCAGTTGACTTTGGATCAGGCCCATAATACTTCAGAGTCACCTCCTGAACTGAGACTTGGAGAACTTCCCACCCCCTATATTGCTGGAGTTGTCAGTGCAGATGATGATGCACTGTTGGAATATGCCCAACTACAGAGGGTCATTTAGCTGAGCATGCTGCAGTTAAGCAGGGAGGAAGCATAAGAGCTCAATGGAGCTCTCCGGAATGAGGCAGAAAAGAGGGCTTGAGTGGCTGCCTTGGAGACAAGGAAGAGGACTTAGAGTAACATTTGTATTTCTTTGCAATCAGCATACTGCCAGGAACACCTAAAGTGATTATGGCCTAGGGCCAGCACTTCAGAAATCTTCTGTGGGGAGAAAATGAGGGTGGGTAACGTGGTGAAACTGCTGCTTTTGCACTTACTGTGTGAAAAGAAAAGTGCCATGGGCAGCCTTGATGACTCCACTACTGATGCTGCATAAGACTCCTGTATTTTAGCTGACACTGTATAAGTAGGGAAGGGATAAGGACAATGTGCAGATGACGATGTGAATCTGAGGTTGATGTCATCACACTGAGCATGTGATCACCCACACAATTTTACATATGGCCTTTATTCATTACAAATTATGGGCTTTTCCATTTTGTTTAGTTTTTAAAGACTGCCTGTAAATGTATGGGGTCACTAGTAAAGCCCTTGATTTTTGGTTTTTATTTTTTTTTAATCTTCTGGGGATTTCATCAGTGCTTATTACAAAAATTAAAAACATGGATGCAAAAATAACTACACAGTCTTCTGGGTAAATATCTGGGTTAATACTCAGACAGCAGGACAGGAAATAAAACAACAACAAACAGAGAAAAGTAAGAATATTGAAAGTATGAGCAATTTAATATGTTGGCTGATTTCATCAACTGTACATTAACAGTGCATTATGTATGTGCATGCATGTGTGTATGTATCTTCCACTGCATTGCCTTACTTTAATAGACAGTCTCACATTTATATGAAGACTAATTTATTACCATAAATACATCTACCTTATGTAATGTATTGGATTTGCTTAACATGATCAGTATTTTCATGTACATGAGTGGTACAAAATTTGAGTGGAAACTGGTAAAAAATGAATAATAGCTTTCACAAAACCTGGGGATTTTTTTCTAGAAGGCCCTTAGTCATTGGCAACTGTTACGACATGGATTAACCAATGTGTGAAAGCCTAAACAATACAATCCTAACACAAAGACATATGTGGGCAAATAAGAACATGAAGAAACACTGAATATTGATGGTAGGGTTCCCACTTGGAAACATCTACCATGAGGTTACCTACTTGTGGTTAAGAAGATGTGTTACTAGAATTTCTAATATAAGATCTCATTTAATGGGGATGAAGGTAGGCTCAGGTCCACAAAAGGATTTAGGCATGTCAGAGTTAGGCATTGCAACACCTGTGTCATGTCTTCACAGGATCTGTGTTGTGGGCAGCTTTTAAACAGTCCATTGGAGGAACCCCTATAGTGTGCCAGACCTCTTAGGGGTCTCACTTTTCCTTAAGAGTGGGCCATGCAGCATCAATGCCTCAAAGTCTGAGCCTCTGGCACTCCTGTTTCACACTGTGAGCTCTGTCTAGCGAGTCCAACTGACATAGACATAGATTAAGAAAAACTGCTTTAGAAAATGTCTTATTTTTAATTTGAATTTGTTTGGCTTTAGTTTCCAGCCATTGGTTCTTGTTACGCCTTTCTCTGATAAATTAAAGAACCCTTTAGTACCCAGTATTTTCTCCCTATGAAGGTACTTATACACTGCATTCAAGTCACCTCTGAATCATCTTGTTGATAAAAAAAAACAGATTGAACTCTTTAAGTCTCTCACTGTAAGGCATTTTCTCCATCCCTCCAATCATTTTTGTGGCTTTTTTCCACCCTCCAATTTTTCCACATCATTTTAAAATGTGCTTCTTGCCTAGTAGGTCAAGAGACTACAGAGCCATGGTCTGTTAAAAGCTTATGAAACTTCTGCTGAATGAATTTCTTTTATGCACCCAAACAATCTTCCAGACATATTTGGATCATCATTTATAAAGATTGCAGTATGAACTCCAATGGCACTAAATAATACAAGAGTAATTAAAACACACTTTCATCTGAACAGTGAAGAATGATATTTTTCTATGTGAATTTAAGAGCAAACCTCATAAGAGTTTGTCAGAACTGAAAAAAGCAGAATTTGTACTGAATATTTTTTCATTGAGACAGAATTTCACTAAGCTTCTCACCTCCTATATTTAGTCCTTCTATTATGTTAAAGAATATATTGTTGAATAACATACATACTGTGCATAATAGGATTATAAGGTGGTGACAACTCTTCCTTTATGCTTGTAGCAATGGATTATTCTTCTATAATCCTGATTTTCTGCAGAAAAGAAGAGTGTTGCTTTTCATGTGTCATCTTGGTATTAAGCACTATTTTGTGCCCCAAGACATTCCAGAAGCTACATGTAAAGATTCAAATAAAGGGCTGTCTGTGGAAGATACTAGAAGGCGGAGTGATGGAGAGAGAATGCTATGCTGCTCGCAGGTAATGATCGGCAAACCTCAAAAGGCTCATTGTCTGGATTTATTTTGAATATAATTTCAAATGTTTGGATATCTATGCAACCATTCTGAAATAACTTTTCCCATCAGGCTGCATGGCACTCCCTAGGTTTACTGAGGCATCCTACTTATTATGGAGCATTGGGAATGAAGCCAACCTCCTTAGCCTGGGGTCACTAACTTTCCTCCCTCCCTGATTTTCTTTTGGCACTTCATCAATACACCAACATTCCTCAAGGTGGGCGGGCAGAACTGATCCACCAGTCAGTTAGGATGACAAGTATTTGTACAGAAGTCAGAAGACTAGCACATCAATCCATCAATCCATTTTCTTTAAAACCCAGATTCCAAAGGGGCTTTCTGAATGCAATCCATTTTGGTCTAACTCAGGGATCGGCAACCTTTGGCACGCTGCCCACCAGGGTAAGCCCCCTGGTGGGCCGGGCCTGTTTGTTTACCTGCCCTGTCCGCAGGTTCGGCCGATCGCGACTCCCACTGGCCGCGGTTCGCCGTCCCAGGCCAATGGGGGCTGCGGGAATCTTACGAGTGAGATGCCAGGCCAGATTGTGATCTCAATTATGGAGATATACCTATCTCATAGAGCTGGAAGGGACCCCGAAGGGTTATCGAGTCCAGCCCCCTGCCTTCACTAGCAGGAACAATTTTGCCCCAATCCCTAAGTGGCCCCCTCAAGGATTGAACTCACAACCCTGGGTTTAGCAGGCCAATGCTCAAACCACTGAGCTATCCCTCCCCCCAATCCAGAGTAGCTGTGTTGACTTCACTGCAGTTATCTGAGATTTATACCAGTGTTGCTGATATATGAATCTGGCCTGTAATGTGTAAAGAAACAAAATTGTTCCACAGCTAAAACTCTAATAAACATTAGTTTTCTATTGTATTAGAGAAATTCTGCTGTAGTCTCAAACTTCTGTCTTTGAATGCTTATGTCACATAGATCTTTGTTCTACTCGTTGACTACAATAAATAGATGTCCACAGAGTTACTGTTTCCCTCATACAGTTATGAGTTTGGATTCTAAATTCTCCTCTCCCGGCCTCCTCAAGTTTGTGGCTGTTTTAATCTGGGTCTTTGGTTGGAGACACTCTTTCTAATAGTGTTCAAAAGTGACTACCAGCTGATGGCCTATCTGGAATGTAATGGTTTCAATCCTGTTCCCACCACAACAGACCCTACTTCATATCCTTTTTGGCAGCCTTATTAGAGAGACCATGTATTGAATGAACATGCAAACCATCGTACCTGCTCTCCCAGCCCCATGTCAGGATTCATGCACATTAATATAGTGATGTAGGAAAAGCTTACAGCGCTACTGCCCATGGCATACTTGTTCAGTGTAGCAAGAGTGAGGAAAGAGGATGCTCCTGTCTTTGAAAGACATAGCAACTGATAAAAAAATTTCTACATATTATAAATAACAATAACTGCTCACCCATTAAATGCACCGATATATTTCACACTCAGAATTCTGCAACAGTTCATAAACCACTTAAGCTGGTAATGTCTAGTTTACGACAGCAGCTGAGTCCCTCTAGTGAATTACAGCTTTGTATTCACATGGTGGCCCTCTATTATCCCAAATATTGTATTCCAATATTTCAAAACATTAAACACACTATTGAAATATGTTGAAATATAAATATTTGTAGAATAAAATATGAGAAATCTATATATTTATTTCTGTTCCATGGTTTATAGTAAATATAGTGGCAAATATATATATTAGGAGTTACATTAAATACACACCCATTAGTATCTAAATATGGATTTTAGGGCTATGATTTTTTTTTGTAATAAAGTATCAACCATTCAATTTTTTCCTTTTTTGTTTTTTGTTTTGTTTTGGTAAATGTCTAGTTTTCAGTGATTACAGTAGCTGAACTGTAAAATTGGCGGTGGTTGTTGAATATGTGTCTGGAGCTCATGGAAAGAGGACCAGAGAACACACTGTCCTCCTGGCTTCAGTGATGAAAGTGTCCTGGGGGAAAGACACACATTTAAAATATATTTTTTATGAAAAAATTAATTAACCGTAGCAACTCTCAAACTTTAGGGAGGCAAATAGCTTAGGAAAGGACTAGATGGCTATATGAAGAAGAATAGGATCTCTGGATTAACTCTCTAGGAAGGATTAATAGATTCCAAGGCCAGAAGGGTCCATTGTGATAATCTAAACTGACCCCCTTTATAGCACAGGCCCTAAAACGTCCCCACAATAATTCCTAGAGCAGATCTTTTAGAAAAAATTCCATCCTCGATTTAAAAATTGTAAGTGATGGAGAATCCACCACAATCCTGGATAAATTGTTCCAATGATGTATTACTCTCACTGTTAAAAATTTAAACCTTATTTCCCAGTCTGAATTTATCTAGCTTCCATTCCCAGCCATTGGATCATGTTACACCTTTCTCTGCTAGATTGAAGAGCCCATTATTAAATATTTGTTTCCCATATAGGTACTTATAGATTATAATTGTCATCCCTTAAACCTCTCTTTGTTAAACTAAATAGATTCAACTCCTTAAAGGCATGTTTTCTAATCTTTTAATCATTTCAGTGGCTCTTTTCTGACCCCTCTCCAATTTATCAACATCCTTCTTGGATTGTGGGTACCAGAGCTGAACATAGTATTTCAGCAGCGGTTGCACCAGTGCTAAAAACAGAGGTAAAATAACCTCTCTACTCCTGCTCGAGATTCCTGTTTATGCATCCTAGGATCACAGTGGCTGTTTTGGACACAGCTTCATGCTGGGAGCTCGTGTTTAGTTAATTATCCACCATGATCCCAAATCTTTTTCAGAGTCACTACTTCCCAGAATAGAACCATCCTATAAGTATGGCATTCTTTATTCCCAGATGTAGACATTTACATTGAAGACATTTAAATTTAGCCATATTAAAGCGTATATTATTTGCTTCTGTCCAGTTTACCAAATGATGCAGATTGCTCTGAATCAGTGACCTATCCTTCATTATGCACCTGTCTCCCAATTTTTTTTGTCATCTGCAAATTTTATCAGTCATGATTTTATGTTTTTTTCCAGGTCATTGTTAAAAATGTTAAATAGTGTAGGGCTGAGAACTGATCCGTGTGGGGCCCTACTAGAAACAGACCTGCTTGTTGATATTTCAGAGGTCAGCAACCCACATGCTTCAGGGTGCAAACTGAGCCCAACCTGGCCCCAGGAAGAAACATCCCCTCTCTAAATTATACTATAGCACAAATAGATGGTGGGTTTTGTTTGTTTGTTTGTTTTTTCATTTTCTGAAACATCTGGTATTAGGTGCAGTTGTAGACAGAATCCTGGATTTGACAGATCTTTCATCTGTTCTGCTATGACTCATCCTATGCTCCACCTGTTCAGTCACACTGAATCACATTTAAAATCTCTCTGAACTGTTGCTTAAGAACATCCAAAGTTTGTTTGGTTTTTGTTTGCTTGGTTTAAATGTACACATTCATTGCCTCTTGCTGCTGGAGAATCCAATTAAAAAGCATTGGTATGGAAGGCTCAGAAACACCTCTGCTCCAGTAAACGAGTGATGCTGCTGCAAGGAGTACAATTTCACTGTGAGATGTCAAATTAGATATTGGCTGAGTCTTTTCAAGCACCTGAAGCCATTATCATTGATATGCAGATACACAGCATATAATCTCTTATATTCAGGAGCAGGTACAAAGGCAGCATCAGCAATCCAGAAAAGGAGAGTGAAGAAATCAGGGCTTCTTCTTGATTACTCAGCAAGTAGGTCCATTAAATGGATCGTCTCATGGCATTGGTTGCTACTAAGCTGGAGTAAAGGTATCAGAATCAAGCCCTAAATGTTTTGATTGTTTTTTGCAATATAAGGACATTTGTAGTTGCAGGCTTATACTGATTCATACACCGGAATAAAATGTCAGTGCTGTACATGTGAATTCATGTAACTTTTTTATCCAGGTTGACAGTATTTTTCATGTATCCTGTCTTCTTGTAAATTCTTTCTGGTACTATTAATGTAACTGTTAGGTGCTTATTTCTACCTCTTGCCATATCCACTGCCATATATTTACATCTTTCAAATGTTGAACGGGAAAGGGAGGGGAAGTGAAAACCTAAACCACAACAGACACAGATAAGCAAAAACAAGAAGTAATCCCTTTATCATTTATGTCTGGGTAACAAATTGTCACTTATTTTTTTTCCCCTCATGGTAAATGGTAAATGTCATGATAAATGTCACTGTTTTGTCACCACCATGTAAAAAAAGCATTTAGTATTACTCTTGAATGGAGATGAAAATTCAAAACACTTTGTCATGGCCCAAGAGCTTTTTCAGACTGAATAAAGCATAAGAGATAAATTATGCAAAACATCTAAACTAAGCATTTTTTATTAAACACATTTAAATATTCCCTGATCTTGCCCTCTGACTCCTGCTCTCAGCATATGAGAAGCTCACTGGAAACAAAGCTAAAGCCTTTTCCCTGAACAAACAAATAGATTGCTGTCTCTGACCATGGAATATATTAACAAATACTTCCCTATAATAAGGATGGGCTCTCCCAGCCCCTAAAAAAAATGGCTATGTGACAAACTGCATCAAACTTTGGTATCTGTATATGACATTTTTTGTGGGAAAAAATTAGATTTTGGTAAAAGTTCATGGGAGAAAATGGATAAAGTACAAAATGTACTTAATTTCTATCATTGTGAGGAAAGTAAACCCTGTAACTTTTTAAGCCATGCACCTTTAGTAAAGGCAGTGGCAATCAGGCACCATTTTGTTCTCTGTCCCACTTCCCTTTGATGACTTCTCTAAATAAGAAACTGTGCTGTAAGCAAAGCACGCTGGACAGAAGGAAGGATAGGAGGACTATACCAGCACAATACCTCTCACTTGCAAAGAACTTTATTGCAATAAGACTGAAGCAGTCACAATAACATCTCCTGATTCATCCTCAACTTCCTGGGCAGGATTTCTCCTTTGCAAACAGACCTATTCCAAACCATGATTTGCCCTGAACCATCATTAGACTGGACTTTTCTGACTGTCCAACAGTTGTCCAATATATGGAAAAAGTCCCCCTGTCATGTTGAAGGGCCCAAACACTTCTCCCCAGCCCCAGGGGTGGCAGGTTTGTATAATTTTTGGTGGTGCCCAGAACGGGGCCAAGTCTCTCCCCCCCCCCCCCCCCCCAATCTGCCTAAGGCTCTGGGAGGGAGTTTGTGTGTGGGAGGGGTGCGGGATCTGGGAGGGAGTTTGGGTGTGGGGTGCGAGCTCTGGGCTGGGGCAGGGGGTTGGGGTGCAGGAGGTGGTGCGGGGGGCGGGCTCTGGGAGGGAGGCTGCTTCCGGGAGTGGCACAGAGTAAGGCCGGGCAGGAAGCCGCCTTAGCCCCGCTGCGCTTCTGGTGGTGGCAGCGGCAGCCGGGGGCCCCTGGGCCCTTTTAAATCACCCAGGGGCAGCAGGTGGGGCTGGGGGACACTCCAGGGGAGGCGCGCGGGGGCAGTAGGCGGGGCTGGTGGAGAGACCTGGCCCCGAACCTTGGTGGAGCTGGGCCCCCAGGCTCTGAATATTCCTGGAGCAGGGGCACCATGGGCCCATATAACTCGCCGCCCCTGCTCCCTCCACCCCGCACTAGCCCTTGCACTTCATTCCTCCTCTTATTTTTCTTGAGCAACTTTTCCTTCCCCCACCATAAATATTACCTCAGGCTTTCAGGGCCTAATATGTTGCTACAGATGCTCCATGGAAGTTAGACAAACTATGATGAATAGTAATCTCTCCTGAGGATAAATTTGAGTGGCTGTCACTGGGATTTGAATTAACTTGATGTCCAGATGAGAGAAATAAAGAAGCATGCAGAAGCAACTGAACCACACATTTTTGAGCTGGAAAATATGTAACATGTACATAAAGCCTTTGTCATTTGTGTAAGTAAAGTTTTATTACTTGAAAATAGAGGGTATACTGAAAATCTACAGCTATTGGATAGTCTTGATGGGAAGAAAGGACAGAATAATGCTTTTAAGGGTAGTTGGTTGTGTGACCTACAGACTAGGGCACCAGAGTGGGAGCTCGGAGACTATTCAGGATTCTATTCCAGGCTCTGCCTTGGCATACTGTGAAATTTGATGCAAGGCACTTAAGGTAAAGATTTCAGACGTGCTTAAGTCCCGTTTTCAAAACTGACTTCAGCACCTAAGTGAGTGAGGGCCAGATTTTCAAAGTTATTTAGGCTCCTAAAGATGCAGATAGGTGCCTAGTAGGATTTTGAAAAGCACCTAAACAGGTTCGGTGCCTAACTTACATTGGAAGTCAATAGGATTTAAGTACCTAACTACCTTTAATAATCTGCCCCTTAGGTGCTTTTGAAGTTTTACCCTAAATCTCACTGCAAGTCAATAAGTGTTAGACTGCTAAGTTACTTTTGGAAGTGAGACGTAGGCTTCTAGGTCAATTAAGTGCATTTGAATATTTTACCCGTTAAAAAAAAAACCTCACTGTCCCTCAGCTTCCCATGTGTGAAATGTGGATTCTAATGCTTACCCATCTTCGTAAAGCACACTGGGATGCACGGAAAAGTGCTGCATTGCATATCTGTTTTTCAAATTATTTCCCTCCATGGATGTACAGCATTAGTTTGTAGCATTCAGTTTTATTCTTTTGTAAGTAGGGTTGACAAAAGTGGTTACAAAGAGATGTGCTTGATTATCTGTTTTACACTTAAGGCTCCATTGGCTTCCAGCCATACATTTATAATTGCTGTGTATTCTAGTTGTGTGGTGGAGCACATTCTTTGGACCTCTACTCTCTCAAAAAGCTGCTCTTTCATATCTTCTAATTAGAAAATATCAACTTGACTCCTGTTTCTCAAAGATGTTTTGGCCAAATGATCTCTCTTAGTATGTCCAGTCTTTGATGAAAAACAAAACCAATTGATTCACTAGAGTCAATTCATAAAAATACAAATTTGTTAAGCGTGGCCTTATAATTTCAAATGGAGAGCAGGACCATGCTATATTATAAAATGATGCCCATCATACTGGTTTGTACAAACCACAGTGGAGACAGTAGTGCAGGAATAACTTCAATAAGTTCATCTGTATATAGTATCCTTAATGCACTTTGTCCCAACATTTTATACCGAGTGTCTTTGATAAGTTAAGCAGAAAAGAAAGGCTATACGATGAAATTTAAAAAGAGGAAGCAACTTATTGAGAGAATCATAGAATCATAGAATATCAGGGTTGGAAGGGACCTCAGGAGGTCATCTAGTCCACCCCCCTGCTCAAAGCAGGACCAATTCCCAACTAAATCATCCCAGCCAGGGCTTTGTCAAGCCTGACCTTAAAAACCTCTAAGGAAGGAGATCCCACCCCCTCCCTAGGTAACCCATTCCAGTGCTTCACCACCCTCTTAGTGAAAAAGTTTTTCCGAATATCCAACCTAACACTCCCCCACTGCAACTTGAGAACATTACTCCTTGTTCTGTCATTTGGTGCCACTGAGAACAGTCTAGATGCATCCTCTTTAGAACCCCCTTTCAGGTAGTTGAAAGCAGCTATCAACTCGACCCTCATTCTTCTCTTCTGCAGACTAAACAATCCGAGTTCCCTCAGCCTCTCCTCATAAGTCATGTGCTCCAGCCCCCTAATCATTTTTGTTGCCTTCCACTGTACTCTTTCCAATTTTTCCACATCCTTCTTGTAGTGTGGGGCCCAAAACTGGACACAGTACTCCAGAGGAGGCCTCACCAATGTCAAATAGAGGGGAATGATCACGTCCCTCGATCTGCTGGCAATGCCCCTACTTATACAGCCTAAAATGCTGTTAGCCTTCCTGCCAACAAGGGCACACTGTTGACTCATATCCAGCTTCTCGTCCACTGTAACCCCTAGGTCCTTTTCTGCAGAACTGCTGCCTAACCATTCGGTCCCTAGTCTGTAGCAGTGCATGGGAATCTTCCTTCCTAAGTGCAGGACTCTGCAATTGTCATTGTTGATCTTCATCAGATTTCTTTTGGCCCAATCCTCTAATTTGTCTAGGTCCCTCTGTATCCTATCCCTACCCTCCAGCATATCTACCACTCCTCCCAGTTTAGTGTCATCTGCAAACTTGCTGAGAGTGCAGTCCACGCCATCCTCGAGATCATTAATGAAGATATTGAACAAAACCGGCCCCAGGACCGATCCTTGGGACACTCTGCTTGATACCGGCTGCCAACTAGACATGGAGCCATTCATCACTACCCATTGAGCCCAACGATCTAGCCAGCTTTCTATCCACCTTATAGACCATTCATCCAGCCCATACTTCTTTAACTTGCCAGCAAGAATACTGTGGGAAACCGTATCAAAAGCTTTTCTAAAGTCAAGGAATAACAAATCCACTGCTTTCCCCTCATCCACAGACCCAGTTAACTCCTCATAGAAGGCAATTAGGTTAGTCAGGCATGACTTGCCCTTGGTGAATCCATGCTGACTGTTCCTGATCACTTTCCTCTCCTCTAAGTGCTTCAGAATTGATTCCCTGAGGACCTGCTCCATGATTTTTCCAGGGACTGAAGTGAGGCTGATTGGCCTGTAGTTCCCCGGATCCTCCTCCTTCCCTTTTTTAAAGATGGGCACTATATTAGCCTTTTTCCAGTCATCCGGGACCTCCCCCGATCGCCAGGAGTTTTCAAAGATAATGGCCAATGGCTCTGCAATCACATCCGCCAACTTCTTTAGCACCCTCGGATGCAGTGCATCTGGCCCCATGGATTTGTGCTCATCCAGCTTTTCTAAATAGTCCCAACACTTCTTTCTCCACAGAGGGCTGGTCACCTCCTCCCCATGCTGTGCTGCCCAGTGCAGCAGTCTGGGAGTTGACCTTGTTCGTGAAGACAGAGGCAAAAAAAGCATTGAGTACATTAGCTTTTTCCACATCCTCTGTCACTAGGTTGCCTCCCTCATTCAGTAAGGGGCCCACACTTTCCTTGACTTTCTTCTTGTTGCTAACATACCTGAAGAAACCCTTCTTGTTACTCTTAACATCTCTTGCTAGCTGCAACTCCAAGTGTGATTTGGCCTTCCTGATTTCACTCCTGCATGCCTGAGCAATATTTTTATACTCCTCCCTGGTCATTTGTCCAATCTTCCACTTCTTGTAAGCTTCTTTTTTGCGTTTAAGATCAGCAAGGATTTCACTGTTTAGCCAAGCTGGTCGCCTGCCATATTTACTATTCTTTCTACACATCGGGATGGTTTGTTCCTGCAACCTCAATAAGGATTCTTTAAAATACAGCCAGCTCTCCTGGACTCCTTTCCCCCTCATGTTATTCTCCCAGGGGATCCTGCCCATCAGTTCCCTGAGGGAGTCAAAGTCTGCTTTTCTGAAGTCCAGGGTCCGTATTCTGCTGCTCTCCTTTCTTCCTTGTGTCAGGATCCTGAACTCGACCATCTCATGGTCACTGCCTCCCAGGTTCCCATCCACTTTTGCTTCCCCTACTAATTCTTCCCGGTTTGTGAGCAGCAGGTCTAGAAGAGCTCTGCCCCTAGTTGGTTCCTCCAGCACTTGCACCAGGAAATTGTCCCCTACACTTTCCAAAAACTTTTTGGATTGTCTGTGCACCGCTGTATTGCTCTCCCAGCAGATATCAGGGTGATTAAAGTCTCCCATGAGAACCAGGGCCTGCGATCTAGTAACTAAGTCAATTTGCCCAATGCAGTTTCTTTTCAAAAGAGACACGCTTTGTTTTGTTCTGATTAACATTTGCAAGCTGTTGATATCAGGACTGGTTATGAGAATCAGAAAGAGCTTATTAATAATATCACTGAATCAGAAATATTTATTATGAAAGGACTTTGTGGTCTTTATATCAGAACATTGTTAACATGCAAACACAGAGAAAGGCAGGCTTGCATTATTAAAGAGAACAACAACAAGAGGGAAAGTTAATTTGTATCATAACCAGGTCACTGCGCTAATCATGATTTCAGACCCATGTAACCTGACCTCCTGCTTTATTGGCCTGGTAATTGTTTCTGCTCATGCCATAGACAGAACAATAAAATGAATCTAGAAATCTGATCAGTTCAGGAGTGATGCTAACTACTTGCTGTCTACACAATTAAATAATTCAATGTAATTTCAGATACTCTAGTTTCCAGAATGCTTTGGTCAGTGATAAGATAATATTAACCCCTGTACAAAAATAGATGACTGCTTTCTGTGAAGGAAGGATATACTAGTCATAAATGTATTAATTCTTTTCTCTCTTGTTGCACATTTACCTGAGAGGCACTGTACATATTAGACTTGCTTTGGAAATAATGAGAGTGCTTATTGTCAGAAAGTTGTTGGATTTTGCACAGCCCACAAGTGTACTACAGAATAGATATGTTCACAATTTGGCCTAGTTATAATTCATAAGTAGTAAAGGGAGAAAGAAATGCTGAGTTCCCAAATTACCCAGTAAAAACACATTGAAGGTTACATTTATCTATAATAAGTAGATACATCTTATTTTATTTTAGATATAAAAATGCAATTTTGTTGTCATGGAAATTGTAAAACTGTCTGACAAGTCTTTATGAACTTCACAGACTAGATTAATTTAGGTAAATAGAAAACTCCATTATATTATTTTTCATCACTATTGATAAATTCATACCAAGATTACTAAAAGTATAATAATGTAAATGGGGCATTCACCCATGAAAGCTCATGCTCCAATATATCTGTTAGTCTATAAGGTGCCACAGGACTCTTTGTTGCTTTTTACAGATCCAGACTAACACGGCTACCCCTCTGATACAATAATGTAAATGATGATGATGATAATTTTATTTGAAAAGAACCCTTCTCACAATGCACTTTGGTGCTACAGAAACTAGTTCTATAATACCTTCATTAGGACTTTAATACCTGTATGTCATACATAGGCAAGATAACATTTTTGCTCAATCTCTTTCTTGCACAATTAATTTGTCTTCCATTTGTGTCAAAGGGACAGATCCTGGTCCTATTGAAATTAATGACAAAGCTTCTATTGACTTTAGTGGGTCCAGAATTTTGAGTGAAACCCTGATTCCCTTGAAGTCAATGGATGAAGTTCTGGCTCCATTGAAGTCAATAGTAGTTTGGAGCTCACTGGAGTCAGGATTTCACCCTTTGTCCTAAAACAACCTTTTAAAACCAGACTAAATTGCACAGCAACACAACTTGAATAATTTCTCTGAATACTTTCTAATAATACTTTGCACTTCTTTGCAAATATCTCAATGGACTTTAGAAACATCACTGAATTAAGACTCCCAACACCCTTCTGAGGCAAGTATTTTTATCCTCTTTCCCCAGACAGGGAAATTGAGGCAGAGGTAACTTACTTTCCAAGACGATGCAACAAATGTTTGGCAGAGCCAGGATCCAGACAGCCTCACTTCCAATACTGTGCTTTAACAATTAGACCATGCTTCCTCTCCTAAGTCTTCAAAAGAGCTAGTGGAAACCTAACATTGATATGCATTTATGTGCATCTCATGCCCTGTGCACAGCTCAAAACATCAAGTTCAGTGTTCTTGAAATGGTAAAAACACTGAAACATGCACTGTAATAGTACCATTTCAATGATATTACCAGAGGCAATAGTACCATTTTAATGATCTGTGCTCATGAGCCGAAGTGTACTGCTGACAACACTGGCCTTCCTATGGGTCTTCCTTTCACTTTTTTCTGTCAAAGAGAAGTCAGTATATTAGATCATTTAGGCTACATGTACAGTTTCTTACAGGGTTGGAAGTTAGCACAGATAGATTGTATTCTGATACTTGCACCAATGTGGTTGGTATTAGCTCTAGAATAAAATTAGACCAAATTAAAATGTTTGCCAAAGGATCAATATCAAGGAATTTCTTCAATATCAAGGATATGTCAGCTGTTTGTGTGTGATAGGCATGAAGAATCTCAGAGGGAAGTGTCATTCAATCCCATAATATTATAAGTAAAAGTAGATCTTTAGGGCTGAATGTTATATGATCCAGAAGTCATATCACCTGGAGTGCAGGATGTTGTTTTCATAAATTGGAGCATATTTAATCAAAACAAATTTGCTTTTGTTTTAGGTAACTACATTAGACTCCATCAATGTAACGAGGTCACGCTGGAACTCAATTAATTTTACATAGATATTCTTTTTTCTTTTCTTATTTCTGGTTGTACCAGTGAGTGTATATACATTGTTGGATGATAGATGCAGACTTTCCAAATGGGGCACATGGTAAAGTTCAATTGATCCGTTAAAGAGCAATTTCATTTTAAATTCTCGGTCTACTTGTAATCTTTACCAATGAAAGAACATGAATAACCCCAGGAAATATTTTTTTAAAGGTGAGGTATTTGAATGAATTTCTGAAATTGCTGGATATTGCCAAGGTAGAAAACATGATTCATAAGATAGAAAATCAGTACATTAGAGATGGCTTGGTAGTTAAGAGTCCCAATTCAGATCCAGTGACGTCGGTTCTGTACCCATTTAAAGTAAGTCTATATAACCTTGGTTGTTAAAACTATTGCTTCCATATGTTATTTGGAGATTGTCCATCAACTCAGTTACAAACTGTTTTGTGAAAAACAAGAATCAAGAAGTTAAAAATAGGAGTTCTGACACTGGCTTTTCAGCTTCATAAATTCACTTAACATAAACGATTTGTAATGGAGTTCTATTTTTTTGCCCTGCAAATGGAAATATTAATTGCTAATGTTTAGGATGTAAGAATTTTTTGCTCTGTCTTCAGAAATCCTACATAAACTTGGCTAAAAATATGGTCTAAACAGCTAACAAGAGAGACCCAAAAGAAGGCCTTGAGCCAAAAAACATCCCATGGTGTTTATGGGAGGCTTTGGCACCATCATATTTAATGTAGCGGTATGGCCTACAGACACTACAGGTCACAATAAACAATGCACCCTGGCTTCTTAGAGCAAAATAGAGCATGGCGAGCAGTAGTCTTTCTGGGTCATGTTGACAAGTTAAAAATGAGGCAGCTGTCATCTGCTCCTTTTTATACAAATCAGCTGCATCCTCAGATTGCTGGCAAACTGTCATCACAATTTTCATCTGGGTAAAGTTCAGACTACCCTGGTCTAACTCCCAAGTTCTGAATAGTTGATGTGCTCTCAGGATCAGAATTGCAGATGTCTAGGCTAACTAACATTGTAGCTGGTTGAGTCATCAGAAATTCTGCCCAACTTTTTGGGTTCAGGGATTCCTAACTGGCTAGAGAAAGTCAATGCTTGTAGGCCATCTAGCTAACTTTTAAAAGAAAAGTATAAGAGCAACTAACTTTATAAAGTAAGTCTCCAAAATAGCCATTCCTCCCCCTAAAACTGAGTTTTTAACCCCCCATCGCAATCCTTTATTGTGCACCATCATTCTACTCCATTAGATACCTACTTCTACTGATGCAGTAATTGAAGGATGTCATTGTGCTGACAATGGATTGAGATGGTGGATTATTACAGCCGAAAACATTACAAAGAAGATTTGGTTTTGAATTATTTTTGTGTTCTTTTCAAGGCTGCAAATTAGCATATTTTGGGAGATTTTCCTTTCTTTTTATTCTTCCTTCTCCTTCTGAAAGTGAATATAGTGCTTGAACATAGTCACAGATTGACAGCACTAGAAATTCTGCCTATTTAAATTCCCTCAGCAGTTGGAGCTGGACATGGCACTTATCACGTCCTGTTCTAAAATGTTGTACAGTCTTGCAGTGTGCTATTAAACAGCTGTCACACTCTACTTTCTAAGTAATTTAAAGTAGAGCAATCTAACCTAAAGTGTCAAACATGGTAAGAAGGCAACAATGGACATATTTAGGACACACTTTAAAGATGCTATCAACATGAGTTCCATGTCAAGTGATCATATGGACACCACCTGGGAAGAAGAAAAAGAGGGTGACCTAGAGAAATATTACACAGAACAATGGAGAAAGAAGCCAAATCCATCAACATGACACTCAGAAGCCTGAAAAGACCAGCACAAGACCGAAATAAATGGAAAAAATTGGTGGATGCCCTATGCACCTGAGGGTGTGGGAGGTTAAAAATAATGAAAGAAGACGATGTTCTATTTTAGAGGAGGCTGAACTTCAGTGGTGTGTAACTGATTCCCATATAGAAGGTAGGAAGAGACTTGGGATCCTGCAGAATTTAGCATTGATGATGTTGTCATTAATGTTATTAATTAGGTCCAATCCTGAAGTATTCACTAAGAGAAAAATCCCATTTTAAATCCACTGCAGGGATGCATAAAGATACCACAGTATACAGCATTGCCTAGATTGTATACATTGCCTCTGGATGAAGAGGGCACTAATGTCTTATGCCCTAGCTGGGGTAAGGCTAGCTAAGAGATTTCTCACCCACCAATGCAATAAAGAAAAGCTAGCTGTAAAAAACCCAAACCAACACTTCTTCCCCCCCTCTCCTCCCCCTCCCAAAAAAACCAACTCTCCCCAATGTTCTTCCCTTTTGGCATTTGATTAGCTGAAACTTTACTTTTTCCACTGGTAACAGCTATTATGAAAGATTTTTTTAAAGAGTTTTGACATTTTGAATTACATTGAGTAAAACAATAAGTATCTCTTTGATATTTGATTTAGGTTTATTGTGGAGAAGAGAAATAGTTCTAATAAAAACAGATTACCTCTAACATTAAGAGAATGCAAATTATTAGAGGAGAATAAAGACACATCTGTCTTTCACATATGCTAAGCCAGTTTTCTAACTCACTGACCTATGTGGGTGGGGAATTGTATCTTCAGAGAGGCTCACTTCCTCACCAAAATTCACACACAGCAATATGGTTCTGCATCATAGTGTACTCCAGGGATCGGTAACCTTTGGCATGTGGCTCACCAGGGTAAGCACCCTGGCGGGCTGGGCCGGTTTGTTTACCTGCCGTGTCCGCAGGTTCGGCCAATCGCAGCTTCCACTGGCCACGGTTCGCTGTCCCAGGCCAATGGGGGCTGCGGGAAGCAGCGGCCAGCACATCCCTCAGCCCACGCTGCTTCCTGCAGCCCCCATTGGCTTGGGGCAGCGAACCGCGGCCAGTAGGAGCTGCGATCGGCTGAACCTGCAGATGCAGCAGGTAAACAAACCCGCCCGGCCCGCCAGGGTGCTTACCCTGGCGAGCCGCGTGCCAAAGGTTGCCGATCCCTGCTGTAACCAAACTGCAGAAGAATCATATCTTCTGAGAATATACAAGTATTGAGTCAAACAAGCAAGTGGTGAACTGAGACCACTGCTACTGATCTGCTGCAGAGAGACTAATAAGAATGAGGAAAGAGTAGAGGCCACTGGCTTTAGCTAGGAAGAAAAGTCCACTGTAGTCAGGACCATTCTAGAGGAATCCACAGGGTAGAAGCTAGGTTGAAAAGATGGAAAAAGTACTGATCTGTCAAATGAAAATTACTTCATCTATTATGCTTTGCAAAATAACATTGAAAACTAATATGACATTAATAAAAGGCTTGTCAAACTGGGAACTGCAAAACAAATGCAGTTTTCTTTAATGATCCTCCATCATTTAGCATGCAACCCGATATGTGATAAAATGAGAACGGCATCAGTCCATAGGAAATTATCTTGTCATTAAATCTATGAAGTTCCACAATAAAATCAGCTAGATGGGATCAGCTACTGAAGGAGACAGAGTTTTGATTTTTTTCTGTTACTGAAGTGATTGGAAAAATTGTCAAAAAAACATTGTGAGAATCTTTCAATAAGCAAATGTTATTAGAGACAGCAACGGAGAAGGGGTTTGCCTGCTTTAGGACTGAGTCTACATTTAAAGGCCACCGCTAGTTTTGTATGAATTATTCAATTACAGAATTGACAGCACACTCTACAATATTTCCATTATACAATGGATTCCTAATTCTAATTTGGAGAGGAAGGTAAAGTTGGGATGGATAAACTGATTCTGACAAAAATGTGAACCACTCCCTGCTAAACTCCCCCAATTATATGTGAACAGAACGCTTTTTCTGTAGTGATGTGGAATGTTCAGATAAAGATTTCTTCCAATGAGAAGATGCCAAAACAGCCCCTACATATTTCCATTATCTTCCTCCAGCACAATTTCATACCTGCTGGTAGGTCTCCTACCCAAGATGATGTGCTGCCAAGTAGTGGAGGGGAGGGTGTGATGCTCTGTACCTCGGGGGAACACCCTAGACCCCCATAATATAGAATCACAGAATATCAGGGTTGGAAGGGACCTCAGGAGGTCATCTAGTCCAACCCCCCCTGCTCAAAGCAGGACCAATCCCCAGACAGATTTTTGCCCCAGATCCCTAAATGGCCCCCTCAAAGATTGAGCTCACAACCCTGGGTTTAGCAGGCCAATGCTCAAGCCACTGAGCTATCCCTCCTTATAATATGATCGTGTGGTATCCAATGCAAAGTTTGTCATGTCGGGTGTCTTCGGAAGGCTCATGATGCACTGAGCATTGTTGTTATAGGTTGTAATTTCATGTATATAGTTATGAGGCTGAAAATGTGTCCTCATGGCTTAAAACAAGCCAAGGCAAAACTCTGCAGGAGCAGAGGGGCAGTTCACACCTCATCAGGGCATGTATGGGACAAACCCAGCTCAGCCTTACAGGAACAAAGGACACTGGCCTAGGCAGCAACAAAGGATCTGTTGGACTCTCGAGTGAGTCACCCCCTTTCCTTTGGTCAGTTTGGGACTATGATGAGGTAATGCTCACCTGACTATGAAGGGGGGGGGGGGCCAAAGCCAAGAGGGATGTTTATTTTAACATGATAAAAGGAAGAGACATTTGCCATGCTCTCTCTCTCCCACCTCCATCTACAGACATCATCACCAAGTGACGTAAGTGCTAATCAAAGGGGAGAGCATGGATGAAGGGCAACCAGCCAGCCTGTGCTGAGAAGCATCTAAGTTTGTAAGGGCACTGAAATTATTAAGATCAGCTTAGAATGTGTTTCGCTTTTATTTCTTTTGACCAAATCTGACTTGTTGTGCTTTGACTTATAATCACTTAAAATCTATCTTTTGTAGTTAATAAATTTGTTTGTTTATTCTACCTGAAGCAGTGCATTTGGTCTGAAGCGTGTCAGAGACTCCCCTTGGGATAACAAGCCTGGTACATATCAATTTCTTTGTTAAATTGATGAACTCATATAAGCTTGCAGTGTCCAGTGGGCAGAACTGGACACTGCAAGACAAAAGTTCCTAGGGTTGAGTCTGGGACCGGAGATATTGTCTAGTGTCATTCGGTTGCACAATCCAAGCAGCGGCTGGCCAAAAGTGCTCACTCACGTAGCTGGGAGCAGCTTACATGCTACAGGCTGTGCATGAACAGCCCAGGAGTGGGGTTCTCACAGCAGAGCAGGGTAAGGCTGGCTCCCAGAGTCGAGGATTGGAGTGACCTAGCAGATCACCAGTCAAGATAACACCAGAGGGGAACGTCACAGAGGGATATATAGGCAATTAGGTAGTAGAGTCTTAGAGCGTGCTAGGGAAAGATTTGATCCAGAACCAACACTGGATGAGGCTTATTTTTCTGATTCCAGTTCAAAGAGGAAATATCGGGTTAGATCAAGTCAGTTAAACACAGCATAAAGGGGTGGTGCAGAGATTTACAGCCCCCGGGAGAGCAGCAGGAGGCATTTTGCTTCAGTGGGCTTTTGTCTCCCCTTTCAGGGAAGAAGTCCACCAATGAGAACACCTCCTTCTGATGCTTTAAAAATCCCCCTTGCTATCTGGGGAGCTTGAGAGATGCTTCTACCAGCAACTCAGAGAAGCTACAGAGGCTGAGGCTGGGAATAGAAGCTGCCTGCCTAGCTTGTGCTTGAGAGACCCATCCCAGCAGTGGGGGCTGGGACAGAGAAAAAGGGGAGGAGGAGTTACTGGGACAGATACCTGATTGAGATGCCAAGGCAACCAACTGCAGGCTCCGCCTGCTTGTGCATGGCTGATATCACTCCGACCCAAATACTGAGAATGGACAGACAGTGTGGGGGCAAAGGGGTAGGCTGATTAGTGCCGGCATCCAGCAGAAGAAGGAAACACAGCTCCTTAGTTGCATCCTTCAGAGTAGGGAGAGAATTCCATTTTTCCTCTCAGCCCCATGGGCCCACCTGACCAGAAGCACCTAGCTTCATGGGGAGGTACCCCCTCAGCTAGCTGACCCTGAAACTATTTGGCTGTTCAAAACACTGGAAAGGGAGCAAAGTCAGTCCCCCACCCAAACAATTACCAGCCACAAGCTGGCTCCACAGGGAGAGGAATGTCTGGCAGTCTAACCCATTAGGCCTCCCTTGCTTTTGGAAGTCAAGGGAAGGCCAGAGTTTGAGCCATCTGGGACCTGCTCCACCCAATGAGAAATCTGTCTTACAAAGGACCTTCTTACAAGTGAGTACTGGGAATAGTTCAACAGATGGGCAAGTGCTTAAAGAGGAGGAAGTTGTGGTCTGTTGGTGGACAGCCAGGTGAAGGGTCCCCTTGAGTGGAAGGGGTATGCAGCACCACCTCACACAGAAACAGTGGTCAGGCCCGCACACTCTACTGGTTTTTCTTTACCAAATTACCTTTCTTCAAGCTGCCCTAAGGAGCTCCAACACAAAGGACAGTGTGGGCACTGATCATCTGACTGCTACAGATAGACGATGGGGTTGCAAAAACCTTGCCTCTGTATTCTATGTGAGATTTTATTGACATTCAGTGACTAGTGAGGATAATTTTCATTTGAGGGAAGGTCTGATTATTGTTGTGAGGTTTATTTAGTCATTCATTCATCTGTTCCCTTTTGTTCCCCGGACTTTTCCCTTACCCTAATTCCTATCCTCCTCCTTTTTAATTTAACTGTAGCTTTGCCATTAATAAATAGTTCCTTTTAAAATTTGGCCTCTGATTCCTTTTAATTGGTAATTCCATAGAACCTGTATATTAATTTAGTTACCTGGCCACTCGGTGAAGACTCCCCTTCCCCCCCACTCTCTCCAGTTAGCTCCAGCAAACTAAAGGATGACACGTCATCAGCCCAAGAAGTCTGGGGCCCAGAGCCATTCAGGAGAGAGGAGCAAGTAGACTGTGCCATACTTGGGGATCAGGGCTCCTCCAGGAGGGGACACAAATGGATGAAACAGTATATATATGTGGAGGAGTAGGTATCATCAACTTCATCAACTCAGGGTTTTGCCAGCCCACATTTCTTCCCTTTGGTACCTGTGTATCTCTTAGCTAGGTCTGGGTACCCAGCAAACCACCATCATATATCCCAAAAGGGAAAGAGAAAAGGAAACATTCCCCATCAGCATCAGAGAAAGGAATTGTCATGGTGACAGGGCTAGTTTCACCTCTAATTCCTCTCACTGGTTTCTGTGAGTGCACCCCCTCTCAGGTCTTAGGCATTGGGCCTTTACTTTCCCTGGGGCAGAATCCCACAATTGTCCCACTCTAAGATGGCACTCTGGGTTACACTGCCTTGTAGCTCAACTGTACTTAATCCTGCTGGTCTGACTGCATTCAGCATCTTCAGGATCTGGTGACCAGTAGTAAACACAGTGACCAGGCAGCTTTCTCAAATCAAAGTATGGTTTAATCTTAACAGTAGGAATAAAGCATAACATCAGAGAAAAAGGTTATCAAACCAAAAAAGGCCTGCACACATATCTATCTTACCTAAGCCCTGACACCCTGTGAGAGAGCTCAGGAAGGCCACAATTTTTCAGACACTCCAGTTGGTGCCTGTGGCTGTCAGTCTGTTCCCCCCAAACAGCTCCCTGACCCTTGCCTCCCAAACAGAAAGAGAGAGCGAGAGAGTCCTTTTAAATCTAAGTCAGAATCTTTGTTCTTCTTGGTTTTGCAGGCTTCAACTTGCTGCCCAAAATCAGTGTTGGGAGCTCCTTGGGAGGTCAAGCCAATGTTCCCTGAGCCAATTTCCCTTCCATTGTCTTGGAACAACCCCCAAATGTTTGTTGACAGATGTCTTCTCTCAAGTCATTGTATTCCCTTCCTACTTTTTTCCCCCCAACAGCCTGCTATTAAACTAAACCAATATATGCATACAGTAAACATCCCTACAGGGGTTCCCAAACTTGGTTTGCGGCTTGTTCAGGGTAAGCCCCTGGTGGGCCGCGAGATGCTTTGTTTACCTGAGCGTAGGCAGGTACGGCCGCTCGCAGTTTCCAGTGGCTGCGGTTCACCGTTCCTGTCCACTTGAAGCTGCGAGCGGCCATACCTGAGGACACTCAGGTAAACAAAGCGTCTTGCGGCCCGCCAGGGGCTTACCCTGAACAAGCCACGAACCAAGTTTGGGAACCCCTGCCTTACAACAATCAGACAAACATATAGTATTAAAAAAAAAATATTACATAGCAGCCCTGCATCCTTCATGGCACCTTCATCTAACCTCAGACTGTGTCCCTTTCCATTTTAAAGTAATCCCCTCTACCCTGTCTCTCTGCCTGGGGCTCATACTGGGCCTCCTAACAAAATTAAGGCCAGTGGTAGCCTATAACACAGTATAAAGTGAATTGTCTGTTACAGAGACTACCAGTGAGTATGGCAATAAATATACCAATAAAATAATTAAAAACTGTATTTCTACAAAGAGCTTATAAAATATTAAGAGTCATTATTATAATAGTTGAATGAAAAGGCCTAGGTTATGTTTGATGTCAATTTAAAATGATGATTTATCCATGATATATGGCATGAGGTGAGTCGGAGCAGAATTTTACTATATAACTATAGTAATCTATTTCCTTTCAAACTCCAGGGAATTATAAAAATATATCCACACTGAAAGTGCAAAGGAGAGCCAGAGTATAATTGCAGACAATAGAGTCCTAGATATTTCCTGGCAGCAGTAGTAGGATATTGAATCGTTAATCTCTAGAGTGCCAATTCAAAACCAGTCCAGCTCAGCAATGACTAAACCAGGGATCAGCAACCTTTGGCACGCAGCCCATCAGGGAAATCCGCTGGCGGGCCGGGATGGTTTCTTTACCTGCAGCATCCGCAGGTTCGGCCGATCGCAGCTCCCACTGGCCGCGGTTCACCATTCCAGACCAATGGGGGCTGCAGGAAGCGGCGGCCAGCACATCCCTCAGCCCATGCCGCTTCCTGCAGCCCCCATTGACTGGAACGGTGAACTGCGGCCAGTGGGAGCTGCGATCGGCTGAACCTGTGGACGCTGCAGGTAAACCGTCCCGGCCTGCCAGCGGATTTCCCCGATGGGCCACGTGCCAAAGGTTGCCGATCCCTGGACTAAACATACTCTACTCTTAGGTTTCTTTCTATAACATCCTCCCTTATTAAGGTTATCTGGGCACAGATTGCTAAATCAGTTGCCACATCAAGGGCCTGTTGGAATAGGCACAGCTGGCCAGAACCCAGTACCCCATTCCATGAAACTTGGACTTGCTATGATCATCCATGCATTCATGACCTCCAGGCACAATTACAGCAACCTGTTAAATTTAGGAATGAAGCCCCACAGTCTGAAAAAGTTCAGTTTTGGTTTGACAAAGAAGACTGAGGGGTGACCTGATAACAGTCTTCAAATATTAAGACATCAAGAGGTGGAAAATTCACCACTTCCCATGGTGGTTTATTCCAGTGGTTAATCACCCTCACTGTAAAGAAATTGTGCCCTTTTTCTAATTTGAATTTGTCTGGCTTTAACTTCCAGCCATTGGTTCTGGGTAAAATGTGTAGTATTAAATTGTGTTCTCTGTTATACCAGTGTAAATCCAGAGTAACTTCACTAACTTCTTTGAAATTTGACCCCGAACATGGTTTTATTTTCGAGACTGGCATGAATGGTTATGTAGATTACTCTGATAGTAGCATCTTTTTTCTTTACTGGCTACATCACCCACCTCCAAACCAGTATTAACTCTCCCATCTGTTTATCTCATTTTTCCCATCATTATCCAGTTCCCAAACATCTGTCATATGCTTCACTGCAACATATTTTTATCTTTTAACCTTCAGCTACATTTATCACCTGGACTGAGTTAAAATTAAGACCCCTGGAGTTAAAATAATGAAACACCATGTCTCTGTGCATCAAGAAGGGGAAATCAATTTTACCAAGAAGGCAAGAAAGAGTGGACACAAACAGTGACCTTATCCTGTAGCCCTCCAGAGATATGGGAAGAGCAACATTGACCATATACTTATACTTTAAAGTTATTAAGCAGTAAAGTGGGGACCAAAAAGTATGAAAGAAGATAGCATACTTAGCCACATAACATTTCAGCCTTAGGGTATGTCTACTTTGCAATTAAAAACCCATGACTGTCTCATGCCAGCTGTTTTGAACTTGCATGACTCAGGCTCAGGGGCTGTTTAATTGCAATATGGATGTTTGGACTTGGGCTGGAGCCCAAGCTTTAGGAACCTGGGAGGTCGGAGGGTCCCAGAGCTTGGGCTGCAGCCTGAGTCTGAACGTCTGCACCGCAATTAAGCAGCCTCTTAGCCTGAGCCTGCAAGCATGAGTCAGCTGGCATAGACCAGCCGCGGGTATCTAATTGCAGTGTAGACATACCCTTAGAGACCAGAGGCTGTATCACTCCCTTCACCTCACACATGCTACAAATAACTTGCTACTGAAGTCAAGGTGTTTGTGATGGGGAAATAAGTCCCAGAAGAGGAAACACCTAGATCTAATTAAGGAAGACTTTGCTGAAAAGAGAAATAATCAATAACATAAGGAAGAATTGATTGTTCTTATGTCAAATGTAATGTATCTATTTTAGCCAGAGTACCAAGTGTGTTGTATTCAGAAGGCAACTGTTGTACTCTCAAAGAGCCTGGGAAATGCTTTTTATTTAACTGTTACATCAAGAACAGATTAAACCAGATTTAGTATTGTACTCAGAGAATACCTAAACTTTCTATGTCTCCTCTCTCTCTGTAGCCCACTTCTTCCTTCCTCTGCATTTCCTGACAGACACTTAAAGATAGATCTACACAGAACAAAAAGCAAAAAAAACAACCAAACAAAAAAACGGTGGCAGCAAGCCTCAAAGCCTGGGTCAACTGAAACAGCAGTGTAGACATCTGGGCTTGGGATGGAGCCATGCTCTGAGACCCTCCCTTGCAGGGTTACAGAGCCTGGGCTCCTGCCTGAGCCCAAACATTTACACTGCTACTTTTAACCCTACGGCACAAGCCCTGGAAGCCCAAGTCAGTTGACTTGGGCCCTGAGGATATGTCTACACTGCAACGTAAGCCTAGGGTTAGTAGCACTCAAGTTAGCAGATCCTGGGTTTGTTAATCTAGGGCTTGAGCATCTAGACTCATTTGTAACCCCAAGTTAGGAATGTTTGACTCCTGGGTCCCAACCTGGGCCTCCAGAGTCTATACAGTATTATGCGAGCCTGAGTCCAACCAGACATATCCCAGACTTCCTAGCGCCCTCCCAAAATGTGGCCTCTCTAGCCCTTTGTTCACGATGCAGTGTGGAAAGTTTGACTGTCCACCAAATTTGACTCTTCAGAGGACAAAGAACATCGGCCTGTGGGATTGTGGGATACTTTTGGCGAACTCTCAGAGTATGAGTTCAGTGGGGCTTTGTTTACACTGCAAAGTAATCTGGTTTAAACCTTGGGTCCCAGCTCAACTCAGGCTTGGTGATTCCACCCCTGTAGGTTTCCTGGAATCCTGGGTTCAAGGCCTGGGTTAGCACAATTTGAGTGTAGATGGAAGGGGCGTTAAGCTTCAGCCTGAGTTTGAACCCTGGTCTTACATTGCAGTGCAGACATACTTGCTGCCTTGGGTCTTGTTTTGCTGTGTTGACATACTCATGGTGCCAAAGGATGGCACTATGCCATTGCAAACATGTTGGATTCTTCTTTATTCTGCAGCATTTTAATTACACAACTCTTGTGAATCGTGTTGTATTGGTATTTTGGTTAAAGCCCCAGCTTCTGGAATCTTGTTACTATGTTAAAATCTCAGCCTTCATTTTGAATAAAAGCCATTATGGCTGCAGGGAAAACTTAAGAAATGTGACTTAAATGTACTCTCAAAGCTCAAAAATTAGAAGACAAAAAATCTCATGATTTTAAAATCAGACTCATGATTTTGGGCACCCAATATATGGTTTATGAATATGTGGTGTTGGCAATAGTAGGTCCTTGTCAAGTCAAAATGTCATGACTATAGAAGGCTCTTGTAGTTACATATTAGATCATTGCTTCCTGTTTTTGCCCTTAAACCTCCTCTTTGAAAGTCAAAGCTGCAAAGGGCAACAATCAGTCTGCAGTCATTAATACCAGTTAGGTTTTATGGTACTCAAAAACCTGGACCTGCTTCAGGTATACTACTGAGTTCCTGATTTGTCATCTCATCTTTCATATCAGCTCTTTCTCTTGGGGTGTAATATCCATGATAGTATATTACATTTTAAATGGTAATATTTTTATATTTCTCAGAATTTACTAGAGCCTTTAAGGTGTCTTTCTGATTCTTTTTGAACTTAGATCCATTTGACGGGCATAGTATACAGGATCTAGGAGCATTTTCTTTGATCAGCATAACAGCAGGTCCCACTTACCTTATTCTCATACTTGTACCTGCTGAGGAACATTAAAGTTTACTGACCCGTTGTAATATCTTTAATGCATCTGTTTATGAGCTATCTGCTTCTTCTCAACGAAGTACCTGTTGTTTGGCTTAAGAAAGCCAGATGCAATTGACTATCTTTTAAAAAAATATGTATGTATGTATTTATTTATTTATAATTGGATGGGAGATTCCAGATTAGCTTCGAGGATATATTTCTGTATGTATAGTCAAGAAGGATCTTCATCACTCTCTTTTAATGTCTGGAGTATATTTTTGAGTTTGACCTGTTCATTCTGCAGGTCCTTTTGTCCTTGGGTACTTTGGACTGGATGTAATATGATCAGAGAAACCTAATGCTTTGTAAAAGTTTCCAATCTTGCACTAGTTTATTGTAGACCATTATCTGAAAACACTTGCTAAGGAATTTCATGTCTTGTGAAGGTAGACTTCAAATGTTTCGCTCAGGTCATCTTGTAGAACACTCTACTCACAGCACTCTGAGCACAAGTCAATTACCACTGAATTGTCTTTGCCTTTAAAGTAAAAGCGAAGTCGATACATTTTGAAAAGGTCTTTCTGGTACTTGCTGAAGATGTAATGATTCTATAAACTGTTGTGTTCAATATGTTTGACATAGAACATTTTAGAACCATATAAGGAATCTGTGTGTTTCTGTCAGGCTGATAAAGGATTTCTCTGGCTCCTCTTTTGCATATTTCCATATCAAAATGTCCTTTGGCATTGCAACATAGCATTTTGTTCCTTGTACTGTATGGAATCATAATCTTTTCCTCTAAGAATTGCATCCCTAGCACAGTGTAATCTATTACCAGTAGACCAGTGAAGATGGAGTAGCAATGAGACTCCTTTCTTTGCCTCTGTGCATCTACCATGTATCATTTTTCTTGAAGATTTGTGGGTGTCAGCATTCTCATAAACAGCAGGTATACAAAAAATGTGACTCTTGGCAAATAAGGTCTCCAATCCACTTCACTGGTATTGTTACTCCAGTTATTTGCTGATTTGTGAACATTCTAGTGAGAAAGTTTTCAGGAACAATGGTGCTCAGAGAAAACAAAGCAGTTGGCTCAGATAAATGTGTATGAGAGTGTTCCCAGCAGACATGCTCTTGTAGCTATTTACATGGGTTGGGAGTTTGGAAGGAGAAAGGTGGTACCTGGCTACTGGGTATCTCAAGACACAGTATCTCACTGCGGCAGCAAGCAAAAACAGAGTTGAGAGGTGGCTTATTAGAACAAAAAACAATATTGGTTTCACTCATAGACACTAAAAACATCTGTGATTTGTACAAAAAAATGTAGACATGTGCAAAGCTATATTAATGAAACCCTGGGTGGACAAATGCTTTCCTGTTAAACTTGTGCAACTCCGCTGATGTCACTGGGATTAAGGTTGAAAAGTTTTCACTGAGGGCAAAATGTGGAACTATGCTTACACTAAACTGTAGGCTACTCCACCATAATAGTATATGAGAAGCCAGAGGCTTTTATGATACACATCTGGGCTGGCTTTTCTGGATACTCGGTCTAGCTGAGCTGGTAAAAGGTGGGCTGGCTATTCTGGATGTTTCCCTGAAATTAACACCCACCATTTAGTTGTTTTGTATTTAATTAAAATTCAACGTAAAACCTTACATGTCCACTCAGGTGAGAACTCATATGAATACGTACCTGGATGGCATGGAAAGTGTCTTATTCAAGAGAAAGAAAAGGTATAAAAAGAAGCACTTTAACTATAGCTTCAAGGGGAACTGCTCTTAATACTTTCCAAGCTGTGTCCTTGTGCCAGAGCATCACATTTGATTACATTAGCCAAATAGTTTCATTTTATTAGTGTAAACTTTGGGTTTTTTTAGAGGGCAAATACATGGAGAAATGTATGTTAGGTATTTGGTATCTTAAAAAAAAAAGAGTTATCAGATATGTGATCAGTCAAACCACTAGACCCACTACAGTCTACCATATAAAATTATGTTATTGAAGAGGCACTAATGAAGCACTTTTAGTATCAAAAGTGAGATGCTAGTATCAGAAAAACAGTAGGACTCTTTAAAGTTCCTGTCTCTGATCCTCTCAGAGCTGCTGCAGCCTGGATGGGAAAATGCTGGTGATTTTGGTCTTCTTTATACAAAAGAATTACGTGAGTTGATGAAAATGCCCTCAACTCATGAGAGGTCAAATGGGAGTGGAGGATGCTCAGCTCCTCACAGGAGGTGCTCAGTACTTGGGGCCTAAAGCACTGGATTATTTGAATTAACTTGTTTCAGAGTGGAATTGAGGCATTTAAGTAATTAGATATCTCATGTTGATTTTAAGTAGATATTTAACAGAACTTCCAGGACTTAAATATGCCCTAACATTTGGGCTTTTCCTTGTAGAGCAGTGGAGAAAGTGATCCAAATTCTCAGCTGTACAAAACTGGGGGCCAAATGATAAAACAGCTACATTTATGTGAGTAACCCCATATTTGCTGTGAATCTGATTTTTCAGTACACCTCTGTTTCAAAGAAAAGTAAATTAATGATGAACAATTCAAACCTATTTAATTCTGCTGAATGTACAGCTATTGTCAGACAAAAACAATAACAGTTACACCTCCCCTCCCTCCCCCCCCCCAAAAAAAAACACATATAGGTTGCATGCACTTTCCCCCTCCCCTGAGTCAACCAGAAAAAAATAATGTGCAGGTAGCTTGTAGGTAGAATTGCATGCTTCCCATTTGAACAGAAAACATCTGCAGGATACCAAACATCCTCTTTCTTATTAGTGAAATGAAATATTTAATGAAATATAGGAGAGAAGGGCTATCTTAGCGTTATAGATTATTTGGAAATTCAGTGCAGAGTCAGCTATAATATTTGTATACTGATACAAAATAAATAAGGATCTAATTTCATTAACAAAATTCCACTGTTCCTGTGGACACACCATGTCACAGTAACAGCATGTACTTTGGCTGAGAATATTCAAATGTTTCTAATAAGACCTGTTTTGTCCTGTGTTAGCAAAAATGAGCTAGCACAACATGATAGCATGATGGAAAGTTACCAATAAAAGAATGCTATTATTATAGTGCAACAGACCCTTTAAAAACATTCCATCCTTTATCCTCTTTACAACGTTGACCTCCTGACAATGCGAGTCATTTACTGCATTTTGTATTAGCACTTAGTGTCAGAAAACCCCAATACTGTGCCAACTTACTCTTAGGGTCAAAGAAAGATGAAAGGGGACCTTAACACTGCTGGGGATGCTCAGCAACTCCAGCAGAACCAGGGTGAACCTTTATTTAGCTTATGACCACTTCCTTTCATTTCTCACAGGTACTGCCCCTGCTCTCTTTAAGGGACTTTTTCATTCTGACTGCATTTAATTATACTTTGCTATGTTCTGCTGTTATCCACTTCAGTGCCTAGTGAAGTGCAACACATCCCCGAAAGCAGCACTTGTCTGGTCCTTTGGATATCACACAGCTCTTTTATTACTTTATTCTTCTAAAAATGTAGCCCGGGGTGTGATATGGAGGAGGGGGCTAACTTGCACTACATAACTTTGTATTCAATCTACCATTTTAAAGGGCTTGCCATATTACTAAATGTACAGGATCACACTTCCTGTATTGTGTTCAGCAAGCTTTGACTGAAAGGAGGTGGATACAGTTGAAAAAAATAATTCTACAAAGTATTTTTGTCACCGCTTTAGAATAATTCATATAGCAGAAGCAGCGTACTGGCTAGAGACTTAAATTCCATTGTCTCTGCACTGAGCTCCAGTGTGATGTTGGGCCAGGCACATCACCTCTCTGGGCATCTGTTTTCCCTCCCACCCTGTCTCATCTACTCAGTTGTGAATTTTCTGGGGACAGGTACTGTCCCTCATTATATGTTTGTACATTACCTAGCATGAAGGAGCCAAGATATTGGTTGAGGTCTCTGGGCACTATAATAAGATAACTAGTAATAACTGGAATACTTCACATATCATAGTTTCTTGCAGCTCCTCAAAATGCTTTAACTATCATTATACATAGCACTAGTCTAATGCAGTCACATTCAGCGAACTGGCAGCATTTAACTAACACATTCCAGTGTGTGTGTGTGCGCGCGCGTGCGTCAAGGACACTGGATCAAGCTCCTAGGCTTGCAAAAGTGTGTGTGTGTGTGCGCGTGCGCATGCCAAGGACACTGGATCAAGCTCCTAGGCTTGCAAAAGTACTTTAGAGGAGCAGTAATCTACTGAGGAGAGCAGAGGAACTGGAGCCAGGAACAACGGGGTTGTAATCCCAGCTGCGTCTTTGATTCTGGGATGTTGGGTTAGTGATGTAGACCCCATATTTTCTAACCTGAAGGGAGCCACTTTTATTTATTTAAATACACATTTGAAATGGTTAACCTTAACCTCTATGGGCCAAATTCTTCCCTGATTTACACCCTTCTATGGAACTGCACAAGACATAATCAGGGCAGGATCTGACCCTCTGAGTGTTTGTTTCCCCATTCTCTACACTCACTCTATTGACTTGTGGTGAGGATTAATGTTTGTGCAGGGCTATGGAGATGTAAAATATACAGCATATCCAGAAGGATGGAAAACTGAGTTCACCCTGCAGGGATTGAAACCCACGGTCATTCCAACGATTGTGGAAACATAATGTCAAGCCTGAACACAAAGTCATCTTCGCTATTTGAACGTAGATTAAATGATCCCACATAGTATATTTGAGTTATAACCTAAATGCCTGCTACTCAAAATACCTAATTTTTGATGGGTGTAAGATAGCAATGTGAAAACCTGCAAGTCAAACACTAGGCATGGATTTGTTTTCACAGGCAGTGAGATAAATGATTGAATGCATCATAAATTATTAAAAGGCTCTGTATTAAGAACAATGTTTTCTTAGCACCTGTTGTATACTTAGCGTTCTGTTTGTTTCTTTTCAGAAATACTCAGAAATTTATCATTTGGGTTTTAAAACCCACTTAGTCAAAACTAGTCTAAAACTCTAGGTGCAAATTCTGAAACTTTGGCTACAAAGTGTTAGACCAGGGGTAGGCAACCTATGGTACGTGTGCCGAAGGCGGCACTTGAGCTGATTTTCAGTGGCACTCACACTGCCTGGGTCCTGGCCACCGGTCCGGGGGGCTCTGCATTTTAATTTAATTTTAAAAGAAGCTTCTTAAACATTTGAAAAACCTTATTTACTTTACATACAACAATAGTTTAGTTATATATTATAGACTTATAGAAAGAGACCTTCTAAAAAGGTTAAAATGTATTACTGGCACACGAAACCTTAAATTAGAGCGAATAAATGAAGACTCGGCACACCACTTCTGAAAGGTTGCCGACCCCTGTGTTAGACCCTAACCCTAACCCTTTCTTTGTAGGAATGAAAGTATCTTTGTTTTCTAGCATTTGAAAATCTTTATTTGTTATTCCTTACTTGCCAAATTCTGTGAGTTTCTCTGCATCGCAGTGCAGATGTCAGGTTTATCTCACTGGCAGCAGCTTCAGTCTTGTACAGAGCATGAAACAGAAGCAGCTACTCTGCATGCACAGTTATTTTTAGACACATTTTAACCTAGAAACCTTTAAATTATGACATGCTACAAATTATGAGAAACTTCATAACTCTGAATGACTTATTATGAAGTAGCATGCTAGAAGTGTGCAAATGGCTCCCAGAGATCATTTTCCAGTCCATTAAATGAAAGACTAATTTTTAATAAAGTAGAAAGATCAACGAGTAATCCTTAATCCTGTGAGAAGTCCCATTAAACTGATAGGCTGATCCTAAAGGTGCTGAGTACCTGTGGCTTCCATTAAAATTTCACAAGACATCTCATTTAAAGATAGATACTTTTTGGTAATAAAGGACATGAATTTACTCAACGATCCAAACTCCAGTTTAGTTGCAGACCAGCGTAAAGCAAATGTCTGTTTCAGTGGAGTCAGTGTGTATTTTGATGTATTGTTTTTAACTGTAAATTAATTTTGTAAATATTAATGCATATGAAAATGAATGATTGCTAGAAATGAAACTGGTGACAAGCACAATACAGAGCAGGTAGCAGTCACTGTACAAGCTCCATTGCACAGCTCTGTCAATGCACCTGAGTCTTGGAAAGAAACACCTTGCAGTTTCTGTCACTGACCCTTTTTGAGCTGGAAGTGCCATTTATGTCAAATTATGCCAAATTGCAGGGTGTTTTTGTAATGCAGGCCACTGTTCACTGAGAGCCAGGATGAGCTCAGACCAGAAAATTCATTTCTCTTTTGACCACTTTGAACATGAGTCTCCAGAAGTGAAAGTTTAGTAGGGAATTAATCTGTTCATATTTTTGAATTAGGTATTTTCATTAAATCTTCCCAAACTGAAAAATTAAGAGTGAAATCCTGGCTGCATTGAAGTCAGAAGCAGTTTTACCATTGACTTCAATGGGCTTTGGATCTGACTTTGTAGGCATAGTCATACATTTGAGCCCTGATTCAGCAAAGCACAGGTTTAAGTGCTTTGCTGAATCAGGGCCTTGAAGCCTGCATAGGCCATCAGATAAAATAGAGTTTCAGTGTTAGACATGGGGGGGAAAGCAAAATGCTCTCCTTCTCATTGCCACACTTTCAGAACTCATCCCTTACTGATATTAAAACAGGCAGCGTTTAGCTAATTTTGCATCAAAACAATAACTTCAAAGACGCATGGAGCTCCCATCTTTTTAGAAAGATCTAATGGAATAAAAAAAGAGAAGAACCCAAACTGATTTTCTATGCTCACCTCCACTAGGCTCACAGCCCATTTCTTGTCCTTTATTTGCTAATTCAAATTCAAATACGTTTTGCATTGCAATGCTACGGTGCCTTTGGCAGCACAAAGATTAGGGCCATCTCATTTTTTATTGAACTGGAGAAACAGCACCCACTCACTCACAGATTGTTCAATGGATATTGGGATTCTTAATGAATGGGACATTTATTTTCATGCCAGCTCAACTACCAACGTTGACAAGATTAGCATACATTTTGGCAACTGCACTAACACAAGGTGTTAGTAAAATGGGCCTTTTATCTTTGAATCTAATTTACTTTAGCTATACTCATTAAAAATGTCTTTTGCATGAAAGGGATTTCTGAAAGGGATATTCTGTCAACAGCAAGTGCCTCATTACCGGTATCAACTATTCTGACACTAGGAAATTAGAAGCCCTCTTTTTTTAAATGAAAAACATCTACTTTGCCATGAGTTTGAGATAATACCTGATTGTTTTGTCATGGATATGATTAACCAAATTGTTGCATGGCTGGTAGCTTTTTTTTACCTGCTGCCAATTGCATAGTTTTGAGTTAAAAAACCCCCAAAGGACCCAATCTTGCATGCTTTATCCTCTTCTGTGGGACTACCTCATGAAGACTACTCATGGGGTGGACTATGACATCTTCCTGACACTGACTAGCACCTGCCACCACAAATAGCCCATTAAAGTCAATGGGACTATTTAAGAAGTAAAGGCTTACCTTTACTTCACCACACATAGTTGCACAAGTCTAAGTGAAGGTGTGATTGCAAACTGATTGACTTAAATCAGGTGCATACGACTGTGTGGACACTCTTATTTCAGTTTAAACCAGACTCATTTTGGTTTATCTTAAATTGATTAGGAACAGGTTTAAGATAAACTAAAATAAGCCATTCTTAAACCAACAAGTTCAATTAAATCCGTGCAAGTCCACATGTAGACAAGGCCCGAGTAAGAATCACATAATCTGGTGCCCTGTGTGTAAGGGTTGTAGGATCAGGCCCATGATTTTACGTTTTAGTTTTTTGTTATTAAAAGTTTGATCCTTGTTCCTGCTCCCATTTAAGTCAATGGTATAATTGTCATTGACTTCACTGGAAATGAGACCAGGCTTCTAATTTGAATAATACAGAAGTAATGCAGAAAATGCTATTTTTCTTTTGCTTAACATGCTGCTAGCCTGAATAAATGTAGTATGGAGAACTAAACTTTTCCACCAAAACATCAAAATGTATAATAATTCAAATTCCAAAGAATTAGTCATATTTCTTCTGAGATAATAATCAATGTCTTTTTCATGACATATGAATTTTCATGGATACATGCCATTTTCATATATTTATAATATTAAAAGAAACAAAACAAGGTGATAAACCATAAGCATTTGACAGGTAGAATTAATTTTTTCATGGAACACAGCCATCAAACTGCTCACAAACAAAAAATGTTCGGAGAGTATATTATAGAAATGTTAATACTAAGAACTAGTTGAAATAATCCTCTGAAAATAAATTCATTTTGATAATGAGGTGGTTTGGTAAAATACGGGCCAGATTCTGATACTCTCACTTATGATAAGTAGCACCTTACACAGCAAATAGCCTGCAGATTTCAATGAGTCTACAGCGGAGTAAGGTACTAGCCCAGGGGTCGGCAACCTCTGGCATGTGGCTCGCCAGGGTAAGCGCCCCGGTGGGCCGGACCAGTTTGTTTTCCTGCCGCCTCCGCAGGTTCGCCTGACCGCGGCTCCCATTGGCCGCGGTTCGCCGCTCCGGGCCAATGGGGGCTGCGGAAAGCGGCGCGGGCCAAGGGATGTGCTGACCCCTGTACTAGCCAAAGTGGGTGAAAGTATCAAAATCTATATATAGTTGCACTGCATACCTTTAAAAAGCAAGAACCTGATACTGCACCATTTAAGTCAATTTGAGCCTTGCCATTGATTCCAATGGGTGCAGGATAAGGTTCCTAAGAACAATTTTGGAGTGTATTAATTTTTGGAAGTATTATGCTTTTTAAGAATGTGCTATGAATTAAATTAAAAATAAACAAAAGAGTAAATACCTAGGTAATGATGAAAAATTGCTTGTAAACCGAGTGGTAATCTGCTTTATCATTAAAATGTTAGCACTGAGAGAAAAAGTTATTATGAAAATATATAGCTTTAATTTGCAGACATATAAACACTTTTGGTACAGTACAGACATATGATGCCAGAAATCAAAATGATTAGTTTTAAGCATAACACTTATTTACCTTGTTTACACAGATAAATTTGATGTAACCATCATACAACAGATAGTTCCCAGCTCTTACAATGAAGTGAAAATGATGCATCACTGATAAACCTGCTGCTTTGTTGCAGAGGATGCAGCAAAGAATAAATTATCGAGAAAATATGCCATCAGTCTTACAAATACAATTTTGGAATTGATCCAAAAAACAAAACCAATGAAAAGGAGCCTGGAATGGTAGCCAAAAAAGGCAGAAATCAGATCTTTCACATGAAATACCAACCCAGAGAGGAGCAATAGTCAGTATAAACTAAGTTCTAGAATTGCTAATAATGTGAAGTGTTTTTTGTTTTCATCTGACAGATTAGCGTCAGAAGTATCACATAAAAATATCTGTTACACAACCAAAGTGATGGAATACGACTGACAGATTGCTGGAAGAATAAAAATATCAACACTTCTGGGACAACGAAGGATTTAGCCATTCCCTTTCTTCCTTGCATCTGGCCATATTTACTGAGATGGACATGTGTGTGTGTGTGTATGTTTGTTGTAAGAAATATTAAATACAATTTTTTCCCTAATAACAGCAAGTAAACTGTTGGAGCAACGGTAGTTCGTGTGAAGATATTAAGTCCATAATAAGTGAAAGATGAAGATGTTACAGCAGTTCAAATTCTGATTACATGACAATATTTTGCATCTTTGCTCAACAGGAATTGCACTTCTTGTTAATGCCTTCTCTATCATACTGTCTAAGTATTACTCATGAGGTAAAAATTCTGTTTGTTTTACTAGTGCATGTTTCCTCCTCTTCTTTTTATCATACATCCAGTGGAATACACATTTCTTTTGTGTAAATATATGTATATCCAGATATGTTTTATATTAAAACCCATAAATATACTTTGCATTAATCTCATGGACAGTACCTCAAACAGTTCCCTGCACAGGAGCATCTGATGCCCTCTTGTGGTTAAAATGACTTTTTAAACTTTTTAAATTTAAGTTTAATGCATCATTGTCTTACCTTCCTCTCTCTGTATAATCACTGATATGATGGGTTTATGATAGCTGCAAATGATGTTCATGTTTTTATAGACTCCTTGCTAGCAGTTAGTACGAAGATTTCATTAAAAAAGCTGTAATCTGAATTTGACTTTAAAAAACCTGTAAACAGCTATTTACAATTATAATATTATTAAGTTATAAATTAGTGGTCCTTCATTGTAACTGCTGTCAGCATACCCAATCTGGGTATTGTCCAAAGTTTGTTAGACAGCAGTTTGGTTTATCCACATGGAAACATCAAATATTAGAAATCTCCATTGGTTTCTTCTCCAACATATGAAGGTCAATTCTTCCATTTAGTGGGATTTGTACTTCCAAATTTTCATCTGCTCTGTGATGCTTTTTCCCTTTCCGTAAACAGATGTAAATGCCCATCCCAGTTACTAATGTGATTGACCCCAAGCTTATTATTGACAGGGCTACTAAGGTAGGCACGCAAGATGGTGACTCCATTTTTTTATGCGTAGGCTCTATAGATATTTGTGGCTCTTTTTCCTCTATATTAATGTCAGGTTCCTTTCTTAACAAACTTTCAATATAGCTCTCATTGCTCACTGTGTCATTGACAAAAAGGTTCACCATGACTGTGGAATGGAGGGGCTCTGGATAGCCATGATCGCTAACTTTTACCAGTAGCCGGTAGAGACCATAGTCATTCTGCATCAGTGATTCTTCCAAGGTGATATTACCAGTTTTAGGGTCAATCCTAAATGATTCAGGTCGTGGACCTCTTCTACCTATGATGCTGTAAGCTATGACAGCATTCATGCCAGTGTCTTTATCTACAGCATAGACTTCTGTGATGGGAGAGCCAGGAAGAGTAGAAGGAAGTACCAACAAATAAGATGTATTAGACTGAGGAAACAAGACCAGTGGTGGGTTGTCATTAATGTCCAGAAGAAGGATAGTTATTTTGGCAGTAGAAGAAAGGGCAGGGTCACCTCCATCAACAGCTTCAACCCACAAGACATAGGAACTTTGCTGCTCCCTGTCGAGGGAGACCTTAGCTCTCAAAACTCCTTTGCCAGTATCTATCACAAAAATATCACTTCCATTTACAACTGAAAGGGCTACCCATCCATTTTGCCCTGAATCAGCATCTGTAACACTGATAACTCCAATTTCCCCAAAACCTGGAAAGTTTTCTGGTACAAAAAAACTGAAATCCTTATTGATAAATCTAGGACTATTGTCATTTTTATCCAACACTGTGATGGTGACAGTTGCTAGCGATTCTCTGGGAGGCAATCCAGAATCTATTGCTTTAACAGTATATCTGTATTTCTCTTTTTCTTCTCTGTCCAGCTGAGTGGAAACTGTAAGAACACCTGTAGTTTTATCTAAAGAAAAATATGAAGGGGCATCAGGCCCTAGAAAATAGGACACTTTCCCTCTCTCTCCACTGTCAGCATCCGTTGCATGCAATTTGGTCAAAAAAGCATTGGGAGCATTATTTTCTTCAATAGATAATTCTATTAATTGTTGAGGGAAAACTGGTGAGTTGTCGTTATCGTCCAGAACCTGCACTTTAATTATCTTGTTTACATGAAATCCCTCTGAGTTCCATGCAACCACTGATATTTCATAGAACTGCTGTACCTCATAGTCTAAAGGCCTTGTAGTCTCTAATAAATATTCATTATTGTATGGTTTGTATGGTGACAGTTTGAATGGCCCATTGCCATCCAAAAAGCAATCCACTTTATATTTTTCGTCTGGGTCTTTTATAGTAAAAAATGCTATCGGTGTGTTAACAGGCTCCAATTCTTTCAAGTAAACCACACCTTCTACTTCATTAGCTATAAAACGAGGGACCACTTCAGGGGGTCTCAACATGACTTTGATGATGGACACCAGCACAGTGATCACAGCAGGGATACAACCAGGACCATTGGCCAATATAGTCAACCTATGGAGCCGGGGAGCATCACCATCGATCTTACTGGAGAGCTTGATGGCTCCTGTACTTTCATCCAGATGGAACAAGTCTCTTGATGGCTGGGGGACCTTTTGACTGTAAGAGTAAGAGATCTGGGCATTGGATCCTAGGTCCATGTCAACTGCGTGGATGGTGGCCACATGTGTCCCTGCACTGGAATTCCCATACACGGTGACGTTGAGTTGGGAATCGCTGAACTGGGGGCAGTTGTCGTTGATGTCGCTGATGCCAATGGTGAGGGTGGCACTGCCCAGCAACGGCGGGGTCCCCCCATCCTCCGCGATGATGAGGGTGACATACTCCTCCCTGTCCTCCCTGTCCAGGGCCCCCATAACAATCAGGTAGGGGGTCCTCTCCCCACTCTCATTCTCCTCCACATCTAGGGTGAAGACCCCATAGTCGTCCTGAAGGTGGTAGGTCTGGACTGCATTGGTGCCCAGGTCAGGGTCGAGGGCTGGGTGCTCTATGGCCAGGCGGGTGTCAATGGGGGCATTCTCAGGTACCCAGAGGCGCATGTTGGGCACAGGGAATTGTGGCGCATTGTCATTGACATCGCGGATGGCGATCTTCACCTTCACCAGGCGGAAGTGCTCCTGGGGCAGCACCAGCACGTCCAGCAGCAGCAGGCAGGGCTCCGAGGATGGCACCGGCAGAGAGGCAGATAAGCCGGTGCCAGTCTCCAGGCACAGCGCCTCACGGTCGATCTGCAAGGCTGAGGTGTGCAGCTCCCCCGAGCGGTTGTCCAGGCTCACATACTGGCCACCCAGCCCTTGGGAGGCCAGGCTGAAGGAGAGCGCAGGCTCCCCGCGACGGGCCGGCGGTCCCTCCGCAGCCACCCCATGTAGCCGCAGGTCCTGTGCCAGGCTCCCGATGAGCACCCCAGCTGGCAGCCCCTCGTTGAGGCTGTAGAAGAGCTCGGTGGCGCGGCTGTAACTGGCAAAGCAGTTGAAAGGGCCGATGAAGAGCAGGAAAAGGAACAAATGCTAGGGAGAGAAAGGCACAGGGGATTAGAGAGGGACTTCCCTGGCACACGCCCAGCCAGCCCACCTTGTCCACAAGCTGCAGCCTCTCTGCCATGAAATGCACCATCTGTGCCCCAGATACACCCGTACCTGCACCCCAAATATACCACCATGTGCACCACAAATACACCACTACCTACCCCCAAATACACCATGTGCACCACAAATACACCACCACCTGTAGCCCAAATATACCCCAACTGCACCCTAACTACATCACCATCTGCACCACAAATACACCAGCTAAAAACCAGTCACCTGCCCATCTATGCTCCAAATATACCACCAATTACCCACAAATGCACGCCCTTCAGCACCACAAATACACCACTACTACCCCCCAAATACACCATCATCTGCACCACCACCCACACTCCAAATACACATCCATCTATGCCCCAAACACACCACCATCACACCATACTTTGCACCCCAAATACCCCATCCTCTAAACCATCATCTAAACCTAAATACACCACCACCTACACCATCTGTGCCCACAATACACCACCATCTGAACCCCATATCATTTATACCACAAATACACCGTACTTTTCACCCCAAATACACTGTTCTCTGAACCATCATCTGCACCCCAAATACACCACCACCTGCATTCCAAAACCACCAGTCTAGACCCCAAATATATCATAATCTTACCCAAAATACACCATTTTCACCACCATCTTTCACTCATATTCACCACTATGTGCATTCCAAATACCCAAACGTTTGCCCCCTAATTACACCACCAAATACATGAGCTCCTGTCTTCAAATACACCCAAGCCATCTGCAATATCTGTTCCTCACACGAACCCATATAACAATGTGCACCAAATACACCCTCTGCATCAGATACACCGCCATAGACATTAGATATGCCACCCTCTGCACCCAAAAACGGACACGTGCACCACTCACCCACCCCCCCACCCCCAAAGAAACCGCCTGCACCAAATACACCACACACTTTGCACCAGATGCATTATCCACTTCGCGTAGACAGTCTACACCGCCGCACCCATCAAACAGGTCATGCACATCAACTATCGTAACCAAATAGACCATGTCACAAATGTGCCTATTCGCCTCCCATGGCCCTGTTGCACAACTCCCACTGCAGCCCCGTGTACACCAAACAGACTATGCAGGGACCTTGTAGCGAAGTTTACCATCAGCACCAAGAACACCTCACACACCCGTTCATGTTGCCCAGAGCTCGGTGTTCAAGTTTCAATTCCCGTTTAACAGGTAAGTACTGACCCTCGCCAGCTCCCTTCTCCCTCCGCAGGACTCACACGAAACGCAAACAGAAGCGCCTGAAAAGATTATGCAAAAGAACTGGCCCTTTCTGATTGCCAAGCCAGCCTGTAGCCCTCTGCATTTGGAAACTGATTCACGTAACTTCGTCTCCAGCCTGGGGGAGTTCTTCTCCCCTCCATTTAAAACCATTCTCCTTTCAGTGTAATGGCTTAAACGGTTCTTTAACATAAACAAAGACACCCCCCGGCTTTGATTGCTGTTGGTAGAGGTGCTACAGCCAACAGGACCCATTGATCGCTCACGATGAAGTTTAGATCGAGCTAGAACATTTGCTTTTAAAAAAAAAAACCCAACCGCTTCTCCTGGACACGAGCTCACAACTTGCAGGGCTCCCCCGCACACATCCCCTACCTGCAGGTTTCTGTGGCTGGTGGTGCGCCCAGCGCTGCGTAGGTGCCCCATCTCCAGCTGCCGGTGCCTGCTCCTCGGAAGCCAGCTTGTTCCTAGGGCTTGCGAGCGCCTGCCAGTCCCTGGGTAGTTCATTCCCACTGAAACTGCAGTCATTTAGCTCCTGGGGTGAAGGCAGCAGAAGACACTCCCCTCTCTGCTCATGCAAATCGCTGGGAGAACTTCAGCCAATAGTCACAGGCACCTCAATTAACAAAGGGCTCGGATGGGGGAGAGAGGGAGCGCGCGAGGGAAAGAGAGACACGGCCACTGGCATTCTCTGCTCCGGGCTGCTGTGGCGAGGTAGCACCGTAATCGCACGGAGCGCGGGGCTCTGCCAGCTGAGCTCTCTCACCAGCTGCAAACCCGTCCAGAGGAAAACGCTGCCAACAGGCGCCACCCCGGTGCATGCCGCGGGGACAGCTGAGACTATGCCCTCGGGCTCGGGGCAGCGTTTCAGGAGACGCTCTCTTTGCAGACTGGAGTTTGGGGGAGGCCAGGAGGCAGAGGGATGCAGCGAGTACCACTGATGCGCGTTACCCTCCCCAAAGCACTGCCCAGAAATCCGGGACAAACGGCTGCGATCCGGACTGAAGCTAGTAGGCAGGCTGGATTGTGGCGCTAACCAACCCAGTCTAAATTAATCCAGCCGCAGCAGGATATGCAGTCATATTTTCAGCCTGAGCTCCCAAGGAGAATGGGGGTAGGGGGAGTCCTGTCAAATGGGGGTAATAGCAACAGCGTTTTCCCTTCTTGCTTTGGAATCTTGTTTCCTTTTAGTTAAAGAATAATCAATTGGATCCGAATCAATAGGCTCATTGGAACAATCCAATTTCTATCCTGTCCGGTCTCTGATAATGTTCCCAATACAGCTTGATGTTTCCCTGCACTGCTCCCAACTCCTCTTTCTGCTTCACAGCAGATACTCTGGGCCTGATTTTACCTTTTTAAACCTTTCAATTAGAAGGTTGTTGACCTCCTGGCACCAGCCATCTAGCTGCTCCTAGGGACCACACTTCATCACGTTAAGAGTTAACTTGGCCAGAAAGGCTCTACTCTGAGGAGTTTGTTTCCAGGGTGCAGTCTCCACTGGGTGAAGGTCCACACCCACATTTAGTTAAATCAATCCACTGCTGAATACTCCTGGATTCCTCACAGAGCAGCAGCTACTAATAATGCTTTCTACACCCGGAAACTGGCTAGCAGACTTTGTCCCACCCTGACAAAAAATTACCAGGTGTCAGTGGGTATGTCGACACTGTCAGAGTCAAAAACGTACAGCATGGAGTGTTAGAGCCCAGATCAGCTGACTCGGGCTCACCTTGCTTCAGTTGTGGGGCTGAGAATTGCAATGTAGACGTTCAGACTCAGGATGGAGCCTGGGCTCCGAGACCCTTTCCCTTGCAGGGTTTCAGAGCCCAGGCTCCAATGTGTACACTGCAATTTTACCCTAAGCCCCATACCTCAAGCCCCGCAAGTCTGAGTCAGCTGACAGGCCAGCCACAGCTGTGCCGCAGGTCTTTTATCACAGTGTAGAGGTATCCATTAATACATGCTTTGGTTATTTCCCAGCTGGACTACAGCAATGCAATGTAGCTCGTCATGCAGCCATCAGGTTTTAAGAACCTCCAGCTTGTACAGAATGCAGATACTTTTCCATATCAACTTGTACAGATACTTTTCCATATCAACACAGACTACTGAAAGTACAGCAAATCTGCGATCTGCTCTTTCCCTTGGCTCTCCATAGAATATCAGGTTAAATTCAAGATCTCTCTGCCTTAATTTTTGAGGTGCTGAATGGTTTGGCCCCCTAGATACTGAAAGATTCTCTAATGCTCCATTATGAGGACTATGGTTGACAGCTACATTTCTCAGGTACAATGGAGCTGTCCACCACAAGAATAAAAGTTAGATTGTGTAGCAGACAGAGCTGTCTTGGTGGCCAGCCCAGGACTGTGGAATGCACTCCCCCAGGATCAAAGAACCACCTCAAACTTCTTTGCTTTCCATTCCAGGTGCAAGATGCAGCTCTTGGACCTTGCCTTGAATAATAAAATCACAGCACAGCAGACAGTACATAAATAAAATAAATCAATAATAATAATAATAATAAACAAACCAAAAACAACCCCCCCGCCCCCAGGAGAAAAAAAGGGAAAAAGAGTAAACCAGACTAAATAAGATCAGTCTCATGGTTGGATATACTTCTGGAAAGCACTCAGATATTACAGTGGTGAAGAAACTGTAAGAATCTGAATAGAAGAGAATAGAACCCTCTGACACTGACTCCCTCTGAGACCTCAAGCAAGTCTTATTTTCTCCAGCTGTAAAATACGCAAAGAACAAGATTGTTTTTAGGATTTAGAGTCCAATCCTGCTTTTTCTGAGGTTAATGGGAGCAGGAACAGGCCCTAATTTGTTCAGTAATTCCCTTTGAAACATAAAAAGAATAGGAGTACTTGTGGCACCTTAGAGACTAACAAATTTACTGTAGCATAAGCTTTCGTGGGCTACAGCTCACTTCATCGGATGCATGTAGTGGAAAATACAGAAGGAAGATATATATATATATACACACATGAAACAATGGATGTTACCATACACATTATAAGGAGAGTGATCAGTTGTCAGCAGGAGAGAAAAATAAGTCTTTGTGGTGGTAATGAAAATGGCNAACATAGTATCAAATCTATTATCTACACTACACCAAAAAATTACAATACCACAATAATCATATGTGCCTCAAAAGGTAAAACGTGCTACTAACAAATGAACTGGTAGTATTTATTATTCACCAATCTCTAGGGTTCTGAACCCACTCAGAGTATTTTTCCCTTATAAATTGCTTAGCTCTTTACCATTCTATTCTAGCAAAAATAGAACAGGCAGTACATACAGTGTATATAGTTCAGAGGATACATGTATAATTTAAGGAATAAATCAAATTACTCAAGTGCCTTTCTAAATTTCCATCCACCTGCACAATATTGAAGACCTGTCAATACTAAAGGTGCTCAGATGCTCAATCCTTTTTAGTTTCGTCTAGCTGGACATAACGAGGCCTACATCGGGTCTCCTTCTGGTCTACCTCTACTGGTTACTAAGGGTAGAATCAGCAAAGAATCCTGTGGACCTTATAGACTAACAGACGTTTTGCAGCATGAGCTTTCGTGGGTGAATACCCACTT